>VDFB02047397.1:46436972-46645493 GCA_007258455.2 Sequoia sempervirens | reverse complement strand
CACATACCCATGTGATATGGCCTAAAAAAGGTGATGTGTACATGAGGTGGAAGGATAGTACATGACATGGAGGTGGTACATAGTACCTTGGGATTGGGACAAGATCTCCTCATAAAGGAGGTACTTGTCCCCATGTGGGTGAGAGGACATGTGGGGAATTAAAAATTCCTCAAATATTCTCATGGGGATGAAAGAAGGAATTTAAAATTCTTTTAAATGCATTGGGAGATTAATGTGAATTAAAAATTCACATGGGGAATGGAGTGCCTTGTTCAAAAAGAGAAATCTTTTAATGAAGTTGACTAAGGACACATTCCATAAATGATATAGGGATTAGAGATGACCAAATTAAGTGATTAAGGTTGTGCAAGTACTTGATTAGACTAATTAATGACACATTAGAGGCAAGTGGAAAATTATGGAGGATGGGACCCTAATGATGATTAGGGGTGTGCACATCTTAATCATAAATTAATTATGACTAAGGAAGAGGGTTAGATTGCTAAGAGGGATTAAAGACCAACTTGCAAAAGTTGGAGGATGTGACAATGAGAGAGAAAATAAGGAATTTAAAAATAAATTTAAAATTCCAAAAGATAATATGACTAAATTAAATAAAGCGATACATTTATTTAATTTTGAGAGGAAAGAGGGGAAAAGTATTTATTAAATTAAATACTTTGGGAAACCTTATGCAAGATACCAAAATATTAATTAAATGAATGATTTAATTAATAGCGGCAAAGAAAATGATTTAAATGAGCAAAGGGATGATTAAGGAGACAAATTTGACCATATGGAAGTGATAAAATTTGGATGTCTACAAATATAAATATAAATATGAATGCAAATAACATACAATTTCCTTGCCTTCTATCTTTCTCACCTCATGGATTGAGTTGAAGTAGATGCACCCATGTCTACTTTGATTTTCTCCTTTTAATTTTATAGTTGGATGGAATGTGGTTGTTTAGACTGACAATATGATATTGGGATTGAGGATTGATAGAAGAAAATAGTAGCATAAGGATACGATGATGGCAGAACATTTACAAAAAAGGAGAAAATGACTCAATTTATAGATTTTTGATGGGATAAATCAATGACGAAGATACATTAACTAAATGGAGGATCAAGATTGAATGAGATGATTAAGGATTAGCTATTTGAGGAATAACATAAGAGGAAACAAGATACATAAGAGAAAGGTGTGCTCACACATGTGTGAGCACACATTGAGAAGAACATGAAAGACATATGTCTATGACATGTGTAAGAGGTAGGGTGGCTTGGGAAAGTGACATGTATATGACATGTGTAAGAGGTAGGGTTTCCTCACATGTGTGAGAAATATTCTCACACGTGTGAGCAAGGGGTAGGATATGTAGGTTAGGACACTTGTCACATGATGACACGTTTAGATCTTCATCCATGTATATGGATTCAAAAAATTAGGATTGAATGAGAGGATTGAGGGTAAGGTGGCATTAAATAATAAGAAAATGGTAATGAAGGTTAATTAGCCTAATTAAATTAATTAGATAGGTATTAATTTATTTATTTAGTTTGAAGGTTTGGGGGCTAAGGTTAGATTTAATTAAATAAATATAAATTTATTTAATTAAGGGTGAGATAAGGATGAATACAATAAATAAATGAGGTAAAGTCAAGTGTGGTCATGCATGGACATATTTAGGTTTATACAAGTTCAAAAAATATATCCTTAGAGAAAACTCTTCTTTACTTAAGGTGTGTGGAGGATGGCTCTTACTAAGGGGTGACCTGTTCAAGGTGCTACATCATTTTAGGAGATGGTTCTAATGTTAATATTTTATTAGACTTGTAAAAGTATTTGATTAAAAATATAGGGCTCTAACATCCTTCCTATAGTGCTTCAATTATGCTACAATTAATTGAACATGTCGGGTAAACCCACAAAAGTGGTTTACAATTCGAATGAAGAAGGAAAACATGCAAAAAAATGACCCCATGCAAAAGAATTAGTTCTTGGGGTTTGAACGAACTCATTGGTTCAAATGAACCAAAAGAGGGTTCTAAATGAAAACCCCTTTTTGAAAGGGTGTTCGAATGAACTAGGGTTCAAATGAACCTTGGTTAGCTCGAACCCCTAGGGGTTCACTTGAACCCCCCTGGTTCGAGCAAACCCCCCTTTTCCCTGATTCTTGCTCTCTGTCACAAAAAAAAAAAAATTGCACTTCAGAGCTCAGGTTGAACATGAAAATGGAGGAGACTTCACATACCCAACTGGAATTAGGTAGTCCTCAGAACAAGCTATCCAATGACTATAATTTTAATATGTTTAGGTTTTATTATGTATTTGTTTTTTTAGTTTTATTAAACATAGATTTTTCACTGAAAATCAAGCTCTCTGTTTTGCATGCATGGAAAAATAGCAAATTATCATTTTTTTTTTTGAAAAATATGACTGCACTAGATATTGAAGTCTTTAATCCAACAAAAAGAATAAAATTAATTTTGATACAGGTATGTGTAGGATCATCATGGAAAAAACAGGCCCTTAAGTGGCAAAAAATTCAAAAAAATCAGTGTTAGGCAACTTGACATAAAAATTTGAATAAGTTATCTATATTATTTTAAAAATATGTAACAATAGAATATGTAAAAAATTGAATTTAGTTTCTAAAATACTAGGTTTATTTAAAAATAAATTAAATCTATTTGGTGAAAACTTGAAATTTCAATGGAGTAGTACTTAAATTTCAGGAAAAAAATAAGAAATAGGTGTCTGTCTCACCACCCTAACCATAATAAAATGAGAATATTTTTTTATAATATTTTATATATAATTAGAGGACTCATGTCTAGATGTGGTGCATATCTTTTTGTAATTTTTTTCCAAGTAAATAATTAATTATGAATTTTTTATTACAACTTTTAAAAAATATAAAAACTCATATGTCTGACCACCTTAACTTGGCCAAAACTTAATGAAATTTATTTTTTCTTTTTTTAATCCTATAGTATGTGAAGCATAGAATGTGACGCATGTTTCAGATTCAAAAAATGTGATACTGTTTGAAAGTTATAGATGTTTTTCAATCAACCTATCGATTAGGACTTTAGTCATAATTCTAATAGAAAATAAATAATAATTATTTATTAAATTCAAATTAAAGCATAATTTATATTGATGGAAAGCTGAGAATCTCCTCTAAAAACCCTTTTCATTTCATCAATTTTGGATTAAAAAAAATTCATCAGCCACATACCCTACAAATGCCCATAATATTGCCACTCTTTGGCCCATCATGATCCTGCACATACCCATACATACAAAAAAGGTTACATGTTATATGGTCCGCCTATGTCTGAATTGTAATTTGTTTGACTTCAAAACTTGATTAAAGAAAAAATATTCTATAAAAAACTATCTAACCAAGTGGAAGCACTAGATATCAGAGTTACAAATATAAATTCGAAAGAATTAGAACTTTATCCTTCATGGAAAAAAAATTATATGTTATACGGTGAGTGTCACTCCTTAAAAATGTCCAGATTGGCCAAAAATTGTAAACTAGTATTGTGGGATCACCCTGTCCCTTTTATCCTCTTTCTTTATATTCTTCTCTCTTTTCTAAAATTAAAAAAATCATCACCATTTCCTTTTGTAAGACCTCACATCTTCTTACAAAATTGTTGAGATATTCTAAAATGAAGTCTAGAGGATTAATTTTATAATTAAGATTAATGAACACTCAAATTGATTCTTACTAGAGACCCTAATGTTTGAGAGAATTGGTTCAAAGTATGAATGTCAAGTACAAATTTCAAATGGTGGAGAACCCCTACTTCTACACCTTAACATAACACTACAACTAACAAGTTTTACCTATAATGACTCCTTAAATTCATCACAACCTTTCATCTAGTCTAGCATTTCAATCATAATTTCTTTTGTTCTAATAAATTAGGCATTATCTACTTAGATGTTTCATTATTATGGAGTGGTGCTATCTATCTTTGTTTTGGTGAAATATCTAAACCTGTTACTCTTGCAAGTATATTGTAGACATGTTGTCATTGATGTCAACAGTTGGTCATTGATGTCAACCTCCAATATGGTCAGGAAGATTGGTGTTGTGAGTGTGTTGCACTATGTTATTTTTAGTATTGCCACTAATGTCAACCTCTAGTGTGGTGTAGAGTAAGATATTAGATTTTTTGTGTTGAAAGTGTTATAGATATGTTGAAGAGATGTTTGTGGTGTTGAAGATGTAGATGGTTCACTTGGTTTCCAAGTGTTTTTGAGAAAATTTGAATAAAAGAGTGTGCAATGCAACAGAGGTGTGTTTAGTGTTGTGCTCCACATTTCTTCATGGTTGAAGATATGCTTATGTTGTTTGGATGTGATAATTAGAGGTGTTATATCCAGAGTATCAGGTTCTAGATCATACAATAGTAGAAGTGGTGTGTGATAGTGTGTTTACTTTTGAAGAAGACTGTCTAGGAGAAATGAGATGGCTTTGCATTTCTCTGTGTTGTCATTCCTTATTGTGCGCATTTGGGAACATGCTTATATTGTATATATCTATCTTCTCTTGGAGTTTCTAATGTTGAGTTGTTTTGCAAGTTTAGTTATGACGTTGGAGTTTAGTCCACTAGTACATCCTGATGTGTAGGATGAAAGTATTCTTTGTTTTAGGTGGTTGTGATAGTATTGTAGAATATTTTGATGATGTTGGAACACTCTAGTGTGTTGTTTGGACATTGTGAAGTGTTTCTTTGTGGTTTTCATGTTGTTTTTAGACTTGGGGAAGCGTGTATGTGGTTTCTTGTTAGTGTTAGTGTAGGTTTGGCTGACCTAGGTGGGTGCTAGCACTAATTATGGAGGTCGTTAGTTGTTTGTGGAAGTGTGGTGATGCATGTTAGCATAGATTTGGGCCCTAGATAAACCTTAGTGTGGTCTTCCTTCACTTCTCTCCATCGTGAAGGTGGTTGGTACCAACTTATTTTGGTGTTGCATGTTTGAGGTGCATACATTTCATTAATTTTGACCTAATTAAGATTATTTAGGTCATGGATGTTATAAATGCAAGGTGAATTGTTGGAGACGATTAGGTGTACAAAAGATGTGAATCTAATCAAGTGTGATGATCCGAGCGTGAGCTTAATTCCTATGACTTCAGATGCAATGAGCAAAAGGTGTCTATATTTTTCAGTGTTCTTGAAGTTATTGAATGCAATGAGCCAAAGGTTGTAGATGGTGTAGAGTTTTAGTAGTGGATCTTCTAGTTGCTATGAGATAGTGAATCTCTCTATAACAATTTCTTGTATTCTTCTTTCCTTTGGGTAGTGAGCCCTTGGCAGTGAGCCTAATTGTATTTAGTGTTTTCAAATTCATATATATGTGAGCTAATCCTCGCCGTGTTTTTTCCCTGCTTAGGGTTTTCCACATAAATCTGGTGTTCTCCTATATATGGTTGTGTTTGGATTGTTGTTTCACATGTTTACATTCAACTAATGATTAATGAGGGTTTAAAGTATGATAGGAGTTTGAAAGTTAATGAGGGATTGAATGTTTTCATGTACAACTAATTCACCCCCCTCTCAATTGTCTTATGCATCTAACAGTTACATTCTCCATATTCTCAATATTCCAAGCATTCTTAAAATTCTCCTTATTGTGAAAATTCTCAAAAAAATTAGTAGAAGCCCTCCTAGTGTACTTTGAATAATATTTGCCAGCCTTATCAATCCTTGTGTGATAGATTTCTCTTCTCTCCTAGACCTTTTTATTCTCATCTCTTCCATTATTTGTCTTTCTCTCTTGTTATAATTTCCTTTCATCATGGTCATTTTTATTTTGGTATTTCATTATCATTTTATTCATCCATAATGAATCAATATACAACTAGCAATCACATCTCTTTAGTTTCGCTTTTAGGATCCCTCATTTCCACTAATCATACTCTAGGTACAAAATACCTCTCATAAGATATAACCTAACACAATTTATCATAAAACATAAAAAAGATATTTCCATTCTCTCTATAATATGTAATTGTTGAAATGTTTCTTATCCCAAACCTTTTCCCTATGTTTTTCCTTCCCTTACCACTCATCAATATCCTAACAACGAAACTAAAATGTTCTTAAAGAGGAGGTGTAGACCAAAGTTTTGGTCCTATACTCTTTTATGTTGTATTTATACCTTAATGTGAAGGATAAGAAAATGATAATAACATATGTAATGGACTATAGAATAGTGCAATAGAGCATAGAATATATAAATCCAAATATAAGCATATACACATTCATCTCATACACATCCTTGATATTGTAAGGATTTATATTTAACCATCAGGTAACAACTTGGATATATAATATAGTTAGTCTCTCAATCCATCTTTACATCTTATACAATATAGCTTTCACTTATCTTCTCATTTACATATCATATCTTGTATTATTCTATGTTTCTCTCTCTCTCTCTCATATATTCATTTCACCTATCTTTTACAATTTATATATCATATATGGGGCGTATATATCTGCATGGTTGATTATAGAGATTTTTCCCTCTTCACCGGTATGCCTCTTTGGTTGAATTGTATATCAACTATGTGTTGCACATGACTTTTGGTGACTTTATCTTGCTATATCTAAGTTCTTAGAATGAGTTTTTTATGCATCCATCCTTTGCCACTTTTGCATGCTTTCACAATTGGCCTCCATTAGGCTGCCCTTTGGTGTTTTCAACTTAATGAGAGTGGATTAGCTCTATTGTACCAACAATTACTAAGTAGAAATTATTGCAATTAGTTGCAATCTTGAGGATTAGCTTTTCATTAGGTTGTGAGTGAATCTAGGTTGACAAATAGTATTAGAGTAACCCCATTGCTTCTATTTGGTGTGTGTAGATTTTTATGTATTTTTTTGGGTGTGCACCATCAATGGAGTATTTAGATACCCTATGCAAGCTATCACAAATTAAAGTATTCATTGAATAAATGGTTTTTGAATTCCTTAATACTATGAATGATCTAGGATCATAAAATTAGTGTAATTGAATGCCTTCAAATATAAGGATAATAATAAATTGTTGAAGCATGTGTTTAGTTGGTTCACAATGGCTAGAGCAATGGGTGGAAGTTTTAATATTTGAATTTAAATTTTATAATTTCAATGACTACATTCATAATCATGGGATGAATCTTGCACCCATAGCAATAACCTAAGATGATTTAGCAATAAGATCTAAATAGACAAAGGATATTTAAACATAATGGAAATGATATTCATATTGAATAATAGAATATAAGAATAAATACATGTAGATATGAATATAATAAGATAAAATGCATGAATATGTGTGTAAATAAAAATAATTTAATTTAAAAAAATAATAACTTTACATAAAATAATATCATTTGTTGATATACATTTATCAAAATATTCTCTCAAAATAAATATAAAATCAAATAAAAATTCATATAAATATATAAATTTTAATAATACAAAGTCATATAAATGGTGACATCTATTATCCTTGGAAATGTGAACTTCCAAAGTTTGTACGAAAGTTTGCCACCAAAGCATTTCAATGTAAGAGGAAGCACTAATTTTAATGATTGAAAGTTTGTATCAAACCATTGACAATAATGCCTCCTAGCTGTGAGGAGATAAGGTAGTTGTAACAGATTTTGTTTTCTTTTAAACGAATAAGTGGACTTGAAAAACAAAAAAGAGTTGCTCAAATTGAGCGTGGTAGCGAGAACCCTAAGCCTAGGTGCCTAAGCTTGACCTTGAAATCCCCTAGGAGGACCTTGGACGAACAATTATTTTGCTCATATTCCTATATGATATTATGAAAAGGCTATATCACATGAGGACAAACACTAAATTTAGGTGATGGAGAAAGATCAAAATATGTACAGTAGTGCGAAACTACTTTTTCATAGCTTTCTACTTTAAAGAGAATGGGCAATGTATTATGAATGATGTGCCTCTGAAATGAAAGCAAAAACCATGGAAATAGACAAGGGTCGTCAGTGCAAGATGGGTTGGTGATAAGACAGTAACATGAAAACTCAGTGTGAATAGAATCATTGTCCTACATGGTAGGATAGATTTTTGCAAAAGAAGATAAACAAAGAGCCATCATAGAGCGAGGCTGAGCCAAAAAACTGCAATCTTTGGAGTATTGTGATTTGATTGCACATGACGTGAAGAAATTGTGAATACAACGGAGGACAAATGGCAAGGATAAAGACACTTGAAAAAACATTTTGTTTTTGTTGGGCCTCACTTTTTTGGACATAGCTGGCACCTATTAGGGTTATAGCATGAAATGCAATAAAGCTTTTTCTCTGACTATTGTGTATTGAGTTATACATTGTTTATGATTGACTTATACATTGTTTATGATCTTCTACATTTGTAGAAGTGTTGTTCATTCTATATGGACTGTAAAAATTGGGTAGTTCTTATATAAACTACAGTATGTCTGGTAAATATTTTTCAGGTGACTGATGACTCTCGCAGAACACGCCCTTCGGTTTACATTTGTAAAAGAGTTGTTTTTTATATATATATAGACTGCAGAAATTGGGTAGCCCAACTATAAACTGCACTGCACCTGGTAAATATTTTTCAGGTAACCAGTGACTCTCGTGCGACACACCCTTCAGTTTATATTTGTAGAAGAGTTGTTCATTCTATATATATAGACTGCCAAAATTGGGTAGCCCTCTTATAATCTGCAGTGCAGCTGGTAAATATTTTTCAGGCGACTGGTGACTCTCGTGCAACACGTCCTTCGATACCATGGGGATGGGGGAACAGTGGACCTTCTGACCTCTTGCCTGCAACAGGATGCTTTAGCCAATCAAGTCAGGGGCCCCTCTCCAGTTGCTCAATCAATATTGCTGATTATCAAAAAGGAAATAAAATTGTTTTGGTCGAGATAAGATAATATTGAAGGGACCATAAATCATGTACATCAGAAATTACAACAACAATTCAACTTTCAAATAACAAAATCACTATCACATCGCAGCATGATTAAACACGATCCAGAACCACAAAAACAAAAGTCCAATTACCCAAAGACGTCAAAAACGAAGGAAAAAGAAATAATTCTCTCATGGTGAAATAGTTTCTGATATTTGGAAAGCCAAATAACTAAAGCTATTCAGTTTCATGTTAACTTGAAAGACATTTAAAATGGGACCATAGAGTACCAGCTATCTAGACTTTGATCCCTATTAACTGGAGTTAGAAATGCACCTGTACAAGTTGAGAATACCCACATACTGATTGGTGTGCAGCAAGGAACTTACACATATGAATTGTTAACAGTTGAAGACTCCGCTACAAGTATTTCTGCACACTATTTCTATAGCTCTCACACCACATTGGCGTAAGCAAGTATAAGTATAGTAGAAAAATAAAGGAAGATACATATGAGAGTGAAGTGAGATTAATACCTTTGGAGCGTCATTTTGCTGATTATTTTCTTTACACAATGAGCAGTTCAATGTAGATGAGATAAGTCATATCTGCCAATTAAAAAAGTGAAGGAAAGCAAGTCATCTGCAAATATTAGGTAGAATTGGGAGAGGAAGAATCTAAGAGGGGAAAGTTGAAATAGAGAAAGCAGATTCATCAGTTTAGAACCAACTATAGTTTTCCACTCTAGTTGTGGGCAATGTAGGTGCCACAACAACTGCATATTTTTCGGACAAAAGGAAGTGACAAGTGTGATCCAAAAGTTTTCAGGATAGGTCCTATGCAAAGCCATGTAAAAACAAAACGATCAAAGTCAACGTACTTAAAGCAGAATAAGCACACAAAAGGAAGAAACAATGGCAAAAGGGAAGGAAACATGAAACAAGAGGACAATGACACGTCGATCCTCACCCCAAACAATATCTAATGTACAGGTAACAGAGTACATTTACAATTAGAGTGGAGGTCTGCTAATACAATGGGAGTGTATAAGTAATGTCTTAAGTTTCAAAGTTTTATGGAATATTTATTTTGGAAGGTTATATATTTTGATACATTTTTCCAGTCATTTCAATTTGAGGTATATAAATTATTACTTAAAGAAGATTATAAAATGTGTACATGTATGTATGTATGTATGTATATTATACACATACATACATGCATACAAACTTAGATGCATATACATATATGTATATATACATATAGGTATATGTATGTTGGATAGAATAAATAATCTCTTTCACAAATGAATCAATGTAAACACCATTTAAGCACAATTAACTATGGATAAAGTAGGAAGAATGAACTAAGTCACTAAGAACAATTGATAAGAACAAATTGTACTACTCCAAATCCACTAACCACTTCTTTCTATAAGTTGCATATCTCAAGGCTCATAAAAAATTAGCTAACTAAAAATCAAAGAAAAGGTTTTGATGGGAATCTTAAACCCAAACAAACAAATAGAGCATAATAAAATGATAAAAACATAACTACAATCAAGATGTTAAATAATGCACAACACTAATAAGCACCTAAGGAAAACAACCAAATAGCTACAACTAAATAATTAATACCAATCTAATGCTTTTAGAATTAAATGGCTCAAAAAGCACTAGAGGATTGCCTCATCTCATCCTCTAAACCATAGTCCATGAGTTTGTAAAATCTACAAGTTAGGAGAATATGTTAGAAATGTAACAATCTCCAACATCTCAATGGAAAATCTCCCAAAAGGATGAACAACTAATAGAGGAAAATTCTCTTTTAGCAACCCTACAAGAGCAAAAAGAACATCAAGAACTAGGCATGTGCATGATCATGATGGGCCAAACAATGCCTCTAAGTGGCAATAAAAATACATAAAAATACATAAAAATAGACTTAAAAAACTTCACATAAAATTTTAACCTAGTTCATGATCTCGATAATTTGGAAAATATGTAGCAATAGAATTTGTAGCAAATTGAATGTAGTTTGTAAGCTACAAGGCTTTTTTTAAAGAAAGTAAAGTTATTTGGTGAAAATTTGAAATTTCAATGTAGTAGTACTTTGATTTTTGAAAAAAAAAAAAAAGCATGTGTTTGCCTAACCAACTTAAGTATGATATTTTTTTTTATCAAATCTTTCAATATAAGTAGAGGACACATGCCCAGATGTGATGCATATTATTTGTATATTTTTTGCAAATAAATAATTAGTTATAAATTTTTTAGTAGGACATTTTAAAAATAGTAAAAACTATTTGTCCAATCATCTTAACTTGGTTCAAAATTCATGAAATTCATTTTTCTTTCAACTTATAGCTTGTGAAACATAGAGCAGGACAAATCTTTCAAATTCAAAAAATGTGTAACCATTTAAAAGTTATAGATGTTTTTCAATCAACCTAACAATCAGGACTTTACACATAGTGCATTTAGAAAATCAATAATAATTATGTATTAAATTAAAATTAAAGCATATCTTATATTGGTAGAATGATGATATTTTTTTGAATAAACCCTTTTTGTTTCATCAAATTCAAATAAAAAAAAAATTGTCAGCATGAAGGGTAAAGTCCTAAAAGAAGGATGAAACCTCTAAACATGTTGGAATAGTTGAACTTTTAGATGTGACACTCCCAAGCCTAATTCCAAAGTTTTCTTGAGGAAAAAATGGAGTGAAAAAATTATGTAAAAAGAATGGATATTCATTTGTAACAGATAACCATTTGTAATGGATACCCATTCTTTAGAAATGGGTACCCATGTTACCTAAAGTCCCTTTTATTAATTTATATCTTTAAAGTGGATATCCATTTTGAAAATGAAAATGTATATTCATTTTGAAAAGAAAAAAGCATATTCATTTTGACAAAATGAATATCCATTCTTGCAAAATAGATATATGTTCTCTAAAAGCCCCAAAATCCCTCTTTAGTAAAATGAGCATATATTTTGTGTTTCTTATGAAAATTTGGATTTTTTACAAATGTTGGAAAGGTTATTTAGAGCTCTATGCAATGAAATGGATAGTGTTTCTATATTATACAAAAGAATAATTATAATCATGTTTTATCTTCACCCTTCATTTTTGAAACATCAAATGCTCACTATTTTTGCATATGAAGTACCTTTTTCATGTTTTTTTGTAAAAAATAATCTCAAAACACTTGAAACATTAGAGTAATCAATAATGAAATATTTATATTTTATTTAGAGAGGAGATGAATAAGCTTTCATAAATCATCATATCTCGTTGTCCCTTTCTCTACCTCTCTATTATTCACTCTCTCTCACCCTTGAGCTCTAGACCTACCTCTCCGCCTCTCTCTCTCTCCCTCCCTTCCTCTATATTTTTCCCTCTTTATCCCTCTATCTCTCAATATTTTGAGCTTTAGAATTATCTATCTACCTCTTGATTCCTCCCCCCTTCCCTATCTCTTTGGCCCTCTTTATAATTATCTCTCTAGAACTCTCTCTCTCACACTCTCTCTCCTTGATATCTAGACCTATCTCTCTACCTCTTCCTCCATCCCTCCATCCCTCTCTCTTTCTCTATAGACCTATATCTCTACCTCTTCCTCCCTCCATCCTTCCCTTTCTACTTAACTCAATCTCAACTCTCTATCCCTATCACTCTAACTATTTCTATATCTCTACCTCTCACCTCTCACTCTCTCTAGACCTCTCTCTCTCTCTCTCCTTGAGCTCTAGATCTATCTCTCTACCTCTCCCTCCCTCCCTCCTTCCCTCTCTCCTTCTCTCTAGACCTATCTCTCTACCTTTCCCCCCCTCCATCCTTCCCTCTATACTTAACTAAATCTCAACTCTCTCTCCCTATCCCCTTAGCATATTTCTTTATATCTCTACCTCTCACTTTTCACTCTCTCTCTATACCTACCTCTTCATCCCTCCCTCCATATCTATCTCTATCTCTCTCCCAAGATGTAGACCTATATCTCTACCTCTCTCTCCATTTCTTTTGTCTTTTTCCCACTTTAGATCTATTTGTATTCTAGTAAACCCAATCAATCCTATACAACCTAGTATTCTTCTATGGTTTTTTATTCATATTATAGTTTCTTAGATCTATAATTCTATAAATATTTACATCTCAATTTTATATTTGAAATTATTTGCATGGCCAATTTTTCATTTATTTTATATTTTTACACATTTCTCTATTATCTTGATTGTGAAACCAATTTTACTTACCCTACCCACCCTTGATGACAAAATTAGGGTTTAATTTTCACATTTTATTCATCATTAATATTTCCATTTTTTCGATATGTAAGTGTACCTTTTTGATTTATTTTTCCTCTCCCCCTCTCCAAATATCCATCTTTATATATTTATCTATTTCTCTCTCTCCACTCTCTCCCTCTCCCTCTCCCTCTTCCTCTCTCTACCTATCTCTCTTCCTTTCTATTCCCCCTCTACCTTTCCTAAGCCATATCTATCTCTAGTTATCTCCCCCTGTTCCTATCCCTCTTTCCTTCTCCCTCCATTTCTCCCCATCACTCTTGTAGAGAGTAGAGAGGGAATGTGAGAGAGGAATATAGAGGGAAGTGGAGAGGGAAGCTAAAGAGAGGTAATCATGAGAGAAAGAGAGAGAAGAGATATAAAGAGATATCCAAAGGGAGAGAGGGAGGAATGAGAGAGGAATGGAGTGATGGGTAGGTAAAGAGAGAGATAGAGAGAGGATATAGAGTGAAGTAGAGAGGGATGGAGGGAGGGAGAGGTATATATAGAGAGTTAGGGTGGTATGGATATAGGTAGAGGTGGGTATATAGAGAAAAAGATGGAGATGGGAGAAAAAGAGAAGTAGAGATAGAGAGAGGTAAGGTGGGTGGGATAGAGGGAGAGATAGGTAGAGAGATGAAGGGTGGGGGGATATAGAGAGTACATTGAGAAGGGGAGAGAGAGGTAAGGTGGGAGGGATAGAGTGAAATGTAGGTAAAGAGAGAGGGTGAAGAGAGATAGAGAGAAGTAGAGAGGGAAGGGGGAGAGGTATAGAGAGAGGGAGAGGGAGAGAGACCAAAAAGGAGAAAGAAAGAGAGAGGGAATGAGGGAAAGGAGAGGGAGGTAGGTAATGAGAGAGAGGTAGGGTGGGAGGGATATATGGAGAGGTAGGTAGAGAGAGAGGGCTAGTGAAGATAGAGATATGTAGAGAGGGAAAGGGAGAGAAAGGTATAGAGTAGAGAGAGAAGAGAGATATATATAGATATCCAAAGAGAGAGAGGGATAATGAGGGAGGGAGGGAGTGAGAGGTGGTTAGAGAGAGATGAAGAGGGGAGATAGAGATAAGTAGAGTGGAGTGAGGGAGGTAGGGAGGGAGAGGTATATATAGAAAGGTAGGTTGGGAGGGATATAGGGAGAGGTAGGTAGCCAGAGAGGAAGATGGAGATGGGAGATTAAGAGAAGTAGAGATAGAGAGAGTTAAGGTGGGAGGGATAGAGGGAGAAGTAGGTAGATAGATGGAGAAAGCTCCATATCTCTACTTGCCTCTCCCTCTCTATCTATCTACCTGCCTCTCCTTCTTTCCCTCCCACCTTACCTCTCTATTTTTGTGTCTACTTCTCTTATCTCCCATCTCCATCTTCCTCTTTGTCTACCTCCCTCTCCCTATATCCCTCCCACCCTACCTCTCTATCTCCATCTCTCACTTCCTCTCTCCCTCTCTACTTATCTCCCTCACCCTCTTGCTTTCTCTACCTACCTCTCACTCCCTTTAGATATCTCTCCATATCTCTCTTCACCCTATCTATCCTCTCTACCTCTCTCACCTTCCCTTTGTAATTCTCTCTATCTCCACACCCTATCTCTCTACCTACTTCTCCCTATCTCCCTCCTTCCCTCTCTCTATACCTCTCTCTCCCCTCACCCTCTCCCTCTTGCTACCTACCTCTCACTCTATTTTTCATATCTTACCTCCTTCTTCCATTCTCTCTATACTTCTCTCTATATCCCATCACCCTCCATCTCTCTACATACCTCCTACTCTATCTCTCCAACCTTACCTAGATATCTCTTTGTCTCTACTTCTCTTTATCTCCCATCTCTATCATTCTCTCTATCTCTATCTCTCCCTCCCTCCATCCCTCCCTCCCTCTATACTTCTATCTATATCCCCTCTTCATCTATCTCTACCAACCTCTCACTCCATTCCTCTTTCTTTCCACTCTCTCCCCATTTATATATATCTCTTGTCTCTCTCCTCTCTACCTATCTAAGCTTCCCCCTCTAATATATCTATCTCCACTCACCCTCTATCTCTATAGAAAGGAAATGAGGAAGATACATGGAGAGGGAGATAACATATAGATAACGAGAGGTAAAGAGAGAGATAAATATATGGGTAGATAGGGATTTAGGAAGAGATATGGAGAGATAGAGAGATAGAGAGATATATAGTGGGGAGATAGAGGAGCACAAGGGAAAGTGGGGTATAAATAGAGAGGGGGCAGACAAATATATATATATATATATAAATAAAATGAGAGAGATAGGTAGAGAGGTAGAGAGAGAATAAGATGGGGAGATATTGATAAATATATAGAGAGAGAGGGAGAGAGGGAGATATAATTATATATGGAGATGTAGAGAGAGATAGAGAGGTAGTGAGATAAAAGAAGAGAAAGATATAGATAAAAAGGATAGCGAGAGAATGAATAAGAAAGAGAGGTAGAGATAATGAGATATAGATAGAGATAAAGAGAGAGATGGGGAGATATAAATAGAGGGGGAAAGAGAGAGAGAGAGAGAAAGGAGGTGATGGAGATAAGTAATATAGCTATTTCAAAGGAAAGCATCTTAATGCAATAAGAAATCTACCAAAATGACTTCAACACCTTCGCAGTCTAATTGAAGAATTATAGCCACCTTCTACTCACTACATCTAGTAAACTAACACTTGAAATATCACATTGCATTTCTGAATTTCACACTTTACAACTCTACACTTCACATCAGTCACATTTCACACATCTATCTTTCATATATATCTTAACATCCTTCAACAGCCCAACTCATACTTATACCGTCCTCAACCTTGAGATCCTCTCCAAGGTTGGCTATGCATCAGTCAAATGTGCAAATTCAAATTAGGTCAATTCCAAAAAACTTCCATGGTGGATAGAAGTGAATTAAGACCATACCAAATCATAATTGGGACCCAAATAAACAACACCACTCAATCACACACTACCACAAACAATATTTATCCTTCGCATGTAGTGTAAACACAATGTTAGTTGTCACCCTTGCAAACAACATTAGAATTTGAAGTACAAGCTTTCTCAAACCCATGGATGACTTATGAACCACACTCCACACTTGAACATGATCTAGAATATTCTGTGAGCACCCTAAAATCCAAAAATCCCTTCACAACAACTTCCACCTAAAGAATGTACAGACCTAATACACTTAGAAAACTCTTCCATACACTGTTACTTGAGAAACCATATTCCAAAGCACAAAACCTCAAAACCTTTTGACTGAGGTAAACTACCAACACCATCAACACACCTTAAGAATTATAAGACCTAGAACACAACTATGGAGAAACATAGAGTAAAAAAAATTCTCCCAAACACCTCTACAATACACAGTCACACACTAGTGAACACAACTTATTTAGTATGACGATCCAACATAGAAAATATTGAATATAAGACCTTTCAATACTTCTCACTAATATATCCGAATCACATAGGAAGTTCTTCAATCTAGAGGAAATGTGAAGCAAAGCCAGAACACAACTTGGTTACCTAGAACACCACTACAACACGCTATTTCCTCTTGTTATCAAGTTTTCTCAAAATCACTTGGAAACCAAGCACCAAATACACATCCTCATCATCTTAAACACTTTAAAACCATAGAGAGAATCAAGTATCAAAGCATAAATCTCAACCCAATTGCAATCCCTCTAGTGTTTCTTCACTAATGACAACATAATACACCTAATCAAAGCACCAACTATACTCTTCCAACCATCTCACTTAACTTTAGACATCAATGAAAACATAGACTTGTTGACAACAATGACAACACTAAATGCTCATACTTGCAACAATCTCCCCCTTTTTCATTGATGGTAGCACATGAGGTGAAAGACCATCAAAGACACAACAACTATGTACCATACCGATTTCCTTTTCTTTTTTATCCCCTTGAATAACTTATCCTTTATACATTGTTCTTTCCCCCTTTGAAATCACTTCACATGACTCTCTCTCTCCCTTATTACTAGGTGAAATCACAATACTGTGTTTCACTTTTTGCCTAAGATGGACATTTACATCAAAAAATTTAATTGAATATTCATCTTATGAGACCTATAACAACTAAATCGTTAAGAATTTGAAGATGATGTGAACTAGTGATTTGTGGTAATTTGTGTGTAGATTATATATATATATATATATATATATATATATATATATATATATGTATTTTAAATAAATCATGAATCTTTCAATATCTCCTTTAATATCTATTTTTAAACAGAAAACAACATTTTCAGAAAGTAACATTTATGTTGTACAACATAGTTTTTTTTCTATAAAGGATTAAATTCTAATTTTTAAATATAGATTCTCAACATCAATATCTAGGGAAAGGATGTTTTTTCATATTATTTTGTTGCATATTTTATTTTAAATTAATTTTTGAATTCACGGTAACTATAATTTGGACATACGTGTGTGTGTCATACAACCTAACTTGTTGTGTATATATCGAAATCCAATTTATTTTTTTTGGGTGAAACAAGGACATTAATACCCAAGGAAAGGGTATTTTTGAATTTTTTTTATAATGGTTTACTATTTTTCCACCTCTGCACAAGAAAGAGCTTGATGTTCGAAGAAAAACCTATGTTTAGTAAAAATTTAAAAATTAGATACATTATTAAATGAAAATATATTAAAACTATACTTGTTGGAAAGCTTGTTTCGAGGGCTACAATCTTGCAAAATATATTTTTTAAATGATGTTATTTAATCCCTCAAAATGTAAAAAAGAGTCGTTCTTTGCTAGCATTTTGATGGGTGTGAAGGAGACAACATTGTGGGTATGATTTAATACTAAAGGGGTTCTATCCAAGGGGGTTTTATTTAAGGGGGTCTTATTTATCCCTCTTCAATTAAAACACTTTAGATGGAGCCTCTCAAGAATAAAATCATTATTTTTTCTTAAAAAAATTCAATTTCAGGAAAAAATCAACATTTCCCAAAAGTGACACATTATTGTGGCAGCACCCAATATCCCCCTACATGTTCATGACTTTTTCACATGTTTTCTCTCTCTCCGCCTTTGACATTAATGGAAACAGACCTAATGTTTGTACTATTTTATTCTCTTCCTTTGGCATCAAACAACCTGCATACAACTGCTCTATAACACCTGTCCTTTACTTCTCTAAATACTATATTGAACAAGACAACTAAGGTGGGGGCAGTGAATTAGTTGTAACAAAATTTACCCTTTAAAATATTCACTAAAAATTAGATCAATCACAAATCCTTTATTCTGCTAATCTGATTAATCATTAAATGCAAAGGTAGAAACTAAAAAGCATCACACATACACAATAACACCATATTTACATGGAAAACCCAATAAGGGAAAAACTACAGAGCAGATTAGCTCACAATATAGAGAATATCAAAACTGATTACAAAGGTTCAATGCCATATTAGGCTCACTGCCAAAATAGGACACACTATCCAGATAAGGACTCACTATCCATCAAGGGTTAACGACCCAGAGGGCTCTTTACTACACAGATACAAAGAAGATAGAAGAGATATATTACACATAGAAGAAAATCTCAATGTAGTAGAGATTTCCACCACGATTCACTCAACCACTTGCAGACATGCATGAATGATAGAGTACACCTTCAACTTATTGTATCTGGAAGCTCAACAATTAGACTTTGCACTGATCTACCAAACTTGCATTACATACACACTATATCACATCTATTTCAAATCTATCTTGATGTTTTTTTTGCACTATCTCTTTGTACATCTTTCACCAATATCTCATCCTTTATTTATACCACTTCAACTTTGAAACATATCCAAAGTCGGCCTTCCATTATTTAAATTCAAATTAGGTCAGCACCAAAACTTTCTAGGGTGGAATTAGAAAGAGGGTGACCCAAACACATGCTTGATGTGGACCCAAATAAGTCCCAACAAACTTCATGAACTTTGAAAGTAGTGTTTAACACAAGGTCAACCAAACTAGGGTAAAACACATAGAATAATTAAGCACACAAAACCATTAACACGATCCAATCTTCCCAGACAATAAAATTATCTTCAACATGATCATAATAGCTTAACTTTGGAACCACAAGTCATAAGACTCATTCAAGAAGAAATCCAAAGAAACTATATTTCTCATGGACCTTAGCTAGACACCTTGAAAAAAATTTCCACAACTGGTGAACATAACTCACACTGGACAATGATCTAGAAACCAAAAATTTGGATAGAGTAACTTCCAACAACCACGATCAACATATCTGAACCACATGAACATAAGAGAAAATTTTAGAGCAAAAACAAGAGAAAACACTAAATACTTGCAACCATTCTATATTACAATTTTCTCAATATCCCCGACATATACAATTGATAACTTGCATCCATGACATCGATGAAAAATGAAACCAATTGATAACCAGTTAAACAATTGACATCAATGACAACACCTTAATTCTTGCAACATACCCCCCCTTAGGAGTACATACCAAACTATACCATATCAAAAAATGACAACACACATTCTTCTAACTACAATAATCAGTAATGCTACTACCTACTCCCTCTGAGAGGTAGCCACCAACATCAATCTAGAGAAAAGAATGACTATTGAGATCCACTAGATTGATGCATCTCCTTATGCATCTATTTCAAAGGAGGGGAAATAACCCTCAACTTCTCTTGGAGATACTCAAAAGTATCCTTAGGAAGAGCCTTAGTCAATATATCAACAATCTGATCCTTTGTAGGTAAATATTCAAGCTTCACCGCATTCTCCACAACCTTCTCTCTAAGGAAGTGATGTTTGATTGAAATGTGTTTTTTCCATGAATGCATCACTAGATTCTTTGAAATATTAACTGTACTTGTATTGTTGTAAAAGATAGAAATAGGCTCATCATACACCACTCTGATATCCTTCAATGTTTTTTCTCATCCACAACACTTGTGTGCAATAGGATGTTGCAATGTACTGAACATCTATAGTGGATAAAGATAATGAATCTTGCTTCTTTTTTAGCCATGATACTAATATGCATCCAAGAAAGAATACACCATCACTTGTACTTATTTTATCATCAATACAACCATCCCAATCTATGTCTATGTAATTACTCAAAGTAAAATTAGTATCCTTTGGATACCAAAAAGCCATGATCTAGAATTCCCTTTAAGTATCTGAATATCCTCTTCACTACTATAACATGTGAATCTCTAGGATATTCTTCAAATCTAGCCACAAGAAAAACTACATGCATGATATCCAGTCTAGTAGTAGCTAGATATATCAGTCAACCAATCATTGATCTATATTTGCTTTGATCAACCTTAAGGGATTCAATATTCTCGCTCACCTTGCAACCAGTAACCATAGGAGTACATAATGATTTGGAGTCTTCCATTCCAAACTTCTTCAACATCTCTTTGACATACTTTGATTGTGAGATGAATATGCCTTATGTGTTTGATTAATTTGTAGTCCTTGAAGAAATTCATCTCCATAAACATAGAAATCTCAAACTCTTTCTGCATCTCTTCAACAAACTTCTTGAACATAGCTTTATTTCCTCCAAAAATTATGTCATCAACATACACAAATACAATTAAGATTTGATATTTTTTAACCTTAAAGTAGAGATTACTATCTATGAAACCATTGTTGAATCAGGTTACTATATCAAATACTTATCCAACCTTTCATATCAAGCTCTAGGAGCTTTCTTCAATCCATATTGTAGACATCCAAATTTGACCACCACCATATGGTCAAATTCATCACCTTTATTCATCTATCTTGCATCCTTCATCGACATTAATTAAAATATTTATTTAATTAATATTTCCTCTTTCTCTAATGTCCTAAGGTATTTAATTTAATAATTAAATACTTTGTCTTTTGTCACCTTTCTTCTCTAAATTAAATAAATGTTTTAATTTATTTAATTTGATCACTTGGATTTTTGAATTTAAATCAATTTTAAATTTACCTTTTTCTCTCTCCTTGTCCTATCCTCCATAATCCCCCTTTTAATTTGGAGTAATCTAATCAATCCATGATTAGGATGTGCACACCCTTAATCAAGATTAATGTCACATCCTCCATAATTTGCAACTTGCCTTAACCCTTCATTAGCCTTTCTAATCACCTATTTGTACAACCTTAATTGCATGATTAGGTCAACCTAATACTTATGTCATTTATGGCATACCCCTAAGTCAATTATCATTAAATGCTTTCTCCTTTTGGATAAGGCAACCCATTCCCCCATGTGAATTTGAAATTCAATTTTATTCTCCCCGTGCATTTTAGAAAATTTTAATTCCTCTCCTCTTCCCCATGAGGATATTTGAGGAATGTTTAATTGCTCATGTGTCACATCTTTGACATGGGGACAAGGATCTCCTTTATAAGGAGTTCTTGTCTGAATCCCAAGGTACTCTAAGGTACCTCCACATCACCATCCCTTTGACACCACATTGGCCACATGATGAGATGTGAGGGTTTGTGAGTCCTCAACTCACCCTGGCCCTTGATCTTGTCCATGGTGGCTAAATCTTAGCCCTCCATTCCTTAGAGGTATTTCCCCTAAAATTAGAGTATTTTTCCCTCATTTGCAACAACACTCATTCAAGCAATCAAAAACATCCTCCATTACTGCAACTTTGGAGCTCACTTTGCATCCATATTGTGCATCTACCCACATACCCATTTACACCATTGCATTCCTCATCCACTCACGATTGTTTTGCATCTCATTTCAAGCTATTTTTCATTCGAAGGAGCACACAATTGAATGAAACAACATGGCCAACCAACCAATCAACTTGGACAAGGTAACTCACTCTCTTTGCTTTGTTTTTTGTTCAAGTTCAACTAGGCTAATCGTTGAGGTGTTGTTTGTGTTTCCTTTGCTTGCATTTTGTTTTGTTTTTCATTTTAGACTAGGAGATTAAATACTGCGCACATTTTTGGCATGCCCGGTGGGATCCACATCATGGGTCCGACATTTTACATTTGCTATTGTTAAGGTCTTATAGGCTCAGGTTTACACATAGGGACGAATCCGCCCTGATGGGAAAATTTGCACCTTACAGGGGCGAATTTGCACCAAAAAATAGGTGAACCTGCTAGTAGAGGCAAATCTACCCAATATAGAGCCAAACTTATAGATAATAAAATTTTCCTTTTTTTTGTGAGAATGGGAAAAATTGCCATTTCAGGCAAATTTTCTCAAGTATAGGGGCAAATTTTCCTTTTGGGGTGAACTTGACTTTTGAGGCAAAGTTGCAGAGCCAAGAAAATTTGCTCATCCTCACAGAATGACCAATTTTACTTGGAAGAAAAGGCGAATTTTCTCTTGATAGGGGAAAACTTGCTCATTAGGAAGGGCGATTTTTCCTCACACAAAGACGAACCTGAGGTAAACCCAAGACTTCAATTTCTAGCTTTCAGCTGCTGTTTGGTTTCGGTTTTACATACTAATCTGATATTGCATCTGTTTGTGATTGTTCCTTGTTTTCACTAATGATTTTTACAGCTTTCTCTCGTATTTCCAAGACTGGTGGTTGCAAACTACTAACACATTTTTTGCAGAATGATTGTTCCAAGACCTTTTAGTTAGTTTTTCTATCATTTATTTCCATACTAGCTAGGAAAACATAGCTTTAATTAGAGGATCAATTAACTTGTTTTTTGTGCTTGGGAGTGATTGTTGACATATCCAATCCCCTTGCACCTTTGGAAATCTCGGGTGACGAGAAATCACATTTTACTCTAGTCTAGTTGAGTCTACCTAGGAGGTGCTAGTGCGTCTAAGTTCTCCTCTTGCACTACGTGTGAGCTTGGGGACCAGCCAAAAATATCTAGTATCTTCTTCCCTTAGCGGGACCTGCCTGGGATTTCATCACCCAGGGGACAATCCCAACCACGTGTTACTGGTGGGGTATATAAAGGGGGGAGAGCCAAAGCTGCACCCCAATCCAGTCATGTTGTGTTTGGTAAAGTGTCGAATCTAGGGTGGTACCTAGCTATGATGTGAAGAGTTGGTCTAAGTTTCTAGTACCTCACTAGGGCTCCCGACTCACTCTTGTGATGGGCTAGTGTTCACGATTGTGCACCACGTACCATGCGTATATTGGGGACTCACAAGATAGCATTTTTTAGCCTCGATAGAGAATTGGGTTTTAGTCGTAGCTTGGTGTAGTGCAGGGGATGTGCATTGTACCCTGAAGTTACTCACCATGTTCTCCCTAGGGTTGAGATAGAAACCCTCATGGTGGACTATGATATTCCTCGAGTGAGAGTGTGAAGGTGAGCCTGTGGTGTCTGTTGATGACCCTATTCCACTAGAACACTAGCTATCCACCTTCATGAGAAAGGGTGATCCAAAGAACTACCTTGATATCATGGAATATTAACCTTGGGTTTTCCACTCAAGGTGGTGGGCCTACATCAAGTTTGTAAACCCATATCACAAATTTTAGGTTTGTGTTGCTTAGCGTGTCTTCATTGTGTGATATCAATGCTTTTAGTTTTAGTTGAGTTAGCCTACCCTTCTGTTTGTTGTTTTCCATGCTTGTTGTCCTTTCCCACAGTTAGCACCTACCTTTAGAGGTGAATTTTCCCCTTACAGAGGTGAATTTGTACTGTAGACAAGTGATTTTTCCCTGCAAAAGGGTGATTTTGCTTCCAATCCAGTTGAGGTCATCTGTTTGGGTGAATTCATCTTTGTTAAAGGCAAATCTTCCTATGGGTCAGTTTTTGGGTGACCCTGTTTTCACCCGTTCTCCAGAAAAAATGAGTTTGTCCATCCTTTAGGCGAGTCTATCAATCGTTTTATGTCGAATTCACCTACTTTCCATAAAACAGGAAAATTTACAATCTCCTAGGGGAAAACCTGCTATCCACAGGGGCGATCTTGTCTTTAGTTCGAATCATCCACTGTCAAATGCACCTATTTTCAATAGATAGGAAAGTTTTCCCTCTTCATAGGTGAACTTGCTATCAGTCCAAGTCAGTTTTTCCATCCTCCTATCCATCAAATTCGCCTGTTCCCTTAGGATAGGAGAATTTTCCACATCCTTGGGTGAATTTTCTCCCTACAAGAGAAATTTTTCCTCCCATCTAAGTCTCTCGTCCATCTGATTCAAGATTTAAGTGAATTCATTTGTCAAATAGGAAATCTCCTTTTTAGGTGAATACGTTTCCCATCTATATCATTTAGGAAATAGCCAAAGTTTTCATCCTTATTAGGTAATCTTGAAAGTCAAATATGCCCTTTCTCTTGTGGTTTTCCAAGGTTTAGGAAAAACTTGTCATTGTTTTGGACAAATTTAATAAAGTTTGGGCAAACCTACTTCTTGATAGGTGAATTTTCTTTTCAAATTCACTATTTCTTGAGCCCTCCCAGATTTAGGCAAATTGATCTCCCAGAACGGTGAATTTGATCATCAAATTTGCCTATTTCCTATGTCCCCTTAAGATTTGGGTGAATTTTCTCACTTTGGATAGGTGAATTTGCAACTTGGAAAGGTGAACTTGCTTAAAAAAAGGCATATTCATTCCCCATACAAATTGTAGAGAGTGAATCCTTTGGACCGTTGAAAGTTTGTCATTTTCCTAGTCCTTTGATGTGATAAAAAAAACATTATCATCTTCCTTTCAGCCGTAATTTTCACTTTAGTCTATTTATAGTTTCCAAAAGTGATCCATTCATCAATCAAATCATATAGGTACATCCTAGAACATCTCTAGATCGCATATCCATCATCAGATCATCAATCCCAATCCTCTAGATTATGTTTTAGAGGTCTTTATCCAAGTTGGCTTAGGTGCCTAGTACCAATCATCATCCTCTGCATCTACTTAGGATTGCCATCCATCCTGAGTTAGTCATCATCCATGACCCAATCAATCCACTTCCATCTTGATCTAGATTTGATGTCATAATCAACCATCTATCCTTTAATCCGATCAATCAATACCTTAGGTCATCTAGTTTAATCTATGAACTTAGTTTATAATTTTTTTCATCATCCTATCTAATCAATCGTTCAATCATAATAATCGTTTCATCCCATCAATCAATCTAATCCAATCCAATCCCATCTCATATTCAATAATCCAATCAATCAATCCTTCATCCAGTCCAATCACTCCTTCAATCATCACTTAGGTCATCCCTTCACTGTATCTTAGAGCATAGCATCATCTTATTTCATTTGGTAGTTTTGTACTTTCATGCCCCTTACCCGATTGTAGGCAAAGAAACTCATGGCAGAACAACAAGGTCAAGGTACCTAGCCTAACACCCCTCTGGATCCCAACAATAGGGGGTCATCACAATCCAATATCGATGTCCAAAACACTTCACCACCTAGTGATGAGAACATGGTCAATCAGCTTGAAGTCACAGTTGATGAGTACCTTAGCAATCCCACCAATGTTCAAATGAAAAATTGCCTCCTTAAAAAGTGTGGGGATAAAATCCTTGTTTCCTTGCTCTTAAAGGGAGTCAAATTGCCACCTGACTTTGACACGACCCAATACATCAACACCCCACCTCTTCCAATGTCTTAGGATCCCCAAAATTCCTAGAACATAATGGTAAATTCATATGTCCTCGGGGGTCCACCGATAGATAATTGGTATCAACCTGGGTTTGGGAATGTCATGATTTATCAAGTTGGAAACATTCCTTGGGTTCTGATTTCAGTCATGGGAGCACAAACTGATCCAAACAATCCCCTTGCTTATGGTATGCTGCAAATCCTATAGTCTACACCACCTGCCCTGCCTATCCAGCAAGGTCTAAGCCTCGTACCATCTACACCACCTCTTCTACCAAATTAGCCAAGTCAACTGCTAGTAAACACTAGGGGCAATCCTTTTCTTGCACTTTCACCACCTCTAGGATCTATTCCCATAGCTAACTTACCATTGCCAACTTTCACATCCTAGTAGCCACCCCAAGGCAACATCCCTAGAAGTCTACTTCATCATAACCACCTCATCAACAAATAACGCAACACACTTCCATCTCATCTCAAGTGCCACAACATACCAATACCACTACCCTGTCTCAACTGCCTCACCAACAACCTCCACAACAAAATATTCTATTCTTGCAACAACATACTATCATTCCCACACAACCCCCTCATTAGGCAACACATGCTACATCACAACCTCAAAAACCTCCGCAAGGTGCCTCAATGTTGATCCCTCAGCAGCAACATATCCCATCTCATCCTCTCTTCCAACAATCACCACGTCAGCAACAGCCACCCTAGCATACTCAAATTCCCATGCAAACGCAATGAAATCATCTTACACAATACCTTTATCATCCATCAAGAACATATGTTGTCTTTGCTACCCCATCAAATCCCAATCCTAATCCTCTATAATCCCAACCACCACCTTACACCAATATGAAGCAATCATAATCCAATCCTCGGTACCAAATATCCAATTTGCAACCACCTCCCTATACTACCCAACAACCCAATGTTGTGTATAATTACCAATCCAATCCATATTGTACCTAGCAACAACTGCCCTATCAACAAGGTGCTCCCTCCACCTCACATTACCAACAACAACCATCATATCAGCAAGGCACTTCCACCTCGTCATACTATCAAGCCCCTCCAAAGTACCAACAGGGTGCTTCCACCTCGTATTACCAGCAACAACCACCATATTAGAAAGGGGCCCCCACTTCATATTACCAAAATCCATCATCCTATTATCAATCTTACACCAAACCACAACCATAGTACACCTACACCAATCAGTATTAGTAAATGCCTCCATATACACCTCCACTAGCATGCAATCAAACCTCTTCAACCCCATCTTCATCCTACCAACAATATGCTCCTTACAATCAATCCAATCTGGCCAACTCCCTCAGTGCCTGCTAACAAAGAGTGGGAAGAAATCAAAGCTGCATTAAAAGGCTTGCAAGTAGGGACTAACAAACAATCCTTTAAGTTTGAAGACATTTGTTCCTATCCATTCAATCCCTCCATCTCACTAGTCCCTTTTCCAAAGAATTTTGAGATGCCAAAATTTGATAAGTACAAAGGAACTAAAGTTCCAATGAACCATCTCCAGGAGTTCTATTCCCATTGTTAATAAGTCCAACACAATGACAATTATCTCCTACAATTATTTCCAAGGAGTCTAATTGGGATAGCTCTTGATTTGTTTATGACTCTCCCAAAGGGATCCGTCAAGTCTTTTGTAGATCTTTCAGAAAAAATTGTCAAACACTTCTCCTTTAATTTGGAGAAGGATGTCGATACTTTGGAACTTCTAAAAGAGAAACAACATGAGGGAGAGACTTTTGCAAGCTACCTTCAAAGGTGGTGTGCTTTGGCTGGTCGAATGAAATCCCCACTCAGAGAAAAAGACATGGTCACCCTTTTCATCGAAATCTCTCACCTAGATATGGCACATAATTTTAAGCTCCACTATGTCAAAACCTTTGTAGAGATAGTTGAGAAAGGTCCTATCCTTGAGAGAGCACTTATTGCTAAAGGGCTGGTCAAAATTTTTAATCCTAATAAGGAAAAGTCATTTGGGGATAAACCTTGCCATTGGAACAAGAATAATAACATTTTCAATGATGGTGTCACTGACACCAAACATGTTCAAGTAGCTAACACATCTTAGAGACAACAACATGTCTCTAATCAACCATTTGTTTCCAATGTCATATCAGTGCCATAGGGAGCACCTTGTCCTCCTCAGCAGTCCAATCAGAATAATCAAGGGAACAAAAAACTTCAATTCACTCAATTAGGAGAACCCTTAAGTGCCATTTTCAATAGGCTTCTTCAAGCTAGTTACCCGATCACGTATCCTGTGACTAAGCCTTTTGATGAGTCTAAACCTAAGACAACCTAGTATAAAGAAAATGAGTATTGTGACTTTCACAAGATCAAAGGGCACTCTACAAACAAATTTCAAGGCTTAAAAACCTATGTCCAGGATCTTATAGATTGGGGTGACATACACGTGGATCCCAACCAAGCCCCATCATCCAATGCTCAGCTTCAAATATATCAAAACAATTTCCCAAAACATAACCAAGGTGCTAGCACTTCAAATGCCAATCCTAGGTTAAGCAACAATAATAATCAAGGTAACAACACAAATAACATTAATTACAAGAGTGTTCCTTATAACTATGAGGGCATCATCATGCACATTGATCAGGTAGAGCCATGGGTGTCTATGATACATGTAAAAGGAAAAGACCCATAGTGTGTTGTTACAACCCACCACACTCGCATCACTATTCCTGGAGCCTCTACATCAACCCAACCACCTCTTGTAAGCTCCCAATATAATATTCTTGATCATCTAGGGAATACTCCTACTCAGATATCCATTTTGGATTTTCTTAAGTCTTCCCCTATACACCAAGAAATCTAAATGAAAGCTTTATAGGATACTTACGTTCCCAATGACATAGATCCTACACAATTCCAAGCAATTGTAGGACATCTCTCAGCCACATATCAGCTAGGATTTAGTCAAAATGACATGCCTTGTATTGATTTGAACCATAACTGCCCCCTCCATCTTGAGGTCCTTGTAGCTTGACATAAGGTGAAAAGGATCTTGGTAGATAATAGCTCTACCCTAAATCTGTGCACATTAAAGTTCATAAAATAGGTAGGTTATACCCACACTGACTTAAAAATTAGGTCATTACTATCAAGGCATATGATAATGTAGAACATGATTATGAGGGAACAATTTTTCTTCCAATTTAGGTTGGTCCAATTGTACAGTACACTACCTGCCATGTCCTTGATCTAGACCTCCCTTATAACCTTCTTCTTGGCCACCCATGGATCCATGCCATGCAATCCGTTCCATCCACTTACCATCAATGCTCAAAGTTCTTGTTTAACAGGGTGGAAGTAATGATACATGCTAATTTGCAACCATTTGAGTATTGTTGTGCACTATAATCTTCCTTTCCCCATTCCCATTACTGTCTGGGAGTAGAAATAGGGCCACCTCAGGCATCATCATCCCGTCCATCTTCCAACATGCTATCCACCTCTGTCTCCACCATTACCAAAGTCTAGATCATTGACAAGCGTTCTGGTGAGTATGAAATGTGTATAGCTTTGAATGTGGAAACCATGCCACCCTCATCGCATACATATGGCCAACCTTCTTAGTCCACGTTGAAGCAAGAAGAGAAGACAACCACCTTGAGCTTCAAGAATGTGGGATCCAACACCTTTCGGTCTCCTAGAATAAGATAGGATATGCTCAAAGATGCCATTAGCCAATGGATATATCATGAGGAGCCTAAACCTTCTCCCCCTCTAAAGGAGTATTTTCAAGAGACATATCCTTATGCCTCAAAGTTAGCTGAAAAATATAATTATCAAGGGGGAGGCCTTGGCATAGAAAAGCAAGGAAGGAAATAGCCTGTTGACACCCTAGTGTGACCAAGATATTCAGGTTTAGGAAATGAAACAAAACAAAGGGGTCCCATGCCATCAACTAGTGCTTCTAACAACATTAGTATGGGAAATGGTCTTCTTGAAGACATACCTGAAGAAGAATCCATCATACATGTGTATGATGGCATGGATCACATGGATCTTTCCTCCATGTTTGATTGCCTATCCATTTTCTCCATTAGCCTTTCTGTTTTCCATCCCGAACTCATTGACTGGGACCTACATGGTAGTGCACCTATTGAAACCTTTCCCTCAGTGGATACATATGTGAATCTTATGGGATTGGGGGAGGATGAATGCCCTAACTACCAAAATAAGAAGAAACAAAATAGAAAAGGGTCATCTAGTGAAAACCTTCCTGAGGTGCTTCTAAGTACTAGAAGATTGACTTAGAAAAAGTAAAAATAAAGGTTGTATCTAATAGTGAAAAACCTCGACGAGGCACTAGAAGATGGGGACGTTCATCTTCCCCTTGTGGGAACTCAACTGTCTGAATGATATTCTATACTCATCGAAGAAACACAAGAAGTGAACTTGGGAACCAAAGCAAATCCTAAAATCACATATGTAGCCAAGTCATTATCAGAAGAAGAGTACTCCATCATTATTCAACTTCTCAAAGAAGGAATCATCAATTTTGCGTGAACCTATGTAGATATGCTAGGTTTGGATCTTGCTCTATTCTTACACCATTTGGACATCCATCCAGATGCTAAACCTATCAAGTAGAAACTTAGGAGAAAGCATCCTCAAGTAGCTTTGTTGGTGAAGAAAGAGTTGGAAAATTTGTTAGATGTCGGGTTCATCAGACCCATTGACTACTCTGATTGGATCTCCAACGTAGTATCAAAGCCTTTCCAAAATATAATTTACCACTACCAAACATTGACATGTTAGTTGATTTAACTGTTGGACATGAGATGCTATCTCTCATGGATGGTTTCTCTAGATATATCCAGATCAGAATTGTGCCCGAGGATCAACATAAGACTACCTTCACCACTCCTTGGGGCACATTTTTTTACAATGTCATGCCCTTTGGCCTCAAGAATGCAGGGGCAACGTACCAGTGTGCTATGACTGTCATCTTCCACAACCTTATCCACATCATAATGGAATATTATTTTGATGATCTATTAGGGAAATCCAAAACAAGAGAAGAGCACCCTATGATCCTGAAGAAGATCTTCGAGTGGTTAGAGAATTACAAGCTACAACTGAATCCAAAGAAATGTGTATTTGGGGTTACATCAAAAAAACTATTGGGTTTCATTGTCTCCAAAATGGGAATAGAGGTAGATCCCACTAAAGTCAAAGAAATCATGGAAATGCATCCGCCATGCAATCTAAAATAGTTGAGGAGCCTTAAGGGAAAATTATAGTCCATTAGATGCTTCATAGCTCAATTAGTGGATAAGTGCCAATCGTTCATGCATCTCCTGCGAAAAGATACTACCTTCAAATGGGATTCAAAGTGTCAGTTGGGTTTTGAAAAAATGGAGTAATTGGCTCATCCACCCATCCTCATGCCTCTAATTCTTGGTCAACTGCTTCTGTTGTATATTTCAGCTACTTTAGTTGCATTGGGGGCACTATTAGCCCAACATGATGAGTCCTCAAAAGAACGAGCAATTTAATACATCAAACGAACCTTAGTGGGATATGAACTTAACTATTCCTCAATGGAAAAAGCTTGCCAAATTGTAGTCTTCAGTTCACAGAAGCTTCAACATTATGCTATTGAGTGAGTTTGATATAGAGTATGTGGATCGAAAGGAAATTAAACTTGGGAAAATAATAGTAGATCAGCTGGTAGATGCCCCTTTGGTGGATGCCTATCCCTTGGTCAAAAAATTTATTGATGAAGAGGTTCTCATAGTTACCAAAGCAGCTACATGGACACTCTACTTTGATGGGTTGTACATGCATAATGGAGTGGGGGAAGGTATCTTGTTTTCCACCTCACGAGGTGATTACATCAAAAGTTAATTCAAGTTATCCTTCCCATGCATGAACAACATAGAAGAATATGAAGCTCTTCTCATTGGTCTTAGGATCACCATCCAATGGAAGATCACTCACTTACGAGTGTTTGGCGATTCCCAGTTGATCATCAAAAAGGTTAATGATGAGTTTCTAAAAAAAGATGATAAGCTATTACGTTACAAGTGCATGGTGGATGAATTCAAGAAGTACTTCACCTCTATATAGTTTGAGAAAATCCCTAGAGTCTAGAATAAAGAAGCTAATGCCATGGTTACAACTGGCTCCCTGATTGACATGTCGAAAGCTCAAACAAACTATGAGTTTCTAGTTGAAAAAATTTTAATCCCTACTTATGACATCACTGAGAGTGAAATGGTGTGCAACATTGTAGGTCTCGAGTCACCATGGTATCATGACAATTACACCTACCTCCATGATAACATCTTACCCCCTGACCTTACACGTAACCAACAAAAATCCTTCATCCAGCGCACCTCCTGTTACACTATCGTGAGTGACACACTCTATCATCGTGGGTATGATGGAACTCTTCTTAGGTGTCTAAATGAGATAGAAGCTTGCATTGCATTAACAAAGGTTCATAGTGGTGTTTATGGGGTGCATTCAAATAGCATGGCCTTAGCCAAGAGGATTCTCAGAGCTAGTTACTATTGGCCTACACTGGAGCATGAATCTTGTGAGTTCATGAAGAAGTGCTTACCTTATCAACAACATGTGGATCTAATATACACTCCAACACAAGATTTTCAACCCCTCATAGCACCATGGCCCTTCTCTCAGTGGGGTTTTGACTTGATTGGCAAGATATAACCTCCTTCCTCTAATGGCCATACTTTTATTATCACTGCCACTGAGTACTTCACCAAGTGGGTGGAAACAATGCCACTCTCTTAAATTATGGGTACTCAGATATCCAAATTTATCCTTTTCTATATTCTCTGCAGATATGGAATCCCATCCATCGTCATCACCAATAATGGAAATACATTTAAAAACTAGGCCATGAAGCACCTTTGTGAAACATTCCACATCCAACATCATTGGTGCATGCCCTATTAGCCACAAGGTAATGGTCAAGCAGAGGCAACCAACAAAACCTTGATCAAGATCCTCAAAATGGTTGTTAATAATACTAGTCGAGATTGGAAACTCCATATGCATCCCACCCTTTGGGCCTATTTCACTTCCATCTATACCCCCATTGGTGCCACTCCATATTATCTCATTTATGGTGTCGTGCCATTTTGCTGATTGAGGTTGAGATCCCATCATTGAGAATATCTTTGAAGAATATCATAAGTGACGAAGATGCTCGGGTTGCATGACTTAGTCAGTTGGAATTCCTAGAAAAAAAATGAATCAAAGCATATGATCATCTTCAAGCATATCGACATCATCTTAAAGCATATCAACATCATCTTAGGAGCTACAATAAGAAGGTTTGTCCTCACCAGTTCAATGTGGGTGATCTAGTCCTTAAGGAGAATCAACGTACCTAGTAGGACCAAGACAAGAAAGGGAAATTTGAGACAAATTGGTTGTGTCCCTATGTCATCACAGCTAAATATGGATCTAGGGCATATAGACTTGGCACACCTAAAGGAGAGCCTCTAGAGGAGCCCATCAATATCATGCACCTAAAAAAAGGTTTTACACCTAAGTCAGCTGGGTTATCCTATCCTACAAAAATACCAAAGTACAAAAATTGTCAAAAAAAGTCTAAAAAAGAAAATACAAAAATAGTATAGAGAAATAATTCATCCTATGGTGAAAACTAGCCTTGGTGGTGCCTTGGATAAGTACGTTTGGTGAAAACCTGGTAATAGGCACCATTAATAAAGGGCTTAATCATTATATACCTTGCATCCTAGTTACTTTATGCCTTCATCCACCTTAGCCTCACATCCAATCCTAGCATTCTCTTTGAGTCTAGTCCTTTTGTCTGCATCCCCTTATCCGTTTCTTGGTATGTTTTGGTTGAGCATTGGATGATTTTCATCTACTATCTACAATCCTGAGATTTTTATCCTAATCTAATCTTGTGTTTTCCATCTATGTAGTCAATTGATCTCTCGATTTTAGCTAGGATCCTTCATCGTGTTGGTCCTCATTAGGTCTCATCCTGTCATGTCATTTATAGCGAATCAGACTACATACGCCTTCATATGGTCATGGTCTTTCCTCTCCTAATTGATATCCTCATTAATTTTTAGTATCTAGAATAGTACGGTCTGGAAACTAACTTGGATTAGTCCCTTAGGCTTTTTTCCATCCTGTCATCTCCATTGTCATATGTCATTTGTCTGGTTTTGTCTTTTGTGATTGGTATTTTTTGAACTACGTTGCCCCTCCACTTTCATGTAGGCAAGGTCAATCATTTGATCCACCCCTAGGGTTTTTGTCTATCCGATCTTCATTCTCCATCATTGTCTCCATTATCTTCTTTCCACTTTTATCCATGGTCTTTTATCAAACTATGAGGGCTCTATGATTTCACATAGGCAAGGATAATATTTGATTAGCCCCCGAGCCCCTAGGTCTTTAGGGTGTGTATGTCTTGTGTCATGTGTCTCGTGTCTCGTGTCATGTGTTGTGTCATCAAGTATGTCCCTGTCTAACTGGTTCTTAACAAACAAGATCCACTAGTATCATGAGATTCAATCATTTTTGAGTATCTTGAGTCATGTTGATCACTTAGTTTAGTTTCCATCTTTGGTCTTAACAGGATGCGTCCTTCCTCAATATACCACATCAATCCCATACACCTTTTGATCTTGTGGAAAAGGACATTTGAAATTGATTGCTTTCTTGTGATTTTTTTGGAATTTGATTTATCATTTGAGCTTCCTATCATACCTTGTTGCGAACACCATGATCCATCATATTATTGTGTGCTTTGACTAGTAAACATAGGGGCATATCTTGATCTTTTATTTGTTGTTTTCTGCTTGGTTGTCCCGTGTAGTACCCACCAAGATCCTTGTGGTCTTGTGTTATGTTGGGGCATCCTATGTGCTTTTGGTTATCCCAATGCCTAGCTTGACCAAAGTCATCTCAACTTTGGGGTGTTCAAATAGCATCCTTGTATATTGTGTTTGTTTCATGCATTAGACACTAATTTTTCTTGGTTCCTCATACCCTGGTGTGTCGTGTCTTATACTATAGAAAAAATCAGTGCTCTGAAAATGCCAAATAGCATTAGGATTGCATCCCATTTCCATTCCATTGCATTGTATTTATCCTCCATCCATCTTGTCCCTAACCTATGACCTATTATTTTGGTTGTGCAAACACTCATCTCCCATATCTTTTTCTTATCAAGATGCCTATGGGTCTTGACAGGTGCAGTTTCACACCCATCCTCCCTTTATTTTGTAATGATTACAAGAAAGTACTTTCCAATAAGCTAAAGAAAATTGTTGGCAAGAGACACTGCACATGTTTTCTGGTGTTGTCATTGATGGAAACCCTTGTCAGGTATTCAATCTGTGCATTGCAATTTTCTCATACCAGTAGATAGATTGAAGATCAATAGTTATCTATTTAGTTAGAACATAGCATCTGGTAATTTTGTGTTCTTCGATTTATATGCATATTTTCTGTTATTATTTTATGTTGTGGATCTTAGGGAGTATTGTTTGATGGATAATATATATTAACTTTAAATCTTGGTGCCTCGTATCAATTTGGGTGGAAGTTAGAAGGTACGGTGAACTAATTTTCTATTCATTAGCATTTGGAGGCCAACTTGGTGAATATGGTGTGTCACAGATATTTGAGGAGTTATTGTTTAAGTATTTCTCTATTTGAACTTTTTGGTTCAGGTCCCCACTATGTTGTGGCCGACTCTTGTGGATACACATTGAATATTATGAATGATTTGAGTCGACAATTTGTGAATATTTTCTTATTTTGTTAAAGCTAACTTGTAGCAATTAAATTCTTGGTGGAAGATATATATAAGTGATAGATTATTTCATTTTGGTGTGTGTTCGATGTGAGTTGTTGCATGTTGCAAATTTCAAAAGGTTAGTAGAGTGATTATGCATAGTTTCACTTGTGCATTAAGGATTTTTGGTGTGAATTGAAGCAAATCAGAGAAAAATAATAGAATTAGTTAAAAGGTCCTAAATTCGATTATTGAGCCTAATTGGAATGATAATCAGGCATTGGTAGATGCTAGTTTATTAGTTCAAACTCTTTGGAAGTATTCCAAACTTTTCTAAGTCAGTAAGCCTTTCAATTTTTGAATAGTGAGCTCTAGGCAGTGTGCCTAAATGCAAGTGCATTCTCATCTTGTAATATTTTCTTTTGAGTATACTCAAAACAATATTGTGGATTAACCTCCACCATGGTTTTTCCCCTAATAGGGTTTCCATGTAAAAAATCCTTGTGTTATGGTTTTGTGGTTATTTGTCTTATGTGCATGCATTTTTATTTTGTTTAAATGTTATTAGCACTTTAATGATTAGATTAATAAAGTTAAAAATTGCACAACATTGATTCACCCCCTCTCAATGTTGCTTGATTCCAACAATTGGTATTAGAGCTCAGTTCTATAGAAGAAGATTAAAAGCTTGGGGAATATTTTGGAAAGTATTTCAATGGATTCAAGTAGTCTTTAACAACAACTTATGGTGGCCCTAGATGATCTTGATTAGGAAAAATCTGAAGTTTGGGAATTATAAGCAAATCTCATGAATGCTGAGAGATTCATTGATTCATTGAAAGAAAAAATCAAACCAGAGAGAAGAGAAGGGAACTATGTGATAAAATCAAGCATGCAGATAGTAAATGCATTGTAGATGAACAACTAAATCAAACCCTAAAGGAAAAGACAAAAGAATGTGAAAAGCTTGCCAGGGATAATGTAGTTCAAAAGCATGAGATGGAATCTATTATGATAAGGATGGCTAAGGAAATTGAAGACAGGAAGAAAAATGAAGAAAAGCTTGCCCAATCCCTGAAAGAGAAATCTAAAGAATACAGTCGAATTACTGATGGATTCATTCAATTGGAACTTGAGTTAGAACAATCCAAACATAATGAGGAAGAGCTTGAAAAGCACATTGTTGTTCTTAGAGATGAACTTGCTACAACAAATTAATTTGAGGAGAAGTTCAAGATTAGCTCAGCCAAGCTTGATGAACTAATTAAAAGTTAGAGGATTGATGGTGACAAGTGAGGTCTTGGATATGAAGAAGGAGAATGTTTCGGATCTAGACAAGGACAAAGGAAAACTAGAAAAAGGAGATTCAAACAAGGAAATCAGATAAACAACATTGGAAAGTATCCGGTAAGACAACCTAATGTCAAAGGTTTAATGGTATTTGTTATGTTTGCAATAAATTTGGTCATATGGCAGCTCAATGCAGAAGTAGAATGAATTCAAATGGTCCATCAATCTCCAGTTAGTTCTTTAATTGTAACAAGTATGGTCATAAGTCAAATGAATGCAGAAATGTGATGAACCACTTTTATAGGAATGTTAGATGTCATACATGTAATAGATTTGGACATATTACTAACCAATGTAGATAAAGAGAAAGACAGTGGAATAACTACTCTAGACAAAGAAATATGTTGTGCTACAATTACAAAAAAATTGGTCATATTGCTAGATTCTATAGAAGAGGTCTGGTAAATCAAAGAAGAAACATGTAGAAGGATGAAAAAGGAAAAGGGAAAGTCACTATAGATCATATCAAGAAGCAGATGAAGAAGACATGGGTAAACAAGAGTCCCTCTATTGCAGGAAATGAGCCAACACCAGAATCAACTTCTGGTAATTCCTCTGGGAATTAGGTTAAGGCCTTTGGCATAGGGGGAACTATTAATAAAATATTTCAAACCCCCTGCAGGAAATTGACATTAGGATGTGGATGAGTTCAACGATTGCATTGATGATCTACAGATGCTATTGAACAAATTTATGCAGAATTGAAGGTCTGCATAAGAGTTATCTTTTACAGTATATGGAAACAAGGTATCCGGATGTGTTAGGGAAAAATAATTTATTGTGTCAAAAAGGTTAGGTGTGCGAATGATAAAAGGTTATTTCTATCCTTCATTTGTCACTTTGCATTTATAGAAGAAGTTTGAAGAGCTCTGAAGCAAAATTTGGCAAAATTTGGAAAGAATTCAAGTGTGAAGGCCATTCAAAGTTCAAACCCTAATCTGGCTAAAAGGTATTTTTCGGGAAAACTTGTAAAACTATGAATTTTTGAAAATGGCTACTCCATTGATAATTGAAGTCAAGGATAGATCCCACCCAAAGTTTAAATGGAATCCTTTCAAGTCTATTGAGATCGAGCCCTTAGGTGCATTTTCGTATGTTTCGTACGACGTTTTGCATATTGAAGATATTAGGGCATACATTCATGCCAATATTGAGGAGTTAGGAAGCTCACAGTTGCTAAATCTGTATTCCAAACACTTAGTCAATTTTCACTAAGTGTTGCCATCAATGCCAAAGGGGAGATTGTTGGAAAAAGACACTACACATGTTTTTTGGTATTTTCATTGATGGCAACCCTTGTCAGCTAGTCAATCCAATCATTGCAATTTTCTCATACCAACAGATAGATTGAAGATCAGTAGTTATATATTTAGTTAGAATAGAGCATCTAGTAACTTCGTGTTCTTTGATTCATATGATGATTTTATGTTGTTATTTTATGCTGTGGATCTTAGGGAGTATTTTTCGATGGATAATATTTGTTATATATAAATCTTGGTTCCTCGTATCATTTTGGGTGGAAGTTAGAAGGTCTAGTGAACTAATTTTCTATTCATCAATATTTGGAGGTAGACTTGGTGAATATAGTGTGTCGCAGATATTTGAGGAGTTATTGTTTAAGTATTTTTTTGTTTGAAATTTTTCGTTTGGGTCCCCACTATTTTGTGGCCAAATCTTGTGGATACACATTGAATATTATGAATCATTTGAGCTGACAATTTGTGAATATTTTCTTATTTTGTTGAAGCTGACTTGTAGTGATTGAATTCTTGGTGGCTGATATATATAAGTGATTGATTATATCATTTTGTTGTGTGTTCGATTTGATTTGATGTATGTTGTGAATGTTAGAAGGTTAGTAGAGTGATTATGCATAGTTTCACTTGTGCATTAAGGATTTTTGGTGCAAATTGAAGCAAAACAAAGCAAAAAAACATAATCAATTAGAAGGTCCTAAATTCGATTGTTGAGCCTAACTGGAACTATAATAATTAGGCATTAGTAGATGCTACTTTATTAGTTCAAACTCTTTGGAAGTATTTCAAAATTTTGGAAGGCAGTAAACCTTTCAATTTTTGAGCAATGAGCTCTAGGTAGTGTCCCTGAATGCAAGTGCATTCTCATCTTGTAATCTTTTCTTTTGAGTATACTCAGAACAATATTGTGGATTAACCTCCACCGTGATTTTTCCCCTAATAGGGTTTCCACGTAAAAAATCTCTATGTTATGGTGTTGTGGTTATTTGTATTATGTGCATGCATTTTTATTTTGGTTTAATGTTATCAACACTTTAATGATCAGATTAATAAAGTTAAAAATTGCACAAGACTGATTCACCCCCCTCTTAGTGTTGCTTGATTCCAACACAAATATGATACCCAAATAAAGGAGACCTACCACTCACTTCCATCACTATGCAAGCCCTTATTTACACTCATGTCCATGTTAATTTCATTTAGATAGTAATGTTTGTAAGGAATTTAATTGCATCCCATCATTCATGTAGGTTACATTTCGGTCATTAAGTACAATTTGACCTCAAATGGCACAAATGTCATCTCATCTAGCATTGTAGATTCATTGGATTACATTTCATCCCATGTGCATTGTCATATCATATTCATTTCAAATTGTTTAGATTAATCTTAATTGGTTATTCTAAGCATCTTAGGTTCATTTCATTATCAATTCATTACATTAACAGTTTCATATTAGTGTCATGATAAAAGCTAATTTATTTATTTCATGCATGCATTTAATCTGGCATCACAAATCATTAGACTCATGTCCATAGCATATAGCATTATAAATCAGCCATCACATCCTGTATCACAAGTGTTAGGCATAATGCATCTCATCCATGTTATCAACATAGGAATATGCATAAATATAGATCATCATAAAAATATATGTGTACATCATAATACTCATCATCATAATCATCCATAATAAAACATATACATACACATGTGCATAAATAACACATCCATCACATAAGCACAACATAGTGTCAAAAAGGGTTGTTGCATATCATATCAAATTATAATGTCCATCACATGGTCCATAATAAAGTCAATCATATCATCAAAATATTGTTCATCATATACATCAATAATCATCGAATGCAATAAAAATATAGGGCTCTGAATCAAATGTGGTCTCTATCCCTGTATGCTAGACATCCACCATGCACCTATCAAAAATCTGTATCCAATCCTCTATCCTTTATCCTCTCTACCGGAAGCTACCCTCATTTGACCTTTGTGGTGAATCCAACATTAGCCCTCTAAGTGGGGGCACTCTCAATAGCTGTTATATCCTCGTGTGTGTATACCTAATGATCGTGATGGTGCTAGCATCTGTGGTACCGCTCAGACATAGGGAGGTACATGTCGTGTAGCATCTAGCACTTATCTAAAATAAGTCCCCATATAATAGCTAGGTGCCCTCATGTACTCAACCCTATCCATTTCTTGCATCTTGGTCGCATCTTGCTCCATCCTATACCTGTCCTATGACCCAGTCAACTATCTCCTCTCATACTCCCAAGCATCCTGTGCTAGCCTCAATTTGTCTATCTGTGCTTGCATTCGTGACATCTAATCTAACGTTGTATCCATCTCACCCTACAAGGCCTGTCACTGTGCCTCTGCTACATCCCACTCACCCTACAATGCCTGTATTTGTGCCTCTATCACTTCCCTCTCATCTTGTAGGGCATGTAACCATGCCTCTACTACATCCCTCTCACCTTGCAAGGTTTGCATCTGTTGCATCGCTGCCTCTACCCTCTCTATTACTAACTCTGCATCTCCAGTTGTCTCCTTTGCAACCTCTGCTCTGTCCCAGAGCTCATCTCACTCCCTCCTCAAATTGATCATCTCCCTCTGTAGCTCTACTAGATGTCTCCTTGAATCATCCTTTTCTGCCAATGCCTCTAATAATATTCCTCTTGTGTCATTAGCTAGGGCCATATAATCCCTCTCTCCCTCTACCTGTAACATGTCCACCTCAGCCTGCATCCTATCTCTATTTTCCTCTGACTCCCTAGGTCTATTCTCTATGATTCACAATCTTGCTAGAGCTCCTATCAATAGTACAGCTGGATCCTCTAGTGGTGGAGGCACATATGGTTCTATGTCCAATGGATGTACCTTTGGGGCATCCACCTCCATCGCCTCCCCTATCCTCTCCTCCATTGGTCCTCTCTCTCCTCCTTAACCTCATCCTCTTTGTCTTTGTCTCTCCTCTATCATCTCCCTCTCCTCCTGAATCTCCTCTATTTGTCTAGTCTTTCCTCATCCTCTAAATTGTAGCCTAGTGCCCCTACAATCGAGTGCACCATCATAATCTGTGCTAGCCTATGATGTTCCCACTAGGCAGAATACCATACCATCATCCCTACATCCACCTCTCCTCCTCTCCTAGGATATGGTAGCTACTGTAGCTCCTCCCACACCTGTCATGGAAACTCCCTTGTAACTTGATCACCCCATAACTACTCTTGGGTAATTCGTTAGAACCTCTATGGTCCTCGAGGGATATCCTGCTATATCCTGAACTCCCTCATCACCTTGTTTGGCCTGTGAAACTCTATGATGTGTGGGTTCTACTTGATAAGGTAGCATATAGTGAATAAATATCCCCTATGCCTCCTCTCGTCATGCCATGTATGGTCTTCATACTATCTTATCCTCATGTAGATTGTCTAATCTCCTCCTCCATCCCTCTAGGTTGCTAACATCTAGATAATATAGTCACCAATCGTACTTAGTCCCATACCAGAATGACACTGGTAGTGTCTCATCCTGTGTACCTTCTATCAAGACCCTAGGCCCATAGTTGGAGTAGTTTCACGTGTGTGACGTTGTGTACCCTCCTATAGCAAACCACACGTAGATCCCTGTATAACTGTGCCAGTACGTATGCACCCCATGCGAACTACCCATCCTCTCCATGATGTGTTTGACAACCTCAATAACCTTGAGGCTACAAAATCTCCCACTCATGTCTAGCAACAAAATACCATTGATCAACCTACAAAGATACAGGGGTAGCACCGATACCCCCAATCCCATAAATCCATCCAAGTCAAACTCTGCCCCAAAGATAGGCAGATTTGTGCATCTAAAGATGGTCTACGGGATCATGTCTTGCTCTGGTCCCTCGCTTTGTGTCCAACATACCAGATGGCCTATGATTGGTAGTCGTAAATCCTCCAAACATCCTCTAGAGTCATTGTCATCTCCCCTGTCGAGAGATGAAAAGTTGATGTATCAGAGCTCCATTACTCCATCAGCGCTGTCAGTAGTGCCCTATGTTCCCTAATGTTGGGATATCCCAACATATGTAGTAATCCCACCTGTGCTAATGCTACATGGTCGTGCACATCCATCCTCTCAATGGTCGCCTCTAGGAATGTTGAGTGCCTCTCCCTCACCAGTAGCATATCAAAGCCCTACATTCACACTAAACACTTTGTCCATCACTTTCATCAACCCCTTTTGTTTACTCTCCTTTTCCCCCTCACTCTTCCCTTAGCCTAGGGTTTTTCCTATTAAATTCACCTCCCCTTATGCTTCTTGATGAATTCACCCCACCATTGGGAAATTTCACCCTTTTATCTTGTGTCTACCCTTTTCGGGTGAATTCGGCCCTCCATTGAGCAAATTTTCCTTTCTAATATTCATCACCCTTTTCAGGTGAATTCACCCCTCCATTGAGTGAATTCTCACATTTCTTATTTTGCCTTCTATGTCGGAAAAATTCGCCAGTCCACTGGGTGAATTCACCCCTTAACCTGCATTTCCCCTTCTTTCAGGTGAATTCACTCAAACCTCCTTTCCTCACCTTCTTTTAGGTTAATTCACTCGATCCTCAGGAAAATTCGCTCGAAGTCTTCCATGGCTTTCTTGACAGCGAATTCAACCATCTCATAGGCGAATTCGCCTGTCACCCCCATCGTCACCCTTGATGGGTGAATTCACCCGTCATCCCCATCGTTGCCCTTAATGGGAAAAGCTTCCCATCACCCCCATCGTCCCCTTGTCCATTTTTTTTCAGGCAAACTTGCTCACTAATCGGGTGAAATCACCCGTTAATTAGGTGAATTCGCCCTTCTCTAACCATCGCTCTCTTAAAGGTGACTTTTCCGGACAGATGGGTGAAATCGCCCATCCATCACCTACCTAATTTCCCAATTTCGCTAATCTACCCAAACCCAAATTTTAGATGCATAAAAAATTACAAATTTTAAGCAAAAATTCACAAAGAAGGGTTTTGGAGGTAACCTGGTAGGGTACCACATGCTCATGGTAGAACTAGCACAACTCGTCTCCACAGTGGATTATCGCGTCCTCTACAAAACCCTCATCCCCATTTTCATACTTGTCAACCATCCTCATCACCCTCTTCCTCTCTCTCTTGCTGAGTCAGCGTCCAAATGTGCAAATGGTGAATAGTAATTTCTAAAATTACTATATATAACATTTTCCCTCTCTTTTCATCTTTTTAAGTTTTGGGTATTTTTACCCATTATTTAAACCTCTTTTTAATTTAACTAATCCCATTTCTTCCATGGGCCACCATTTGTCTATTTCCTTTGTTCAAAATCCATTCTTCATGGTTTTTCAAGCTATACCATGTGGTACCCTCCATTTCTTCATATCGAGAAGTCCCTCTAGGACCCATTTTCTTCCCCATTCACCCTCTCGAGGGGGAATGCCCTATCATTTTCCTAGGTTCCTCTATCAAGTCCATTTCGTTTCGAGACCAAGACATCTTCCTTCATTTTCCAACAACATGCAGGTTACACAGTTTTTCCCATGTCAGGGCATCATCTTTTCTAGTCATTTCCTCTATCGAATCACCTACATTTTATTTTTCTTCAAAACACTATTATTTTAATAGTATTTTGAAGAGGGAAAAAATGTAGACATCCAAATTTGACCACCTCCATATGGTAAAATTCATCCTCTTTATTCGTCTATCTTACATCCGTCATCGACGTTAATTAAATAATTTATTTAATTAATATTTCCTCTTTCTCTCATGTCCCTAAGGTATTTAATTTAATAATTAAATACTTTGTCTTTTGTCACCTTTCTTCTCTAAATTAAATAAATGTTTTAATTTATTTAATTTGATCACTTGTCTAATCACCTGTTTTCACAACCTTAGTTACATGATTAGGTCAGCCTAATCCTTATGCCATTTATAGCATGCCCCCAAGTCAACTATCATTGAATGCTTTCTCCTTTTGGAGAAGGTAGCCCATTTCCCCATGTGAATTTAAAATTCACTTTTATTTTTCCCATGCATTTTAGAAATTTTGAATTCCTCTCTTCCTCATGAAGATATTTGAGGAATTTTTAATTCTTCATGTGTCAAATCTCCCACATGGGTACAAGGACCTCCTTTATGAGGAGATCTTGTCCCAATCCCAAGGTGCTCTAAAGTACCTCCACATCACCATCCCTCTAATACCTCATTGGCCACATGGTGAGATGTGAGGGCTTGTGAATCCTCAACTCAACCTAGCCCTTGATCTTGTCCATGGTGGCTAAATCCTAGCCCTCCATTCCTTAGTGGCATTTCCCCTAAATTTAGAGGAGTTTTCCCTTATTTGCAACAACATTCATTCAATCAATCAAGCCTTCAAACACTCGAAAACATCCTCCATTGCTGAAACTTTGGGGCTCACTTTGCATCCATATTGTGCATCTAGCCACATACCCATATACACCATTGCATTCCTCATCCTCTCACGATCGTTTTGCATCCAATTTCAAGCTATTTTCCATTCAAAGGAGCACAAAATCAAACAAATCAACAGGGCCAACCAAAAAATCAACTTGGACAAGGTGACTCACTCTCTTTACTTTGTTTTTTGTTCAAGTTCAACTAGGCTAATCGTTGAGGTGTTGTTTGTGTTTCCTTTGCTTGCATTTCATTTCATTTTGCATTTTAGACTAGGATATTAAACACTGCACATACATATAATGCCTTCTTCAATCTATAGACCATATTAGGTTTATTTAATAACTAAAATCCTTTTGGTTGTTCCATGTATACTCCCTTTTACTTGTCTTTCTCTTTTTCTCTGCAGTCAGGTTCATCTGATTCATTATTATCTATCAACATTGAGTTCCAAAAATCTTCATCAACCTTGACACTTGCACTTTTAACAATCTTTCTTAGTATCTTGTTGAAGCACTACTAGGATTTTATTTTAGTAGAACATTCAAGGAATATTCCTTCATCAGACCTTGCATGAAACTTTCTCAAAAAATTTCCATCTCTTCTGACATAACAATTTCTTCCAAAAATTTTGAAGTATTTAACAATAGGTATACTTCCATACCACAACTCATAGGGAGAATTTGTGCTATTTTCTTTTTATTGAACTCTATTAAGTATGTAAATAGCAATATGAATTGATTCTTTCCAAAAGACTTCCAATATATTTTCTTCTTTCATCATAGTCCTTGCAACTTCTTGAACAATTCTCTTTTTCCTTTCAGCTACTCCATTTTTTTGAGGAGTCCTAGAGGGGAAGATAAGTGCCTCTTTATGTCATGATTCTCACAAACATGTTAAATTAATTGGTGGTTAACTCTCCACCTCTATCAAACCTCAAATACTTGATCTTCATCTCCATTTCATTCTCAACCATAACTTTAAATGCTTTGAATCTATATAGGGATTTAGATTTTTCCCTAAGAAATGCAATCCATGTCATTCTTGAATAATCATTGATAAAAAGAACGAAATACCTATCACCTTGAAAACTTCGTATTCTTGTATGACCACACAGATCTATATGCACCAATTCTAGTAATGTAGTAGAAGATTGTTCTTTTTGTTTGAAACTTCTCCTTTTTTTCTTTCCAATCGGACACTCCTTATAGATAGCATTGATAGGATTTGTAATCTTTGGCAGATCTCTCACTAGTTAAAATTAATTGATTCATAAAGAAATAACCATCAATACCCTTAAGTTGATAAACATTTCCATCTATTCTTCCAGCATCAATCAAAGTTCCACAACATTTTTTGAACTCACATCCATCATCATGAAACTTAATGTTGTATACTTTGGTACACATTTTTCCAACACTCAAAAGGTTATGCCTTAAACCTTTAACATAGTAAAAATATTTAGTATTATGCTTTCCATAAAAAATAATTGAACCTATACCACATATCCTAGCACCTAAATCATCTCCAAATCTAACAAATCCTCCATCATACTTTTCAATTTTACAAATTACTTTTGTCTCCAGTCGCATGATTAGAGAAACCATTATCAATGATCCAATAGTTCTTATCCTATATAGCATGAAAAGTAGATACCATAGTACATTTAGTTTCATCCTTTCTCCCTGGAGGGCATTCCTTCACACATCTTTCAAAGTTAGCAAAAAAATAATAATTTTTTAAATCCGTGAAAAAGTATTCATCATCATCATCTCCATAATCAGATTCACCATAAAAAATAATTGCATCTTCTCTAACAATATATCTTTTCTTAATCATCTTACCTTTTTTCTCCTTGTTTTTGTCATTCACAACCCTATTTAGACATATTGAAGTATAATGACCTATCTTTCCACAACTAAAAAATTTGAAAGGAAACTTACCTTTGTATTTACCAGTACCTCTTCTCATCCTTGTCTTAAAGTTAGCTTCCACATCATCAAGATCTTCTTGATTTGTTTCTTCAAACTTTTTTTTTTGTAGCCTTAAAATAAATCTCAAATTTTTCACCATTGTTAGTACCAAAATCTCTCATTTCAAATGTAGTAAAAGAGCCATACAATTGATATCTAGAATATTGATCTAGATTTTGAGATTCCTCAATAGTAGAAACTTTATGAATGTAATCTCTAGGAAGGGTTCTAAGAATTTTCTTTACCACTTTTAGTTCTTTGAATTTTCATCCAAGACCTTTGATGGAGTTGACAACTTCATCTACCCTTTGCATATAGCTTGTAATGTTTTCATCTTTAGACATCCACAAGTTCTCAAATGTGGTCTTTAAATTCTGCATCGTAGCTTATTTGACCATATCATCTCATTCATAAATACTTTCCAACTTATGCCAAATTTCTTTAGTAGTTTTTAGATCCATAACTTTAACTAATTGAGAATTTGTACGACTAATCAAAAGAGCATACTTAGCTTTACTATTTCTTTAATGGGTCTTAAGCTTAGCTTCATTTCTTAGACCATTTGTAGGCATAATGTATCTAGTCTAAACTAATTTCTAGATATTATATCCTAGATATTCAAGAAATCCTTCCATCCTTTTATTCCAGAATGCATAGTTCATTCCATGAAATATAGGAATCTCCTTCTTGTGCACCATCCTAGATCTACCTCAAGTGGTTAATATTTCTCCAAGGAAAATTTCTTTGATACCAATTGTTGAATGCACAAGACAACTAAGAGGGTAGTGAATAAGTTTTACCTTAAAACATTAAAACCTTCATTAACATTTAGATCCGCATTCATTCATTAAACCCTTAATTATGTTATTATGAATTAACATGAAAAGTAAATAACAAAAACATAAAAAAATCAACACCATACACAAGAGAACAAAAAATTTACATGGAAAATCCATGGTGAGGATTAGCTCACAATATAAGTAATATCACTAAATAAAATAAGGTTCACTGTCAGTAGGGATCACTGCCCAAAGAAGAAAGGCTCACTGCTAGAATAAAAAAGAAGAAAGAGAAGGAATATTACATAGGGAAAAGAATATCAATGCAACAAGGAATCCACTAAAATTACTTCAACACCTTCGCAGTCTAATTGAAGAATTGTAGCCACCTTCTGCTCACCGCATCTAGTAAACTAACACTTGAAAACTCACAATAGGGGAAAAACCACAATGAGGATTAGCTCACAATATAAGTAATATCATCAAATACAATAGGGCTCATTGTTGGTAGGGATCACTATCCAAAGAATAAAGGGTCACTACTAGAATAGAAAAGAAGAAATAGAAGAAATATTACATAGAGAAAAAAATCTCAATGCAATAAGGAATCCACCAAAATGACTTCAACACCTTCACAGTATGATTGAGGAATTGTAGCCACCTTCTACTCATTGCATGTATTAAACTAACACTTGAAAGATCGTACTTCAATTCTCAACTTTAGAATCTACAACTTTTCACTTTGCATAATTCACATCTCACACATCTATCTTTCATCTATCTTAACATCTTTCAACAACTTAACTAATAGTTATGTGTCCTCAACCTTGAGACCCTTTCTAGATCAACTATGCACCTCAAACATGCAAATTAAAATTAGGTTAGCACCAAAACAATTTCATGGGAGATAGAAGTGAATGTAAACCACATCAACTCATAATTAGGACCCAAATCAACATCACTAAATCACATGCTACCAAAAACAATATTCATCCTTCGCATGTAGTGTAAACACCAGGTCAGTCGTTACCTATGCAAACACCATTAGAGTTTGAAGTACAAGATTCCTCAAACCCAAGGTTGACTTGCAAACCACAATCCACACTTTAACATGATCTAGAATATTCCATGAACACCTTGAAATCCAACAAACTCCTTCACAACAACTTCCACCTAAAGTATGTACATACCCAGTACACTTAAACAACTCTGTCATACACTATTACTTGAGAAACCATCTTCCAAAGCAAAAAACCTCAAACCCTCTTGTTTGAGGTGAACTACCAATAGCATCAACACACCTTAAGAATTACAAGACCTAAAACACAACTATAGAGAAATGCAGAGTAAATTTTTTTTATCCCAAACACCTCTGCAATACATAGTCACACACTGGTGAACACAACTTCTTTTGTATGACAATCCAACATAAAATTTTTTGAATATAACACCTTTGAATACTTCTCACTAATATTTTTGAATCACATAGTCAGGTATGCAACCTAGAGAAAATATGGAGAAAAGCTAGAACATAAATCTGTTACCTAGAACACCATTGCAACACACTGTTTCCTCCTTTTATCAAATTTTCTCAAAAGCACTTGGAAACCAAGCACTAGAGACACATCCTCATCATCTTCAACACTTTCAAAACCATATATATTAAAAGAAACAATATCAACCCAATTGAAATACCTCTAGTGTTTCTTTACTAATGAAAACATAATATAGCTAATCAAAGCACCAACTACACTGTTGTAACCATCTCACTCAACTTTAGACATCCATGCAAACACCATTAAAATTTTAAGTACACACTTCCTAAAACCTAAGGACAACTTTAAAACCATACTCCATGCTTGAAAATGATCTAGAATATTCTATGAACACCCTGAAATCCAAAAAACTCCTTCCCAACATCTTTGACCTAAAGAATGTATAGACCCAATACACTTAGACAACTCCGCCATACACTGTTACTTGAGAAAACATCTTCCAAAGAATAAAATATCAAACCCTCTTGAATGAGGTTAAATACCAACACAATGAACACACCTTCATAATCACAAGACCTGAAACACAACTATAGAGAAATACGAAGAAAAAAATTTCTCCCAGACACCTCTACAATCCAAAGTCACACATTGGTGAACACAACTTTTGTGCGAAGATCCAACATACCAACTCTTGAATATAACACATATGAACACTTATCACTAACATATCCAAACTACATAGGAAGGTCTTCAACCAAGAAAAAATTTGAATCAAAACTAGAATACAACTCTATTACCTAGAACACCATTGCAACATAGAGGTTTCGTCTTTTTATCAATTTTTCTCAAAAGCACTTGGAAACCAAGCACCAGAGACACGTCCTCATCATCTTCAACACTTCCACAACCATAGATGGAAGCTTATAAAATGAAAAATCTCAACCTAATTACAATCCATTTGGTATTTCTTTACTAATGAAAACATAATACGCCTAATCAAAGAACCAATTATACTCTTGAAACCATCTCAATCAACTTTAGACATCAATGACAAAACTAACATCTCATACTTGCAACAAAAATAAGTTAAATTATTAAACACATTGTTGTGCCTTTGCACTCACACCCACTTTTTCTTTTGGAAAAATGGGGACCCCTTGCCCTTCATTGTTTTTTCTTTCTTCATTTCCCTTGTCTTTTTATTTTCATTTGTTTTCCTCTTTTCCCTATTGTTCTTTGTCTTTTTGGCTATTTTTAGGGTTCATGTGTCAAGACTCCAAGGAAGGGAATACCTTCCTTGTCAGGCCTGACCTCCAACCTCTATCCTTCATTTGTGGCATTTTTTAGCCCCGATTCTATTCATGATGTCATCGTTGAGCTTGTCTATTCCCGCGTGTGCTTGACCTATGACATATGGTGATAGTGCCTCATTTAGCATGCACATCACATAATGTCTTATCGTGTGATCTCCTGACTATTTGTAATTTAATGTTGTATCATTTCAAATTTAATGAATGTCGTTGGACTTAAGACTATGTCACTAAAAGTAAATGCTATTCCCCTACATTTAATGCTCCATCAATATGGTGACATATGGGTATTAAGGTAGGCTTTTTCTCATTTCAGAAGTACCTATTCACCTATTTTGATAAAAATGCATTCAATCGAGCTCTGCAACTTTCTTGCATTTTAGAGTTGTTTGTCATTGTAATTGATGCTTAGTTTGTTCCTTGCTGTTGAGGTGCCAAGTTTCGTGGTGTCGCTTGCTTTCAGGTTCTTTCTCATGTTCATCTTCTTGCTTCGTCATTTTCTCACGTTGTCTTGAATTTGTTGGTCCTTTTCTTGTTTCCCCCCACTCTCTCACGCTATTCCAGATTAGTTGATTTCCATGACCTTGGTTTACAAATTTATTCAATTGATTATTTAGGATGGCATGGGTTTGTGATGTAGGGTTTGAGTTTGTTTTTTTCCTTCTATCCTTGGTTTCTTTTTTTTTTTGTTTTATTTATCCTCAATCTAGTTTTGGTATTCACTTGTTTGTGATTTTCATTGCATTTTTTTGTTTGTTCATTTTGTTTTTTCTCTTGCTGTTTTTAGCTACTTTTAGCCCGCTAGATCAAGTGTCTCTTTGGAAAACTGATCGATGATGTTTATGACATCATCATCGAGTGTCAAACCTCAAGGTTACATGAGGTTTATTTCCTATTTTTTATTGAGTGATTTAAGATTAATAACTTTTGAGAGTTAGGTGTGGCCATTTTTCCTTGCTTCATAACTTGAAACCTTTTGCATAAGAAAAGGGGGAAATTTGACCACCAATCCCAATCTTGCTTTCAAAGAAATGTTTAACACTATCAGACCTCGAACATTGGGGATAATTATTACCAAGTTCCTAGTAGAGGTGTAAGCATTAAGGAGCATTCTCGATCCTCAAAATCCAATAAAACACCATATATTTGATTATAGGACTATAAGTTTCCAAAATGCCTTCTAGATGTTAGAATTTTTATTTCTTTTGGTTTCAGTTGTGACTCAAGTTCATACCTTAAACACTTCTAGTCTCAACATAATTCAAGTTTCAAACTTTGAAAGTTTCTTTTATTGCATACCTTAGAACATTTGCAAGGGGTAAGGGGAAACCACAATCCTTGACCTGCAACATTTTGCCTCAAATTTGAAAAACTTGTGAAACTGTAAAGACCCACACTTCCTTGAACCAAAAATTTTACTATTTTTTTTTTTTTTTAAGTAAATCCCTTAATGTCTTGCTCAATTAGTTGTATACTCAGGAACTTCTATCCATATGAGATAGACATCTATCCATCTGGGATAGGCATCTAACCATACATGTTAGGATAATGTCCATTCAGGACAAATATTCATCTATCCATCTGGGATAGGCATCTAACCTTTCGGGTTAGGTTAATGTCCATTTGGGGACCAAGATCTATCTATCTGAATAAGATAGACATCTAACCACATGGGTTAGAAAATGCTCTGGCTAGAGACTTAGACTCATCGGGACCATCCGGGTCCTGAGCCACTCTCTAAAGACTACACTCCCCTACTAGGAGTGCACCGAGGTCAACGTCCTTAGGAGTATGTGAGATAATAATAAAAGCTTGAGTCCCACCTCAGAATTTGGCCTAAAGCCTCGAGGAATCTAGCGAATCCATCCGGGATTCCTTCTGAGTATAACAAGTAATCTCTAACTTCAATTTTAATATTTATTTATCTTCCTTTATCTTAAGGTATCTTAACAAGTCCAATAAGGTAAACACCCTTAACCAATCCTAAATCCCCACCCTGAGTGCCTGAGTACTAGGGACAACTTCGTCCCTAGACTGCCTACATACACCGTTTCAGCACGGGATCAAGGCGTATAATATGTAGTTCTGTTTTCTAATCTATTGTTGGATGTAAACTATTTTGTGGGTACGTGACCCTTTCTAGGGCCATCTCCCCAGACAGTTTCTCTTCGGTTGCTACCCACATGAGGGAGCATAAAGATTCATGGTGATCTTTTGCTTGTTTCCTAATTCATCTATGTCCTAAATTCCTATAATTCAAATCACCCTTTCCCGTTGAACAACAAATCATCAAAGATAAAAGAATTAAAAAGTCAATTTACATGCCCAAACCCTATTGCAGTTTTCTATGATTTTCACTAGCAGATGTAAGTCCATTATATTATTATCTTTTTTAGATTATCGATCCAAGAGGGATTTCCCACCCCTTGGATTTTAACTCCAAAAATGTTCCTTATTACTCCCCAGCGATTTATAGGGACGATGCCACAGATGCTGTTGTTGTAGCTTTATTAGGCTATAAGTGTAGTAACTCAAGCACGACGGCATTACCCGTAAACATGAGTCAGAGGCACCGTTAATACCGAACGCTGCTAGTTTTTATGTTTTCCTCCTCTTATTTATGTTTTCTATCTAAGAAGAAATTAAATGCATTATCAAATAATAAGAAAAGTAGCTTGTGCACATAAACAAAATGGAATATAAAAACTTTATACCTTCTTGCTAAGGAAGTAAAATTAAATGAACTTACTAAAAAAAACTATTTATTCAAGTATAATTGCTAGAAAGAAGTATTACTTACATCCTATGAAAGTATAAATTTTTGTAACAATGAATTGAATAGTCAAATCCATTTATGAAATAAAAACACTTAAACATAAAGTTAAATTCTTCAAGATGGGTGATCTAATTTATAGATGGTATGAATCTAATTATTTTGAAATGTTAGTATTTTCTAGAAAGGAAAAGTTTGAATCTATTCGCATAGTCTATGTCATAGAATAAGTAGTTTTGATTTAAATTGCATGACACTAATATTTTCAAGATAAATATTCATCTAAGTTAGCATAAATAATTCCAACTCAAAGAGACTTCATGGCATAATCTACTGTTTTAAGACAAAAAGTTTATTAATTTTGGTTGCATAAATAAATAAATAATCCAACTAAAAAGAGACTTGATTTAAATTGTATAAGTTATTACACTAATTTCTTAGATAGATAAACCAATACAATGTCTTAATAAGAGCCTTGATTTTTAATTATATAAGTTATACTACTAATGCCTCAAGATTTATGATCTATCTAAAGAAGGTTTGCATTAATTTGCATAAGTTTATTCTTGATAATATTTGAATAATTACATAATTATTTATTCACTATGACCTTGTTGTAATTAAATGAGTAAACCTTGTTTTAAGAAAAAAATGAATCTACTTGTATATTGAGGGAGAAAATTAATTTAAAGAATAACCATGATGTTTAAGTTTATTGTAAATATATTAAATCATAACTATGATGTGCTATAAACCTTAAATCCCAAGAAAATAAATTTATTACATGGAGAGAGTTTACAATAAATCTAAGAGCTAAGTTTGTGGCATAACAAAAAAGAAATCTGATTAAAGATATGTTATTAATGCCTTAAGTTAGATAGTATTTTGTAAATTTAAGCTTATAATTTAATGTTTAATGGTCATAATTATTATTATAGAGTTGTAATTATTGTCATAAAAATATAGTATTGCCATAAGATATAAATGTTGTCATTCCTCTATTTTAAAATTTCTATAACTAAGTCCATACTCATAGTTTATCATTATTTATGAAGAAAAGAGATATATTATAAGTCCATTAATTATATTCAACATTAGCTAGTAACCAATTCCATATTTGTTCAAAGGAAATTAAATATTATCTCATAGAACCATAGTTTGGACTAAATCTTCATCAACCATCGATGTTAATTAATTTATTGTCTTGCTAAGTTAGGATAACTCTATTAAAATTAAGAAGTTTATAGATTATTAGATATATATATATATATATATATATATATATATATATATATATATATTAATGAATAAACCCACCCTTTGATAGTTAATTAGACCGAATATTTTATTATTTAATCTATCCAATTGATACCCCTTTTTAAAAAAAAAAATTCTATTAATTTATTTATTTCCAAAGAACAATCTAACTTTAAAACTTATTTCGTTTAAGAATTAAATGAATATTAATTAGATATTATAAATAACTTGAATACAAAAGAACATATGTATTTTAACACTAATAAAATAATAATTCATTTATTTATAAATTTTATTTTATAAAAAATTGATTTATATTTGTAATAACATTAACCGGATTAAAGGAAAATAATTTCTTTGTAAATAAACATAAATGAGAATAAATATATTGATTTAAAGAAGAAAAAATAAAATAGGAATAATAATAGTAGAAAGATTAGTTCCATTTTAGATTTAGTTGGAAAAATAAAAATAAATAAAAAATAGGTTGATTCTAGCAAATTTTCTAGATTTGATTAGTTATTCTAAAAGCAAATCAAAGTAAAGAATACCTTGATGTTGATGGAGTTGCAACAAATCTTCTCTTTGTGCCTTCTTCAACTTGATTCTTCCCCCTTCAATCCTATCATTCTTCAAAATGATAGCATAAAAATACCATTCATGTGTTGTTGATGAGAGAAGAAATGGCCTCAATTTATAGACTTGAGAGGAGATAAATGGAGGGTCAAGATTGAAGATTGATTCAATAGCTAGGATTGTTTGAGAAGGTGGGGTTTGGATTGATAGCCTCACTTTGTGACAAGTGTCACAAGAAGAAGGCTTTAAAAATAGGACCAAATGGCATGGGGAGAGGAGCCAAGGGTGCTCAGACATGTGTGAGCACACCTTGGGAGAAATGGATATGACAAGTCTCTACACCTTTTCTAAGACTATAAAATTCGTCACTTCTCTTTAAGTGACCTTTTAGGGGTTCATACTTTGCCCAAAAGGTCATATTATGTTTTCAATAAGCTTCCACCCCATAGGTACTTACCCTGGGGGTTCATTTTTACCCTAAAGTCAATAGAACAAGCCCAAATAACTATATGAAAGAGAATTCTAATTTTAAAATACAAATTTTGATTTGTGAGCACACCTTGGGTAGATGGAATGTTGACATGTCTATGAAATATAAAAGAGAGGGTGGCTTGATAATGATATGTCTATGACATGTAATGGAGAGTGGTTTGACCATGTGTGCTCACACATGTGTGGGCACACATGGGGAAGCCAAATGGCTAAAAGAGGAAAGGTCACATGCATGGTGTAACTCCCACACAAGGGTGAGTGGGGGTGAGTTGTAAGGTGATAGTGACTTGTGCATGCAAGTTACATGTGAGTGAAATTATAATAAATTTTTAAATTTAAAAAAAATATAATGAAGATTAATTAATCAATTAATTTAAGATTAACTAATTAATGGATTATGAAGGATATTGACATTTTCCTAATCCTAATTAATTAGATTAAATGATGTATTATATTAAATTAATGTGACTTAGTAAAATGGATAATTTTATTAATTAAGTATAATGATAGATTGTGTCAATTAATAATGCTTAGGATAGGATGGGTACACTTGTCACTTAATGAATTAGCTTTTTATTCACAATTATTTTATTCATCATTTTATTTTATTTTATTATTTTTATTTTTCTCTAGCACTTATTTATTAATATTGTTAACTTTTATTTGTTCCTTTTTAGGAGTGTGTATTTAATAATTTTTTTATTTTTTTATTTTTATTTTTTATTTTTATTTGTTTTATTTATTTATTTATTTATGTATTTCTTTATTTAATCTCTACCTTCTTCACACATAAATTAATTATATAAAAACACTTACATAATATTACCACACAAAATTATAATATGTCTAAAGTTTTAACAAAAAGAGGGTCATGACAGAAACCTTTTAGGTTTCAAGAATTAGAAATGGTACTCTCGATCCTCAACCCTCGATGTCCATGAACAAAAACTATATTCATTTTCTATGTGATAGTTGCATCTTCCATTTTCAAGGCTAAGGTTTGAATAAAAAAATGAGATTGTTAAATGTTACAAGTTTGGTGGCAAGGATTAAAGAAAAATCTTGAACTGTGATTCCCAAAGTTCTTTCATACTTCACAAATTAGAGATACCATTTAATCAATACCGATTCTAATAATGTAAAGGGTAAATGGATCCTTGACCCACAACACTTGATTAAGTAATGAAACATGTCCTCAAAGATATTTTATTGATAATAAAAGGGTAAAGGATATCTCCAATGTCTAATGCCTAATAATATTGATACATAAACAAAGGAAAATCATTCTATAAGTAACAAGTATGGGGAATCTTAAGTAACAGTTATGGGGAATCTCTGATCCTCAATACCTAAAGGTGATAATAATGAAAGAATCCAATGTTAAAGTGTGGGTTCTAGGGATAAAGAGTAAGGGGTAAGTCTAAAGGAAAATCCTTGAAACTTTTATATAACTCCTTCTAGAGAAGTTATAACCTTGAAATAAAAGCTGATATGGTCTAAGATGACTTCTTTTTGCAAGTTTTCTCTTCTTAGTATATGAAATTTTTAATACACGGTATTAGTATTTAGACGATATATGCCTCCAAAAGATTCAAAGGAAATGAAGTATCAATTTAAGGGTTACCTTCCACCTTCATAAATGTTTACTCCTTATAATGAGATTGGTGACACAGACTTGGGACATGTCAATATGGATGAGTTCAAAAGAAGGATTATGGATACTAGTACCAATACCTCAACAACAAGGGCTCTTGCTAATTTTGGATTAGTGGAGGCTACTTCTTTCCTTGTTATAGTCCTTGATCTATGGAACTAGTATTGACATGTGCTCACCACTATGACAACAAGACCTAGAAAATCAAAGGGTCTAATGGGGAGATTGTGCTAGACCTAACTTTGGAGATGATAAATAAGGTCTTCATAATTCCTTATCATAATGATTATGATGCAATGGACGTGCCAAAGGTCATCAAGTACTTTTATGATGCTCCAGTTGAAAACTTGACCTACATAAATGACAACTCACTAGAGAAACACAAAAAGGTGGCATGAAAATTGTAAAAGGATACAACACCAAAGTGAGTATAAAGAAGATGTCAAGAACTTGATTTTTTTATTGAGTTGATTATTTGAACAACCTAATGCTAGGTATTTTTATCCTTGGATGTTGAGATTCATCAAGATTATCAATTCTTCTCACAAGAATAAAATATTGGGCATAGCTTATCACTGATAGCATCCATGAAAAAATGTGAAAATTCCTTTCATCCACTAGGTTTTTATGACATCATACCTTGTGTATGTGTTGGTTTCATAGGCTTCATTCTCAGGACCTACTAGCATGGGCTCTTATGAGCTGGGTGAAGTCACCATCTATCAACATTACCCCTAATTGGAGTTGGAGGCAAGTTTCTACCATTTTGGCATTGTGAATGACCATTTTATTTACATGATAATTAGAGGCTTGGAAGGAGACTTTTCTAGGAGGATCTCCCTTATGGCTATGAAAGTGATTGGAGATATTGGGTACTGGTTCATCCACTACAAAACATTTACTTACATTAGAGTGGTAAGCTTCCACAAGATTCCATATAAGCTTCCAAGGTATCCTTCAGACAAGTTTCTTTTGTTAAAGATTTATAGGAAGATTATTGAAGTGCAACAACTCATTGCAATGAAACATAAGCATGGATATGGTTTTCCAATTGAAATTGAGTGTATTCTTGTGTGAATACAAAGAATGCCTAGAATAAAGAAATTAAAATTTCTAGCTATACCTTTGATTTATATAATGATACTCAAGGAAGATTTGACCTCATTAGGAATATTAGAAAATTAATGGTACTTCATCCATGAGCCCAAGTTGGAAGATCATTGGGAAAATTGTGAGGAAGAGTTTGAAGTAAGACTTAAAGATTATTGTTGATTTACAATATTTTTGCTGAGACATTTCTTAAAGGTTAGGATCCCTAAATAACAAGTGGAAGATGGAAGGGTTTTAGATCCAACTAGCCTATAGGATCTCTCAGGTTCCTATTTTCAATAGATATTTTCTAGTCAAGGAAATTGACAATATAAATGACAAGTCTCAATAGGTGGTGGCGTGATCTCAATGTTGGTTGACTACATATTTGTCCATGAAAAAACCTCTAGAGAAGCCAAAAGTGGTTGAGGAAAAAGGAGGAACTTCAATTATGGTAACTGTAAAGAAAGTTCATGATAAACATTCCACTAGTGCCCCTACAACCAAGAAGAAAGACAAGGGAAACGCTGCTAGAGAAATAGGGAAGAGAATGAAAGAAATGGGACCAATTAACATTGCTTCAGAGGAAGAGGATGAACCAAAAGGAGAAAGGCTCTATAGAAGAATGAGAATGATGGCAGCAAGTGGAGAAAGAGTAGCCCAATTGGAAATTGAAGAGGCTTACTCCTCTGCCCCTCCTCATGTGTCTCTATTTCCTAGTCACCATCCATCACTAGGAAAAAGAGTATTTGTACCACCACCTCAGCCTCCATTGCCAACTCATTCCCTTCCTAACATGGATTGCCCCTTGGAGAAGGAATCCCTATTAAAACCATTACTGAGCAAGATGATGTTGAAAAGGAGTCTCATAGAGAAGAGGAATTACCTAAGGATGTTGATGATGTTTTTAAGAATGTACAACTTGATATTTATGTAGAGGAAGTGTTACAAGAAGAAGTGTATAGATAAATACCTCACACAAATGAGAATGTTGCTCAAGAGGAGGTATTGAAACAATAAGAGGTTTAAAATGAAGCCAAGAAAGAAGAAAATCTACCAAGGAGAGACCTTAGGGTGAAGAAATGCAACATGAAAGTTCTCAAGAAGAAGAAAAGAAAACTCAAGAAGAGTCAGAGGTAAATTTTGGTTCTTCTCAGGATGCAATAATAGTCTCTACTCCTCCTAGAGAAACCTCTATTGCAATACTAGTGTGGTTGAACCAGACTATCAAGAAAAGGTAGGTACATATGTATAAACTCTAGATCCAAGCTTAACAATGTTGTTAGAGGCCTTCTAGTCTCCTTGAAGTGTAAGGAAGAAGGATCAAATAATTTCTACCATCTCAGTGGATGAATAGGTAAATAGAATAGCTGAGATAGTAGTCCCTCTAGTAGATAGGGTAGAATGTGAGATGTGACCTTTTGATTACTAAATCCATCAAGTGGATTTGGGGGTGCAAACAAGGGAGGGTGAACAATAGGGTTTGTAGATGTCAGTATCTACTATTTTAAGAAGGATTGAAAAGGATGAGAACACAAAAGAAGTCCTCAAAGCTCAAGTTCAATAATTAACTACCTATATCAATAACATTATTGGGCCTATAGATGATAAAGGTCCTAAGTTTGCAATTCAAGCTGCCTTGAAGGGTGAAATTGGTCCCTTGGACCCTAATGGATGGATTCAAGCTATGTAGTAGTGGAAGGAAAACTTGTTGGAGTTGATAGAAATAAATTTAAAATAACTTGTCAAATTGTACCATGCTATTAGTGATGAGAATAGAAATGTTCAACAAATCGCTTTGAGTGTTGACAAAGAATTGTTAGTATAGGAGGAATACATCCCAATAATCCATCAAATTAATGGAACAAAAGAGGAGGAATTTCTCAAGGCAATAGTAATTGAGGAAGAATAACATGTGTTGATTCCTATTCAGGTAAGAGCAACTAAATTTCAGCTAGAAATTTTGAATGGATGTAAAGATAAGTTGAACAATGAAATGATTCAAGATGAGGAGGTAATGACTAATATATAGAAATCCACAGAAGATTTAGGATGCACGTTTTGGGAAAAATCTTCATTGGTAAAAGTGTTGAAAGGTTCAAGACAACTGAGAGGGGGGGTGAATTAGTTGTCACCAAACACAATCACAAATTTCAAACACTTATCAAATTCACATCCACTTTATTTGTTTTTAAGTATGAACATGAAATGAAAATAACAAAAAGCAATATTAACACAAAAACATCATATTTATGTGGAAAACCCAATAAGGGAAAAACCATGATGAGGAATAACTCACAATATAAAGTAATTCCAAAACTAATAAAAAAGAGGCTCACTGCCAAAGGGCTCACTGCCCAAAAGGAATTACTATCCAGATACAAGGCTCACTTCCTATAGATGGGACTCATTGTCAAAAAAGGAGGGTCACTACCTATAGATACAAAAGATAATAGAAAGATCCACCACGACAAGTTACACACATCCACAACCTTGATCAGAAGATTGCAGATACCTTTAGCTCACTGCTTTCAAGAATCTAACACATTAAAGTACTATTGCCTCAATTCACTTTTGCACACTCTACTTCTCACACTTGTGGAATTCTTGATTGATGCAATTCATAACTTCTTGAATTGTATTTATACCATCTTGAACCTTAGAAACTTTCTCTAAGGTTGAATACACATACTTCATATTAAAAATTCAAATTAGGTTGGCAACTCAACATTCCCATGGTGGAAAGGAATGAGATTGGACCAAACCAACACTTAACCAAGACCCAAAACAATTTCTCAGATCAATCACATGCTTCCTTAATTGATTATTATCCTTCGCATGAAGTGTAAACACTAGGCTGACCAAACCTAATGAAAACACCAATGAAATTTGAAGTACATGCTTCTGCAATGAGAAGATAACATTTGGAGCACATAACAAGCTTCACTATAAATTGGAACACATCTTGGATACCTTAATATTCATCCACAACAAATGCAACAAACTTCAAACACAAAACACTATCCATTAGTCCATCTAGCTTGCATGGATACACACAACAACATTGAAAATTGTCTTCCACAACACCAAACCATAAACATCTTTGCCAGAACATAAAAAACACCATTACAAGACATCTTCTAGATCCACAATAATTGAAACAAAACAACGAAGGACTGCAGAGCAAAAACATTTCCCCCAGCCACCGAAAAACAACTCTATCAAACCAGTTCAGACACAGGTAAACACCTCTTTCACTCTCCATCAAAATAGAAGCTACAATCCAAGATATATAACCAACAAATGATCATAAACAACACTTCAAATCTACACAAGCATTGAATCAACATAAAATAAATGTGGAGCACATACTAAAGCACATTATGAACATACACATAACTCTATCTTCACTATTTCTCAAAAGCACTTGGAAATCCATCATATTATCACACCTACAACACCATAAAGATTGCTCCATGTGCTCACAACATCTCAACAATATCTCAACTATACATGCACAACCTACAATCACTTGATTCATATTTCTGCAACATCATGTATTGTGTTGACACCAATGACAACACCACCAAACTCACTCATACTTGAAACAATCTTCCCCTTTGTCATTGATGGCAACACATGATGTGAAAAACCATCAAAGACAACATCCATTCCATTCCTGCACTCTCCATACTCTCTCTTCCTTTTAGCTGCTTCTTTTTCTCTCCCCCTTTGACATCAATGGAAAAGAACAAAACTCATATCACTCCCCCTTAGGAGTGCACCCACACAACTCATACTGCAACAATGATACTTCCTACTCCCCCTGTGGAGTAGACCTAGTCATTAGTCAAGATAAATGAAGAATTTGTAGATCCATTAGATTGATGCACCTCCATGTGCACCTAGTTCAAAGAAGGGGCAATAACCCCAAACTTTTCCCTAGGATACTCAAAAGTATCCTTTGGAAGAGCCTTGGTAAATATGTCCACAATCTGATCCTTTGTAGGCACATACTCCAATCTGACTTCATTCTGCAATACTTTCTCCCTTAAGAAATGATATTTTATAGATATATGTTTTGTGGTTGAATGCATTACCAAATTCTTTGAAATTTTTATATCACTTGTATTATCACAAAAGATAGGGATAGGTTCATCACACATCACTCCTATATCTTTTAATGTTTGCTTCATCCACAACACCTACGTCCAACAAGATGTTGTTGCAATATACTCAGCTTCTACAGTAGATAAGGAAATTGAATCCTATTTCTTGCTTAACCATGAAACCAATCTTCCACCAAGAAACAAAGAACCACCACTTGTATTCTTCTAGTCATCTACACAACTAGCCCAATCTCCATCATTGTAAGCACTCAAAGTAAAATTAGTATCCTTAGGATACCACAAGCCATAATATGAAGTTCCTTTCATATATCTAAATATCCTCTTCACAACTATAACATGTGCTTCTTTAGGTTCTACTTGAAATATGGCAACCAAACATATTGCATGCATGATATCTGGTGTAGTAGCAGTAAGATGCAACAATCCACTAATCATGGATCTATACATGCTTTGATCAACTTTAGCAGATTCATCATCTTTACTCAACTTGCATCTGGTCACCATAGGGGTATAGACCAATTTGGAGTTATCCATTCCAAACTTCTTCAACAATTATTTAACATAATTTTATTGTGAAATGAATATGCCCCTATTAGTTTGATTTACTTGAATACCAAGAAAGAAATTCAACTCTCTAATCATAGACATTTCAAATTATTTTTGCATCTTCTCTACAAACCTCTTGCACATACCTTCATTTCCTCCAAATATGATATCATCGACATCCACTACCACTATCAACATTCTATTTCCTTCAACTTTGAAATAGATATTGTTGTATGTGGAGCCTTTGTTGAATCTTTGTTGTGTCAAACATCTATCCAATCTTGCATACCATGCTTTGGGAGCCTATGTAAGTCCATATAATGCCATTTACAACTTGCAGACCATATCCATTTTATCTAATAATTGAAATCCCTCTAGTTGTTCCATGCACACTTCTTCTAGTTCTCCATTCAGGAATACAAACTTAACATCGATTTGATATACCTAGAAATCTTTATGAGTAGAAAATGCCAAGAACATCCAAATATCCTCCATTCTTGCCATCAGGGAGAATTTATCCTCAAAGTTTATGCCTTCAACCTGTGAATAACCTTTGCATACAAGTCTTTCTTTATTCCTCACTACTTCACCATTCTCATTCATCTTATTCCTGAACACCCACTTAGTACCAATTACATTCTTGTTTACAGGTTAAGGAACCAGTTCCCATGTCTAATTCTTCTCTATCTACTACAACTCTTCTTTCATTGCTCTAATAAAATTATCATATTTTCATGCTTCACACATAGACTTAGGTTCTATATTTGAAAGTAAACACAAATTTACCTCACTTGGTATCACTTTAATTCTTGTTCTTAAACCTTCACTCTTTTCTCCAATTATCTGTTCTTCAGGATGATTCTTCTGTTCATACTTAGGAGTCTTAGGAGTAGGTTATGGATTATCTTCTTGTTCTTCAATTTTTTCTTCTTCTTCCTTAATCTCTTCTGGTACTAGTCTACATATAGGTTCATTTGGTTCAACTTCACTTATTTCAACTAGTCTATACATATCTTCATCAACTTTCACATTTGTACTCTCAAAAATATTCCTCAATATTTTATTGAAGCATATGTAAGCTTTTCTACTGATTGAATACCCAAGGAAAATACCTTCATCACATCTAGCATCAAAATTCCCAAGGTTCTCATGATCTCTTTTAATGTAACATTTTCTTCTAAAATCCTTAAAGCAATTCATAGTAGGAATCTTGCCAATACATAGCTCATAAGGAGTCTTTATGTTGTTACCTTTCATTTGAACTCTATTAAGAATATAAGCAATAGTGTGGATTGCCTCTCTCCAATATACATCAGGTGCATTTTCCTCTTTCATCATTATTCTTGCAACTTCTTGCACAGTCTAGTTCTTCCTTTCAACAACTCCATTCTATTGACAAGTTCTAGGAGCAGAAAATGTCTCTTTATGCCATGCTCTTCACAAAAATTATTAAACTCACTAGAAGTGACTTCTCCACCTCTATCAGACCTTAAACATTTGATTCCTAGGTTCACTTCATTCTCTACCCTTGCTTTAAACACTTTAAATCTATCCAGAGCTTGAGATTTATCCCTAAGGAATGTATCCCATGTCATTCTTGAATAATCATCAATAAAAAGCATGAAATACTTGTCACCATTAATAATTCTTGTTCTTGTAGGGCCACAAAGGCATGTATGAACCAATTCCATCATTAAGGTAGTTGATTGATCTTTTCCTTTAAAACTGCATCTTGTTTGCTTTCCCAACTAACAACTTCTGCACACATTATTGGTAGGCTTTGTGATTTCAGGCAGATCCCAGACAACCTTTGTTCAACTAATCTTTATCAAATTATAAAAGTTTACATATCCCATTCTTCGGTGCCATATCCAACTTTCATTAACTTTAGATACAAGGCATTGATCATTAACACCCTTAACCTGATGACTGTTTCCATATGTTCTTCCTACAACAGCCATAGTTCCAGACCCTTTTCTAATCTCACAAGTGTTATCCTAAAATAAAAGTTTGAATCCTTTGCTACACATTTTTCCAACACTCAAAAGATTATTCCTTAAGCCCTTAACATAATAAACATCATCAGTACTATTTTTTCCATCAAAACCAATTGTTCCTTTTCCAACAATCTTTGCTCTAGAATCATCTCCAAACATGACTAATCCATCATCATACTTTTCAAGTTTATTAAACTTACTTTTATCTCTAGTCATGTGATTTGAGCAACCACTGTCAATCACTCAATAGTCTTCATCTTTTCTAGCATGAAAGGTAGTAACTAGAGTACCTTCCATCTCATTCTTCTTGTTCTCCAGACCACTTTCCCTTGCACATCTTCTAGAGTTAGTAGACATAGTTTTATTCTCTAAGGCTACAAACAAGCATTCATCATCATCACCTTCAAAATCAGATTCATCATCAGAAATTCCAGCATCTTCTCTAACATAGTACAATCTCTTGATCTTCTTATCCTTTTGTCTTTATTAGCTATGTTCTTCTCATGCACAACTCTATTTGGACATCTTGAAGCATAGTGACCAATATTTCCACAATTGAAACATTTAAAAGGAAAAATACCTTTGTACTTACCGGTACCCTTCTTCAACTTTCTTGTAAAATTTGCTTCCAACTCATCTAAATTATCACAATCCAGATCATCCTCTATCTTTGTAGCTTTAGAGGCTGATTTTTACTTCTCTTTCTTTCCAAACTTCCTCATCTCAAATGTAGTCAAGGTGCCAAATAGATGTTCTTTAGTAAACTTCTTAGGATCATACACTTCCTCAATAGCTGAAACCTTATCACTGTAACTCTCTAGTAGAGTCATCAAAATATTATCCATTACATCTTCATCAGTTAGGGTACCACCTTGATTTTTAACTTCATTTACTGCAATATCAACCCTTTGAAAATAGCTTGCAATATCTTCACCTTCTTCCATTTTCAATCTCTCATATCTACGCTTAGTTGTTAGCTTCTTTGACAATTTCACTCTATCACTTCCTTCATAGATATCTTCCAAATTCTTCCAAACTTCATAAGTAGTTCCTAAAGAAATAACATTAGTTTTCCCAGTCTTACATAAGGCACTATAGACTGCATACCTCACTTTTTCATTCTCCTCATAGGAAAAAATCTCATCTGTAGAAGAAGGACCACTTGTTGATACAACATATTTTTTCTCAATAGCTTTCCAAGTCTTGCAACCAAGAGAGATTATGTAACCTCTCATTTGCACTTTCCGGTCACTATAGTCAGATCCATCAAACATAGGGATCACCAATTTATGCACCATGGATTTACCCCAAGCAGTTAAGCTCTACTCTGAGGAACCAAAGCTCTAATATGAATTGTTGAAAGGTGCAAGACAACTGAGGGGGAGCATGAATCAATTTTCACCAAACACAATCACAAATCTCAAACACTTATCAACATCACATCCACCTTATTCTATTATTATGTATGAACATGAAATGAAAATAACATAAAGCAATATCAACACAAAAACACTAGATTTACGTGGAAAACCCAATAAGGGAAAAACCATGGTGAGGATTAACTCACAATATAAAATAATTCAAAAACTAATTACAAAGAGGATCACTACCCAAAATGACTCACTATTCAGATACAAGGCTCATTGCCTATAGATAGGACTCACTATCCAACAAGGAGGCTCACTACCTACAAATACAAAAGATAACAGAAAGATCCACCATAGCAAGTTACACACATCCACAACCTTGATCAGAAGATTGCAGATACTTTATGCTCACTGCTTTTAGGAATCTAACAGATTAAAGTATTGCCACCTCAATTCACTTTCACACACTCTTCTTCTCACACTTGTGGTATTATTGATCGATGCAATTCATAACATCTCGACTTGTATTTATATCATCTTCAACCTTAGAAACTTTCTCCAAGGTTAGCTACACATGCTTCATATTACAAATTCAAATTAGGTCAGAAAATCAACATTACTGCGGTGGAAAGGAAAGAGAGCAAACCAAACCAACACTTAACCAAGACCCAAAACAACATCTCATATTAATCACATGCTTCCTTAATTGATTCTTATCCTTTGCATGAAGTGTAAACACTAGGTTAGCCAAACCTAGTGAAAAAACCAATGAACTTTGAAGTAAACGCTTCCACAACGAGAAGATAACATGCAAACCACATAACACGCTTAAGTATACACTGGAACACATTTCATATACCTTCAGATTCATCCACAACAAATGAAACAACATTCAAAGACATAAAACTCTCCATCAATCCATTTGGAGTTCATAGACACACACTGAAACTCATCTTCCGAAGCACGAAATCACAAACATCTTTTCCATAACACAAACAACACCATTACAAGACATTTTTTAGATCTTCAAGACCTGAAACAAAAAAAATGGAGTACTGTAGAGCATAAACATTTCTCCCAGTCACAGACAAATAACTCTATCAAACCAGTTCACACACTGGTGAGCACAACTTTCACTCTCCATCAAACCAGAAGCTACAATCGAGGATATATCACCAAAAGATGTCCATAAACAACACTTCAGATCCGCACAAGCATAGAATCAACATAGAAGAAATGTGGAGCACAAACCATAGCACATTCTAAACATACAAACAACTTTGTGTTCACTATTTCTCAAAATTACTTGGCAACTCATCATATTAGCATACCTGCAACACCATAAAGATAACTACATGTACTCACAACATCTCAAAAATATCTCAACTATACATGCACAACCTGCGATCACTTGATTCCTTTTTCTGTAACATCCTATAGTTTGTTGAAATAAATGACAACACCACCAAACTCACTCATACTTGCAACAAAGAGAACCTGAGAAAATGATAGAAGATTATTAGAATTTGATGTGGGGACAAGTTACCCAGTAAGGCATATATAATATGGTTAGCAAGAAAGCTCCAATCTCTTCATGGTGAGTTGGAATCTTTACAATAGCAGCTCGAAAGGGCCACTTTTGATCAAAAGATCAAGATCCAATTCCATAAGGGAGCATCCATACAAAGGATGAATCGGATAGTGCTAACATGGTCTAATAACTTTGCTAAATAAACATGAGACAGGATGAGTGTCATTATAGCTGGACCAATATTTTGTAAAGTGATGATGATGTTGAAGATGGTATGTTTTTTTAGATCTCTAGGAGTTGTTGACATTAAGTGGGCCATAACTCTTGGTAGTAAATATTGGTGTAAATTAATGCGCCATAATACATGGAGGAGATGTTTATTGGATTTTGAAGACTCTCAGTTATCCCCAGTTCAACTTGGGTCCCGATCATAGTTGTTTCTTTTAATTTTTTTTAGTTAATTGATAACTAAACTATATTGGGTGGTGCCCAACTTTATGTTTAAATCACTTTTTAATTATTTCATGCTTTCCTTAAAATTAGCAAAAAGACTTAGTTGCTAGAGTTTTTTTTAGTTTTTTTTTTTTAAATTTTAGATCCACAATCATGGGAACTAGATTTTCTATATATGTTTAATTCTAGAGCACTCTAAAGGTCTGAATTCTTATGTAATTTTTGTAACTACAAACAAATACAATATTAGTGTGGATTTTTCCTATTGACTTTGTTGCAAAGTGTTGATTCATTTATCTAAGGATTACGCTTGTATTGCATGCATTTGGATTCAACACCATCGTGGTGGTATGATCATTTTTTTTAATTGCAAATGTCAAATTGATGAGATATGAGTTTAATATATGGAATTAAGTAGGATTTTATTCTAGATCTATGCACGATTGAAAATGTCCTGGTTGAATGAAATTTGAAAATCTTATTTGTTTGTTTTTCCTTTGAAGATTTTACTCTATTAATTGTGAATGTGTGAATGATATTCCCATTAATGGTTATTTCAAAAGATCTTGTTTAAAAGTGTAGATATGATTGATTGAATACTTGATGTCATTTTTTGGTTAAAATAGATTTATTTTATTGCTCATTACACTGCTTATTTTTTTGCTTTATTTTATAAATGGATCATATGTTGTACTAAAAGAGCAATAAACTAATTCTTAATTTGATATTTTCTAAAATGCAATATGCCATTGTGAAATATTAAGATTATCTTTTGTGATTGCATATAATTTTCCAGTTACCTGAATTCTAGATCTCCTCATGAAACTACATTTTTATTACAACTATACTATCCACATAGTCAAGACGTGGCAAAAAGAAAAAGAGAGACAATAAACCATTATTACCTAGCACATTGTGCATGACCAAAATCACCCTCAATAAAATTAGCACTAGAAGGAGGGCCACACTAGGAAGACTACAAAATATTTGGTCATTTTCCATGAAAAGATACTATAGGATACTAAGATCCTCTCCCGACAAAGAAGATTTGGCTAATTTCATCCAACATAGGAAGACAAGAAGTGACAAAGGGAAATCCAGAGGTGAAGCTTTTAGATCTATGGCTTTGTCATTAAACTCTAGTTCACTATCCTCACTTGTGAGTCCAGAAACACCTTAGATAGTAATCCCTACTACACCTCCACCACCACTAATGGCATATTCTCCTATCAATGAAAGCTCCCTACCAAATGTTAGAGCAGTTATGAATGAGCTGCCAATGAACCCTAAATTTTTTTGTCCTAAGTATGTATATAGTGAGTCAAGGACAATAGAGGATAATATAAAAACCTTCAAAGAAATGTTTAATTGGGCTCAAATTCCCCACATAGATGTGGTGTTAGGTCTCAAAAAAGTGGGCTATAAATCCTAAGAGGATGCCAGGCTCTATGATCAAACTTCCAACATTTTTGGGCTAAAAAATGGAGTTAACCTATGTGGTTGATGACTCCATACACTCTAGGCTTTGCTAAACCTAGGTGGGTGAACCTTGATAACTGATGCAGATTTAAGAGTTGTATGACTTAATTGGATGTAGGAATCTATTCATAGTGACATGAGGCATGGGATAGATGGAAACTTAATAGCTACTCCTACTCCTAGTGCTAAAATTTGAATGTATGAATAAATATTTTATGAAATTTTGTAATGAAATATGTATGAACAGTGCCTAATTCTATTGGGTTAATGGAGTCAAGACTTGTATGATGTATGTGTCATATTCCTAGATACAGTTCAAATTGTTTGGAACATTTTAGAAGTTTTTGACTGGCATAAACATGCAAGGATGCAATTATCAGGTTCTTATTATCGATCCAAATGACCTTTTCTAGATTACTGTGATTTAATTAAAATAATTTAATCCTTACTTGAAGGAGCCAGTTAACTGAACTACACCATAACAACAAATGTTCCTTGAAAATTTGAATATATACTTGATACACCAATTTAAATAATAAGGAAATGTCAACCTTGAAGACAACTAGATAATAGTTATCAATTGACATCAAAATTGGAACACAAGGTAATTCTTCTTTTCCATTTATATTACTTTTAAAAAATATGCATTAATATATATCATAAGTCTTTTCTTGCTATGAAATATTTATGCTAATAATGCTACTATTCTAATGATAATCCTAATCTAATATATTTTCAATTTGGCCTTGGTTTCCCTTATACATGGGAAGGTACAAGCTTCAGGCCTTTACAAAAAGTTGTGTTGTTTCTTAACTAAAACCTTAATAATTGTGTTTTTTAAAAATAAACAAGAAATGATTGAGAAGTCTCCAACAATTTGTGATGCACCGTAATCCGTTAGTCTTCATCAGGTACCCATGATCACTAAAGATCTGTTCAAGGTACCTACTCCATGATAAGGCATCAGATAATTGCGAGACTTCGATGACCCCTGCTTCTCACTTTTTTTGAGAAATAAACAAATTAACCTTAGACAAGTGCTAGATATATCCTATTTGAACATAAGTATCAGTGTTGCTAATGATATCTTTCATGGTATATTCGAGAGAAAAAATCCTTTCCAATTGTATATGTTCCTTCTCCATTACCCTTTCTTCTTCATTGATTTCATCAAGGGCCACTGGTAAATATTGAGCAATTTCATTCTTCCATACATCTTGTTCCTTCAACTTCTCTTCATCATCGAAGAAATTTGGTAAAACCATACTCAAAGATTAGATGAAATCACTAAGTTCTTGTGTCAATATGGTGTAGAAATTTTTATGCATCTTCATTAATTCTTTGTACTCCTAGAACACTTACTTTCCAATATTCTCTTCGGCTTCTATTTGTTCTTTTATTTCTTTCATTTTGTGGTGTAATCTATTATGTTCATGGTATGCTCTTTAATTCCTTTTTTAATTCCTCAAATTTTTGTTGAACCATTTCATACTTTCACTTCTAGTATTTGGTCTTAAACATGGCTTCAAGCACTTGTCTTTCATAGTCTACAAATGGAGAATAAAGGTGAAAGGAGGAAGGAAACTTACCTTTGTAGTTAATCACCTCATATTTTAATTTATTATTTTCAAAAGCAAGCCCCTTGTTGTCTCTTATCAAATTTTCAATCTGAGCTCAGGTGACTTTAGCAACATTGATATTCAATTCAGCTATCTCAATAGGATTTGTATCTCCCACTCGCTACACCAAAATATAGCCAGATACTTGATTGAGGTTATCAATAAGTGTGGGCCTCTTCCCTGGTGGGTATAGAGCTCAAATATATAGAGTGGCATTATTTGTATTATATCCTGAGCTAGTAGAAATCTTGTCACTAGCTTCATTTTTCAGTTGTAAGGTTTTATTTTCCCTCCTCATGAAACTGTCAAAAACTATAGCTGAACTGATATCCCATCTTGGGAGAAGCATAACCCCAAATTCCTATAATAGTTCTCACCTCTTTCAAGAGTGATATTTTCCATCTCCTTATCAACTTCTTCTTGTAATTCTTTTAGGGCATCAACCTCCTACTCCAAACTAATTTCTTTCATTCTTTCCCTTATCATTTTCCCTTTGTGCTCATAAATGAATGATTTAAACTCTGAGGTTTGAACAAATGCATCTTTTGAAATCAATTCTTGACTTTCACGGTGTCTCACATCATCAGAGAGTATTTTTGAGGCTTCAAATGAGACTATACTCATTTCTAGCAATAATTCACATTCTGGGATGGTAGGAGCAATTACTTGTGTGACCTCATCTTCCTCTTCAATGTCATCTTCACATGTAATGTGAGTGTCTATTGAGAAGCTAACATCTAGAGTGGGATGTGGTGATGAATGACTTAAAGGTACTATATTTTTAGCTTGTTTCCTAGAACAAGCATCTCTTCTTTTCTCAAAGGCTATGAGAGGTATGTCCTTAGTCAATTCTTCTTCATGTAGGATTAATTACTCAACTCTTTCCATAGGGTCTTGTATTTCATGAAAGGATTTTGTATATAGTGGATTATGGTTGTTCCTCCATGCCTCTGCCATCATTACCCTATTATATGTAGCTTTTCTTACTACTACTTGAGATTCATCACAGTTTCAGATTACATCATCTACAAAGAACTCACACTCATACCTTTTCAACTTCTGTGTCATTTTGGTGCTATGAATAAAGCTCTCAGAATCAAATTTCTCTCTCTTATTCCCTTGTGGTATACCATAATGATCTATCTTACTACAAATAGAATCATATCCCTTTTCAAAAACAATATTAAAATCACCAAAACACAAGGTTGAAAGCATGAGAGACTACTTGCCATAACTTTTGTGATGCATGTAGTCTAAATAAGCCAATTGCCTCACTATTTCTAAATGAGAAATCCTATCAGGAATTGTTTTAGGCAGGAGAAATGGACCTACTTCAAATCCGTACACTCTAATCCTAGTGAAATCCTCATAAGTGTACCAATCTCCCTAGTTGTGGTTTACCTTTCATTTTGGGTTTTTCTCCTTGGGTCTAAGGAATCTCTATATCTCAGGGGGAAAATTGTAATCACAATGATGACCAAACAATTTGTACAAGGGATTCACAAAGTGTTCTTCAAAGTACAAGTAATGAGACCTCCCATATCTACTATCCCAAATTGAATTCCACATTTTTACTAGCCTTATGTTCCCATCCCCATCCAAGTTCTTAATTCTTAATTCTTCTCCCCAAATCCCCATGGATTGTCCTTCATACAAGAACAAGTGACATGTTTATGACCTCTACTAGGTATTTTGCATCACTATTGTTTTCTATGCAAACAAGTGACATGTTTATGACCTCTGCTAGGTATTCTACATACTGAAAAGGTCTAGCATCTTGGTTCTAAATGTCTGCTGCTAATACTATAGGAGCTATAGCCATCTCAGCTAGAACATCTATTCTTAGGACTTGTATAACCAACTAATAAGTATATTGACAATATTCTTCAAAAAAATCTATAGAAAAAGGAGGTTGTTCATTACTAGACAATCTTCTGAGTTGATTCCCTATTTCTCTGGGTCTATGTAAAGGAAATTTCCATCTTTTGTAACTCATGTCCATATTACGATAAAAATATCTCTAATTCTCAATGCCATTTTCATAGATGTATCCAGCTAAAAAACCATATAAATATAGTCTTTGGTGATTGGGAGAAAATGTGACCCATCATGTGAATGAATCATCCTTGTTTTGAGGTTATACATTTTGGCTAGTACTTTGATCAATTCTGCCTTATTAAACACATTCGACATTACAAGCTTTCCTAGATTTATTTTCCATGGATTTGAAATAGGCTTATTCCTATACTTCTTTCTATAATGGTATATGTATATGTCATATCCTCATTGTGGAGTCCATACATCTCCTAGGTTCTTGTGTTTATCCTCCAATTTCTCAACTAAAGGATTTAATTGTGTTGTTTTTCTAGACTTTGGTCCAGAACCCAAAAATTGTTCAATTAATTCTTGATTTAGCGGCCTCATTTCTATTTTTTTCTTTTTATTTTGTGTTTTTTTGATGCTCCTTCCATGCTTTAAAAACCCTAGATTTTTTGTACTTCAAGAAAACTATGATAAAACCTCAGCTCAGTCCTTGGACACTTACTTGAACTAGTGTCTCCTTATTTGAGCTTCTTACTATCAAGAAATCCTATGTCCTCCAATTTTTAGCTCCAATTCATTAACACTGTGAGATCTTATGAGCAAAATAATCAAGATTTGGCACATATAAATCGATTTTGATTCATAAATGTTGTTCTTGCCAACTTGCTAATCAATGGTGGCATTAATGTTAGTTGTCTCTTCAAAAGCTTCACTGGTCATGTTAGCTAGGTGAGAAATATTTTTTTGTCAGTCATATCAAAGAGACTTTAGTTCCACTCTCATTGATATATCATTTTCCCTTTGATATGCTTGTGCCCTCATTTCCTTTTTGGAGTTTTGAAGAGACATGCGATTACTTCTCTTCAATATCATATGGTTTTTCCAAAAAAATTATCCTGTGTATTACTTGATTTACCACTTTTCTTATATTATGAGATATTCCTTCTTGTTATCAGAGTTTTAGAGAGACTCGCAACCATCTCCCTTCAATATGTCAATTTCCCTTTGAAAATCATCTTCTTTCTTTATCTAATTTTCAAAGAGACTTTTGTTTGTGTCTCCCTGATATGAGCTTCTCTCTTCAATGTTTCTTTCCTTTATTCCTTATTTCAGAGTTTTGAAGAGACATGCTATTACTTCTCTTCTATATCCTATAGTCTCCTTGAAATAATTCCCTCACTATTTCTTTATCGCATTATTTATACTTCTCTCGTTATCAGAGTGATCAAAGAGAGTTTCATCAATGTCCTCTCGATATAAGCTTGTCTCTTCGATATTTTATTCTAAAATATTTTCGTAGTGTTGAAGATACTTTTACATTACTTAGCTCGATAATTCAATGTCTCTTCAAAATTTTCACTGTATTAGCCAAGTCTTGGATTTGACAGTTGTCCATTATTTATTGCATAATAATCAGTTATGTCTGAGAGATGTTTTTCTATTCCATAAATGCCAAAATAATTTAGCATATTTAAAATATTAAGGTTTCTTTGGTGTCTTGCATTTTAGTTTATCAGAGAGAAAAAGATATATTTTCCCTTCGAAAAAGTCAAGTGTCTTCGAAATATCCCTTTTTGGGCTGTCAGAGAGACTTTGGAATATGTCCCTTCAAAGTGTAGTATTCTCCTCAATATTTTGTGTTGACTTGTTTCATTGGCTTATTGAAGAGACTGTAGTGTAGCTCTCCCCCGAAATGGTATTGTCTCATTGAAATGTGTTTCTAGTAATAGACTTAGGGGGATGTATGTGTTAAGGTAGCGACTATGGGGAAGGTGATTTTTCAATAATATTTTAGTGGAACAAGTTTAGGGAGATTATTATAATGTAAATTATAGGCTTATTAGGAAAAATTGATGGTTTTTGAGGGATGGTGCTCATGGTGTAAAATTAAATGGCCATACTGAGGTGACAAGGACTAGTGAAAATTTGAGGTTAAGTTTTTGGTTCTAACATGTGGTTTGCAAGTTATTCCCATAATCATTAAGAGAATTCACCTACAATTAGTACCTCAACCTCCCTCGAGGAGGAATCAAATCATGGCTACAATTGAAGACTAAGTTTCTAAATCAGCTCAAAACTTACATAGACCCAACAATTTTATACCACCAATTTGTAACCTATAGGAAAAAACCAAATGAGCCCCTACGTATTTACATCAGCTGAATCCATAAAGCTTATAAATAGTTGGTAGACCCATATATAATACCTGAGTTTGCAAAATTTTAGACCTACCTTATATCCCTAGATAGCCTTACCAGACTATTTATGCAAAGATTACTTGAGAACCAGAAAAACACACTAGATACAATTTTCAACCAAACACTGATCTTCACCCAAAAAATGGACGTGCAAGTCAGAAATATATCTAGGGCTTTTCCTTCTTTAGGTCCACCAGGGATGGACAATCAAATGTTAGTAATAAATAATGCTTTGACAAACCATACACCTTTAATGAACTCCATCCCAGGAACTTTAAATACATCCTAAAATTCGCAATCATATCAACCCCCTGTCCAACATACCCTTACCACACCCAAAATTACTTATCTAGGCTATGGATAGGAAGTAAATTTTATGCATGGAACATGATAGCCAACTAAACCATTTTTTGAGAAATCAATGCCATCACCCAACCAAAAATAGAATACCCAGTTAGCTTCAAAGGTTGAGGCCATGAAAATGATGCCATATTAAGTGATAAATGAAATAACCCATTTTAAAGTTAACCCTCCCTATGTAGGGAACACTCACAATCAAATCAATGGCCAATGGTTTAACCACAACCAAGGGAACAATCAAAACAATGGCCAAGGTTTTAACCACAACAAAGGGAACAATCAAAATAATGGCCAAGGTTTTAACCACAACAAAGGCAACAATCAAAGTAGTGGCCAAGGTTTCAATCACAATCAAGGGAATGATCAAAGTAATAGAGGATTTCAAAATAGATGGTTCAATCTCCAAAGGGGCAATTGAACCTGGAATACTTGGCCTAATAATGGAGGAGTTCCTATGCCACTAGATGGTGCTAATGTTGTATATTCTATAGATAAGATTGATTGTAGGTTTCACAAAACATATGACCATATTGAGGCCAACTTCCTAGTGCAAAGAATGTCATCATTAATGTAAGGTAATTCTCAAACCTCTACTAGTGGCATGAAGGATATAATGGAAAATTCCTATGATACTAACCTAGGGAACATCCTTGCCTTTTAGAAAAACATGAGAAATTAAAATCTAAGGGGTAGGAAAGAATATTTAATTGATGGGATTCCACCAAGTTTACATCCAACTCCCCTAAAACCTCATTTGGACAACAATCCTTCTACTCTGAAAGAGCCTTTTGTGTGAAATACTAGACCCAATAACTTTATATCCTACAGAACCCCAAATCAGAATGAAGTAAAATATAATATTGTGGATGATTTAAAAAAAAAAAAAAGCAAACATATCCATTTATGAAATGTTGGAACTTTATCTAACCAAAAAGGAATCATTTTTTAAATCATTAGGTAACCCCACTAGAATTTATGTTGGTCCCACTCAAAATAATAAAGGGTAAGTTCTTAATACATTTGATGCCATGGTTACTATATTCAAGGGTAAAACTAGAATGCATCCTTTTTTACTAAGAGTATGCATGTTTGGAAAAAATGTTCATAATTATCTAGTAGAATTTGTAGTATCATGTAACATCATATGTTACTCCATATGTCAAAAGTAAGGAGTAACCCTTAGGGCAACCAATAGAGTTGTGGCCCAAATAGATAAGATAGAAGTCAAAGTCATAGGGGAATTAAAGAATGTCCATATGTAATTAGCCTCTAACCCTAGGGTTCAAGAGTACATTGATATACATGTAGTAGACATCCCTAAAATGTATGGGATGCTCTCCAGCCGAGAGTGGACCAAATTTTTTTAAAGAGGATGGTTCTCAATAGACTTCACCCAACTCTTGTTACCATGGAAGGGGATGAATAAGTAGATAAATATTGACACCAAAACTACTTAGTTAAAACATACAATAACTACATGTAATGCCCCAAATCAGGTGGTATTTACAGAATTAGACTTAGGTGTGTATACAATGAATGAGATTATCATGATGTCATTAAAAATTGAAGAATGAATAGAAGTGGAAAATCTTGTCAAAGGAATACAATAATTTGATATTGAACATCATTTCTTTCAAGATTTTTGAATAAAATGCATATATAACTAATCTTGGAGAGTATGCAGATACCTCTATGTTATTGTTACTAGGGTGGTGTAGGATCTATGTAGTAGATCATTCCAAGTTCACTTTCCCAATTTGTCAAGATGCCTAGGAAAGGGTCAAAATGATGCACTATCCAAGGTTGGGAGGTAGTGACTTGGAAGTGAACACAATAAAAGATGAAAGTTTAGATTCATTAGATCAATTGAACTCAAAGGATGAGCAAGATACTAAAGTAGAAAGTCCTACTCTTATATTAAAGAATCCTTTTAGAGAAGAGAGTTCGACATCCATAGAGAAAAACATGTTAGAAGATGTGGGAAATAAAATCAGAGAACCAATTATCACTAATTGAAGTAGTCAAGAAAATGACATCATCCAAAATCACTCCCAGAAAAGTAGACAATATGGAAGCTTAGATTTGATGGATCTAAGTGCAAATAGTGGAATGGCATTTGGATTGAATTGGTCATCCCACAAGGAAAATCTTTCTTGAGTGCTTTCAAATTGTAGTTTACATGCACCAACAATGACACATAATATGAAGCTCTAATTAGGGGTTTATTGTTGGCCCACCAAAAAAATTTCAAGAAACTATTCATAGAAGGGGATTATCAACTAATTGTAAGGAAAGTGAGAAGCCAATATTCCCGTCATGATAAAAGATTGGCCACCTATCAAAATAGAGTATGGGATCTAATTGAATATTTTTGAAGCCTTCAACAGAAAGTGAGTCCCTAGATAAAAAAAAATATTACAGATGCCCTCGCTACTTCTGCCAATTCTTTAGAACCTATGAATAGGTCTCACCTAAAATAGTTTTCAGTAGAAATGGTCCCTGTATCAACAATTATATATAACATCACTAATTTTTAAGTATTCGAGTGATGCAGGGGAACCTAACCTTCATGATGTAATAGGGTGTTAGATGTTAGGTTTTTGGTGTTTTGAATCACTTTCTGTTGTAATAAGGTCTATTTAGACCATGTGTCATGTTTTTGGTCACATGGGGTCGATTTGGTAAAAATATGACAATTTTGTAAAATGTTGCAAAGTTGCTCAAGCAACATTTTCATTTTTTGTCTTCTGTAGGAAGTTGAAGCATTGGCATTCAAACAACAGTTAGCTAATAGTTGTTTCTTGTTCAAACATGTTTAAATAGGCCTTGGGATGTTCAAGGAATTCTTTTGGAGACATTTTGGAGATCAAACAATAAGAATTTAACTTTGTTTTCAGTGTGTTTACATTAATTTCTTGTTGCTACAACAGATTGTATGGCTCCGTATTGTCTGCAAATGAACTTATTTTCATTGAAAGTGATGAGGGACTGAATCTACTATTGTTTGCAATTGATTTTATCATATTTCATTAGGTTTTTAGGGATTTAGAGCCAATTTATAGAAAACAATCAGAAAAACCTAGGTTTGAGAGTTTGAGAGAAGAAACATGAAGTAGGAAACCATTCCACCAGTGGAAAATTCTAAAAATCAGTGAAATGGGAGTAAATGGGTGCTTTCAATGTTTTTAGGGATTGTAGGAGTAGGGGATGGAGTTAGGGCCAATTTTTATCAAGCCCTAGCCTAATATCTCTTTGTATTGGGCTTAGGAGGATAGGTAGATATAGGATTTTATAGACATAAGATTGGGAGATGATTCTAGTTGATAAAAGTTGCATATTCAAACCCCATGTGACTTGAGGAAAGCCTTGGAGTGAAGGTTTGTTATTTGGAGATATTAAATCTTGTAGTTTCTTTGTAAAACAATCCTAATTAGGCCTTATTGCTATGTAGCAGTCAAAATTGGAGGGTGTTGTTACAAAACAACCATATTTGCAAATTTGATATGTATTTAATGAGTATAAAGGGTATCATAAATGATGATCAGTTTCTATGTTTGAAGTCTTTCCTACAAAATATGATAAAATACCCCTTTTTCCAAGTACTACAAGGAGAATTGAAGGTTTAGGAAGAAAAGGACCAAGTTAGGGTTTCAAAGTTGTAAAATTTGTTTGTCTGTGATTGGATTGAAATCCTCCACCATACACTACATCAAATTGGGATCAGAGCATAGGTTTTGGTCAATAAGTGGGAAAAGTAGGAAACAAAGATGCCTCCTAAAAAGAATCCAATGGCCACAGAAGTGAGAGAGTTGAATGGAAAGAATTCCAAGGAGTTGAGATAGGTAAAGGAGTCTCAAGAAGCTATCCTAGCTAGAATTTTAGCACTAGAGTCAAATCAAAGGAGAGGTGGGGTCACTAGACACCAAAGTGACCAAGAGGATGAGGAAGAAGGTGAGGATGAAAACCCTCAGGGAGGAGTCCAAGGTGATGATGAATTGGACCCTAATGAATTAAGAATGGTTAAGTTGTTGAAGGATGTCAAGGGAGATACTCTTGAGGTGAAGATGGAATTTCCTATGTATGGTGGGAAGATGGGTAGTGAAGAGGTGCTAGATTGGATTGATGCATTGGATAACTATTTTTGAGTATAAGGAGGTTGCAGATGAGAAAAAGGTGAAATTTTTAAAAAAAAAATTGAAAGGGCCTACCTTAACTTGGTGGAATTATGTGTAGGAAGAGAAGGTGAAGAAGAGAAAATAAAAAAAATCAATTCATGGGATAGAATGGTGGTTAAGATCAAGGGTCAATTTCTGCCCAATGACTATGCAATTCAAACATTTAGAAAGCTTCAAAATCTCAAACAAAAGGAGATGGATGTCATGGCTTACACAGAGGAGTTTCATAAGTTAAGTATTAGAGTGAGTCATGTTGAGGATGAGGTTGAAAAATTAGCAAGATACATATTGATGCCAAAATTTGACAAGGTAACAGTGTCTTATGGGAAACTCAGTTTATGGGGGACCTTTTGCGCTAAACTGGGCGACCTCTAGGTTTTTAGAGAAGTCAGCTTCTTCTATAATGGGGTTTTGGAAAGGGGAAAGAAAACAGATATAATTAAAAAAAGTCTAACCTAACGCGATGCGCTAAGACTTAATGATAGTCACGATAAATCATAGATCTAAGGGCCCGATTGGTATTTGTAATATTCTAGAAAAATAGAAACTAAAAATTAGAGCACAGACAATCCATTCATTGACATAAAAAAACACTGCATACACTCCTACTGCCAAGAAGAGTCATTAGACATGATCTAGATCAACAAAATTACATTCAATATATAGAAGTACTCAAATGGAATTTCCAGACAATAGCAACACAATTTACAATTTAATCAAATAGCATGAAAGAACAAAAATCTCGAACAATTGGCACAGTCTAAATGTCTTTTGCAATTAAATAAAATAGTAATAAAGGCTTAGCATCTTTTCCTAAAACTAGTGTTCCTTCAAAATTTTGGCCCCTTCTCACAACATAGAAAATTATATATAGCAGAAAACTCCCACCGCTTTGGAGAGCAGCAACAGAAAAGATTTCGCGATCTCTAGAAATGATGCAGAAATAAGAATATTCCCCAAGCCGTTGCAACAGAAAATATTTGAAACCAAGTATCTAGTCATTCTAGGCTCAAGTGTATCTCTTGCAAACGATGGTGGTGGTCCTGGAAAGGTTAAGCAAACAAGTGTCACCATCCTGTACAAATGATTATGACATGTGGTGGCCAATCACAACATTTGGTTCAGCTGATTCATCGCCCAAAAATGAGATCCATCGAATAGGCACATGGTGACATTTTGCTGCCCGTGTGAACCTTTATCTCTCACTGCTAAAGACTTGCGCCAAGGCTATATGTGTTGAGTGGGGCAAAGCTCTATCCAAAAGTGGAGGAAACAATCATCGGCTGGGTGCAAAAGAGACACGTGGCAGAATTTCGTTGCTCGCGGTCGTTATTTCATCCTCTTGCTGAAATATTCACGAAGAGTAGACACTTAGCAAGAGTGCATCGCAAACAACAATTGTGGGGCCTGCCAAATTATTTGGGAATAAGAGCTTCATGGCACTCGAGTGAACTCGATGAGGAAGCAAAAAGGAACAATCAAAATTGGCTCATAGCTATGACATGTGGAAGCATAACGGGGATTTGCGATATGCAAAGGGAAACCCTTGGGGTGCATAGAGTAGACACGTGGAAGGGAAGAAGACCTTGAAAAAAGGCCAAGTGGATTTCTTGCGATGCGTGGGCTGATACTTAGAGTAAAATACACCCGAAGGGAGCTCGTTGAATATTTATTCAGAGCTTTTGGTGAATACTAGGGGTGTTTCGCTTGAGGAATGAAGAACCCAAAATTTCTCTGGTTTATAGACCAGAGTGCCATTTCATCAGCTAATGGAATCAGAGATAGGAAAGAGCTACATGTAGATGCTACCATTCATCCTTAGATGGCCTTACTATGTTGTGTAAATTCTCCTATGCTCTGCTTAGATCAATCATTTCTTTATGAGGCAGTGCATCAGGGAAGACAACCCCTGGTTCACAATGAAACAGTAGCTGTGTAAGTGGATGAATAACTCCCTCAATATCGGTTGTGGTGGGAGGATGACTGAAATCCCTGAAAGAATTCAAATAATTCTCCTCAATTCTTTTTGCAATATGCTCAGTCGTAGCAATAGAGCCATTGTCAAGGAATGGGGACAGCAAACCCATCCTATTCAAGTTGGAGAAACTCTCCTAAATTTTTTCCATTATTTTGTCTAGAGTAGCCATGGCCACTTTAGTGCACTAGAAGGCAGAGTGGCAATGGATAAACTTGTTTTCCATTTGGGTAGCAGCATCTTGATCTTCAATCCCTACCTTGGCGAGGTTTTCATCAGAGATTGACTATAGCTCAGTGAGTAGATCTTTTTCTTCTGGAACCTTTTCCAAGATAAACTGTGGGAACTACTCAATCATATCATGGGCCTCCTAGCTCAGCTTTGATGCTTTGGTGATCAATCGGAGGTTGGGCTATAGTGCTAGGAAAAAAATTTTAATCTTTTCCCAATGAGAAATGTACAACTGCCTAACCAATGAAATATTATCTAGTTGTGTAAGAGAGGATAGGAGATAGACTTTAAGAGAAGTGATCTCTACGTCCTTTAAGTTAATGGCCTCCGCCAACTCTGCTTTTTTCCTTTTCTCAAACACCAGTTGCTCTGCAATACTACTCATTTCTTTATTCCAATTTTCCTCAACTCGGGAGTGATTTGCTAAATGCATGTCTAGAGAGGACTTTGTCTCTTGAAGCTCTTGTTCTAATTGAGCTTTTAGAACCTCAAATTCAACCTCTTTTTCTTGTAAATTTTTCTCATATTGAGCTTGTTGGTGCCCCAAAGCCTCATTCTTGTATGTTATTCCTTGACTATACTCAAGGTGAAGTTGCTCCAACTCTTCATTCTTTATCTTCAAACTCTACTCCGCCTCCTAATTCTTAGTACGTAGCTTGTTTACCATAGCAGGGTTGATAGTCTAAACCTTTGCAAACTCACCCCGAAGTCTATTCTTCTCATTCTTTGCTTCTAGCACCCTTTCTATCATATGTGCAACATCCACCTCTAGGGATTTCTCTTTTTTCTCCAAAAAAGATAACCCTTTCCCTTGCTACTTTAAGTTGCTCATCCTTTTTCTTTAGTTGGCGACCAGTTTTAAGGAAGTAAGAGGTGACCACCCATTGTGTTTCCTCGATAGTCAACCTTATCCTACAGTCAGGCCACCTTCATTTCAAGCCCTACCACATATATTTCATAGTCTTCAAGGTGCATCTCCCCCTGCGGCTTTGTTACTCTCGAGTACATAGTTGCAAACTTCAGCTCTTGTCAGGTCTCATCATAAAGAGTTTGTATTTTTGGCTCCATGGAAGTATTGTCATCCTTTTCCTTGCACTTTTGTATTCTACTTGCACATGCTTCCTTTTTGCAGTCAATCTATGCCATGAATTTGGTTGGCAATGAAACTAGTCCACCTACGAAAGGAGCACCAGATGTTAGGGCATATGGATAGGTAATTCTGATAGGCCTGGGCATTTTCTTTTTCAAGAGAGTGACAGTTTGTGAGGAGAAGTGGGCCACATTCCAAAGCTTGGTTTGAGAACTAGTAGAAGGGATTGCAACTTGCCACGGCTCAATTGGTGAATCAGCAGAAGGACTCATGGGATGGAATGGTGAAGGAGTTGTCATTGTTGAGTCAGCCTCTTGTGATAAAAGAGGATATATAACAATAGTGGAAGTAGGGGTGCTCGCAGAGGGCACGCCTTCAAAAAGTGAGGTAAGGAGAGCCCGAGCGGTGGCAGTTGGTGTAAAGGTTCTCAAGGGAGTAAAGCTAAGTGGAGTGGTCTATGAGAATTGGGCAAAACCTCTACATGTGTTGGATTAAAAGTGGGAAATAGAGGGCCAATACTCTTGGCAGGGATTACCGCAGAGACATGGATAGATACCAAGGATTGAGAAGCAAGAGAAGAAGGAACGAATTTTACCTATTGACTGGTCAATGGTGGCTCTAGAATCATTAGCGACTCTCCCTCGACCTCAGGCTCCTCACTAGCTGCAAGCTCCTATCTTTCGGTGGGTTCTTGTGAACCCTCTCTGATAATGGTCTCCGTACGCTGTCATTTTGTAGGCAGGGTTTCCCCAGCTTTGGCAGTTATTTTCATTTGTTGTGGTAGTACCTTGGCTACCTTAGTAGCCTAAGTGAGTGTATGTGAAGCCCTCAATACATTAAAAAACACATTCGTGGCTACATAAGTGGGCTATTTGGAGCTTTTCTCCTTCGATGTTGAGGACATAGAAGTCGCCGCTTCATCTTCCTATTCTTCAAACTCATCCTCTAGGTCATCGCTCTTATTGACACTAGAATATGGGCTAGGATGGTCTTCATCCCACCACTTTTCAAATTCCTTGTCCTCCTTCAAGCTCTCAAAAGGGGCATCCAATTGCCCTATTTCTTGGTGATACTTCCAGAAAGCTTCTATCTTCTCATCAGTCCATTCCTCATCCTTCCGCAACTTGTTAAACATGGTGTGTTCCATCTAGACATTATCTTTTGCCACCACCCCAGCAAAGTAGAACTTGTGCCATGGCTCTTTGTTATCTTGTGTGGGAATATGCACTAGTTCCACAAAATTTTCATCTTTGTCTGAACACGAGTTACGCCGCTTTTCCCAGGAAGGTCAGGGAACATGGGTAACCCTCATGTGCGGCTCAGATAGGTCATTGAAATGGTTGTAATCCCATTTGTCACATACCAAAACCAATCCTAAATGAGCCAGTTTATCCTACAATAACTGTTTCGATTGCTTCTTTAACAAAGTCACCGTTTTGAAATTCTTCGAACAAGTGAAGAATCCTTTTCTCTTGACACTTGAGCTATTGCAGAAGGTAAAATCAATGATACATACCAGCCTATACATTTCAAGCACGAGCACCCTATACGTGACATAGGTTGGGAGAGGGAAGGGTTGACCAGTGAAGCCCCACATCAGGAGAATTGTGAAATTTGTTCCTAAGAACCATTCACAAGCAGGAGTGAAACTCTACATATATCTAGTATGATCCTTGTCGAGCCGGACTATGTCACCTCCTCGTAAATCTTGCAAGACCGGAGTTATAAAATAATCTGAAAATGCATAATAATCATATGACATGGAAAGAAAGGGTGTCCATGTGGATACTACCTTCCTCCTCTTCTTTTTATCAAAAATTGATAATTTAAAATACCTCTCGAAGAAATTAGGGTTCTGATGTAGGAACATGTGAATTAGGAAGGAGAGAAATCTAAACTTTCCTTTCATCAAGTAATTTTTAATTTTCTGTGTCATTTCCTCCACTAGGAACTCGACGAAATCATACCAAAAGGTATCGTGTTGTTTGCGGAATTGGAAAGTCGGCCCCAGTTGAAAGGTTTCCATCATCTCGTCAGAGTCTCAGACACACACAAAAGCTAGCATTGACATGGCATCCTACATGTCCTCGTGAAATGAACCGCATGGCAATGGGATACTCGGCAGCTTAGCACCTGGGATTCCTTTCTTACCAATATCCTCCATCAGGAAATTTGAGCTCTTTTTCATTGCCTTCCACATTTTTTCTCCTTTACCAGGGAAGGACTCAATTTTCTCCCTTCTTCTACTTGGGTCTAGTATACATAACATATGCCAAATGGCTTGCGGGATGATGTAAACTCTTAAGTTTTGGCACTCGATGCAACGGGTGCTAGGGTTATAATGCTGAATGGCGACATCAACTATCTTGGAGCAGTAATGTACCAGTGGGACCATGTATTGTGAAAGACCACTGTACCAAATCTTCCTTGCTGTCAATGTGTCTACCTTAGGTGACTTCACCCTTGCACAAGTTGCTTCTCTTAAGGATTTAGGGTTTTTTGTGAGTCGTGGGTCATAAATATTATCCCATTTCTCCTCATCCCTTTTCTTGTTTGTGTAATCTTTGGGCTTATTCAACTCAATCATATTCATCATCTTTGACTTTCTTGGTACACCAGGTGTAGCATATGCTAAATCTTCATAGATATACACATCTTCTGATGATCGTATGACTGTAAAAAAATCCTAGCCAATCTCCTCCTACATTTGCTGTGATGAAATCTCTGACATTTTTCTTTAGATGAAAACTCTTGCAGGTTCTAAACTCTTTGTAAATTTTATTTGGCTCTAGATATGTTGAAAACCTCTCTGCACTTTAAGCCTTAAAAATTTTCATGCAATATTTAGCTATGTTTTCTCAAGGTGGTAGAGGAAAGTGTGTTTTTTTCATTTAATTCGGCATGTACCATTAATTCCTCGGCTCATGCAAAATGAATTACTTGTCATTTCAAGGTGGCAAGAATTCATTATTGCATTTGGAAATTATGTGATATGTTGTGATTTCCTTGAAACTTGTGCCGTAAATTTTCCTTCTAACCTTGTGTTAGTATGTGCTGGCAAATAATTTCCTGGACAAAATGATTAATCCAAAGCAAATGATCATGACCTGAAAAGATATGGATCTTGCCTTGGGCTCTAGGAAATGCCTGTGAGATGACACAATAGCCTACGGTCGTGCAACTTACTACCGGTGAGCACCACCATTTTAAAGCTAATTAACTAGCTCTTATTAACTTAGCACACATTGAGTCGTACTTCTGCAAATGCATTCAGTTGGGAAATGCGAGAAAACTAGGCACACCTTCCAAGTTGGCACTTGGTTATCATCACATTTTCTCAAAATGGATTAGCATGATTTTTTCTGATTTTTTCTATAAATAGGCTGCTAAGTAGTAAGAAATCACACTTAGCATTTGAGCAGATTTAACAATAGGTCATTGGCATAGTATTTAGCTTTAGTAAGTGAGTTTTATCATAGGCTAGGTGGTATGAAAGTTTCAGTGTTAGTTAGAAGGTAGAAGCATTGTGTCAGTACCATGGATACTCCCATTAGGTTAACTTCTTACAAGTCACATACAACTTTTCTAGGAGAGATTTCCACTAGGCAATTGAAGAGAATGATCAAGAATAAACACTCCTTAGTTTTGGTAGCTATAAAATGGGTTCTAGGTCAGGATTGTATAGAGTATGAGGACAAACACCGTGTGAACACTGATATATGCTCACTTTGTTGTGTCAATGTTAGACATTGGTATCCATAGGCCTCTAACTCTGAAGCTGGTCAAGGAATTTTTTCCAAAAAAGTACTTGAATGGCCTAGGTGAGATTGTTGCTCATGCTGCATATGGGCTAGGCCTGCCAACAACCAGTGACCTTTGTTGCTACATTGAAGAAGAAGCAGTTGTTATATGGCTATCGTTTCTTTGTGGGTTCTACCTTTAGACATGCGACGAGCATCGGAAGAGGATTACCCAAGCCTTGCACTTTTTGTTTCGCAGCTACAATGTAATACCATTCTATGACATTGATTGGTATATTGACTTCAGGAACTTGGTTTTCCCTCCACCAATGGCGGTTGTGCCAAATGATTCTACTTCTGCTGTTGAAGAACTTGTTGATAAAAACATGGTAGGCGCTACCATAGAAGTGGTAGACGCTACTATAGATGTGTCAATTGCTTCCTCTTGTGCTCTTAGATAAAATGACTCCTTGCTCTTGGATAAAATGACTCCCTATTTCTTGGATAAAATGCCTCCCTGTTTCTTGGATAAAATTCCTCTCTATTTCTTTGTTTTCTATTGTTGAATACATTGCCTTCTTATAGTTTTTCTATATAAGTTTGAAAAAGGCTATAAATATCGCATATATGAAAGAATAGCTCGTGTAATCATATACTTTTGAATTATGGCTCTCCCAACCATTTTTGCAATGTAAAAACCAAAAGAATATATATAAATCAACATATATCTTTATAAAAATCCATGGCTCTCTCTTCCATTCTACATATCTATTGTATGGGCTCTTTCATTAGCATATGTCTTTATTATTTTTTGCACATGGGTGTATTTTTAACTATAAAGCAATTTTGTTGCTCTACTCTTTGTAATTATGGGATGTTTCTGCCGAAACACGAACTAATTTCAAAAAGGACCAGCCAACACAAAGGGAAATAAAATAAAAGCATTATTCACATATGTACAAAAATAAAATTTGGAACTTAATGGAACATCTTAAGATGAATCCCATTGACTAGAATTCCCAAGGGTTCTTGTTCCATACTTTCTAACTCAAAAGCGTTATGCTCTTTGCACTAAATGATTTTAAAGGGGCCCTCCCATAGGCTATCAAATTTCACATGCTAACCTCACTTAGCAGCCCTTTTATCATATTTAAGTACTAAGTCTCTGCACTTTAGGCCTTGGTCAAAAGCCTTCTTGTCAAACCATCGCTTGACCACTTGTTGGCTGTTTGTCATGGCTATTAGGGAATTCTCCCTTTTTTCTTGTACTTCTAATAGTTCTACAAGCCAAACCTCCATGGTGCCATTTTGTTCTATCTCGAGGGATTTCAATAGTTGAAGCACTAGAATCTCCATAGATATAGGCAGCAGTGCCTCTTTCTCTTATACCAACTCATAAGGTGATGTCTTAAGAACTTGATTAGGAGTTATGCGGTTTGCCCAAAGCGTTGCTCAGAGGTTTTTATGCCATTCTCTCTAGTGGTCTGAACCAATTCTTTTAAGGAGTCAGACTAGGTTCTTGTTCATTGACTTCGCTAGGCCATTTCTTTGTGGGTAATAATTTGATGATGTCTTAAGGAATATTCCATTTGTTAATGCAAAGTGACTACCTTTGCACCTAGGAAAGCTCTGGCATTATCAGAAATGATAGTCTTCAGAGGACCGAACCTTGTCACTAGCTCTTCGAGGAAATCCACTATCTCGGCCTCTGTTGCATTTTTAAGTGGAACGACCTCTGTCCACCTTGTGAAGTAATCTGTGGTGGTCAGAATCCACTTGTGCCCAGTGCTAGAAGTGAGATTAATCATCCTAATGAATTCTAGGCCCCATTGTGCAAATGGTTTGTCCACCACTATAGGTTTGAGAGGCATTGCGAAATTCGTCCTTCTATCTGTAAAGAACTGGCATTTTTTGCAAGATTTTACCAAAGAGTGGGAGTCGTTGAAAAGTGTGGGCCAATAGTAACCTACACACATGATTTTTATGGTGGTGGCCTTAGTAGAGAAGTGTTCACCCACAACACTGTTGTGGAACTTTTCAAAGATTATCTTCGCTTGCTCTGAGCGCAATAACACATTACAGGAGGAGACCATTGAAATTCCTTTTGAAAAGGACCCCTTCCACTAGCGCATATCCACAATTTTGCAACCGCTAGTATCTCCTTTTTTGGGAGGAAAGACCAAGTGGATAGTTTCCTATTTGCATAAACCTCATTCTATCTATTAGCCAACAACCCTCAGATTCTGGCTCATTTATGAGAAAAAGCTTCAGTTGCTCTTCTTCAATAGGTATCTCTTCATTTTGCACCATGTATTCACATAGTCCTCTTCCTCCAACAGTTTTTGTAGGTTTGACCTCAATGTCATATTCAAGGATCTTGGTTATCCAATTAGCTCTTTTTTCTATGATTTCTTGCTCCATGATATATTCACGCACCTTGGAATGTGCGACATAAAAAAATATTTTGTTGTAGGAAATTAAATGGTAGAACTTTTTAAGTCCTTTCACTATTGCAAAGGCTTGTCTTTCAGTAGAATGCCACTAAATTTTCTCCTTTTCCTTCATTATCCTTTTGGGTTAAGATGGTAGCAATACTAGACCTGCTACTAAACACATACATCATAAAAACCTTAGATAAATCTAGATTAACTAGTACCAGAGCTATGGAAATAGCATCCTTGACTTTTTCAAAGGCTTCTTGAGCTTTGGTTGTCCACTTGAATGCTTGATCCTTTTTAAGCATTAGGGTGATCAGCTTGATTATTATCGCAAAGTCAGAAATAAACTTTCTAACAAAATTCACCTTGCCCAAGAAGGACTGGACACCTTTCTTATTCACTGAAAGGGGAAGTTCCTTGATAGCTTTCACCCACTCAGGGTCAATTGAAAATCCTTCTTTGGATACCACGTGTCCTAATAGCTTGCCTTGCAGCACTCCAAATATGCATTTTGTGGGATTTAGGGAAACTTCAAACTCGTGGCACTTTTGAAAAACTATTTCTAGGTGGTCAAAATGATCATCCTTGGATTTAGAAAACATAGTAAGATTATCTAAATAGATTAGAATAAACTTATTGATTAACTCACTGAAAGTGATGGCCATCGCCCGCTGGAGTGTTTCCCCTACATTGGAAAACCAAAAGGCATTTTAGCATATGCAAATGTTCCCCACTTTCTAGTGAACGTAGTCTTGTGTTGATTCTCCTTCTTAACTTGAATCTGATTGTAATTGGAGAAGCCGTCTAGCAGAGAAAACATTTATGATCCTGCTACCGTTTGTAGGATTGAATCCATAGAAGGCAGTGGATAATGATCCTTCAGGGATGCTCTGTTTAGGTCTCAGAAGTCCACACACAAGCGAATATCTCCATTCTTTTTTTGGACTAGGGCTAGATTGGATACCTAAGTACTATGCTTGATTGAGAAAACAATTTGTGACTCAATTAGCTTGGTTAGTTCTTGCGCCATTAGCACTTCAATTTTGGGGTTTACTGGCCTCTTCTTTTTTTGGACTGGTTTCTCACCTTCTATTAGCTCGATCATGTGCTGGATGATGTCAGGATCGTATCCCTTCAGATCATCATAGGACCAAGTCACTACTCCATATTTCTCATAGAAATTGATGATCCTTTCGTTATCATGGTGTGAGATATCTTTCCTGACTCAAAGGTTTTTGCCATCTGAGACCTGAAGGTCTATGTAATCACTTTTTTCTACCATGAATTTCCGTCTATCATTTCTTGCACCATCACAATCAAATTTTTTTTGAGAGTAACCAATCCTTTCAGAAGCTTGTTGGATTTGAGTTGCATGATTTGTCCTTCATAAGCCTTGGCAATCTTTGGTTGAAGTTGATTGGCGAATTCCCCTGATTGCTGGATGAATGAGGCAATATGTTCATCACTTTCAAAAACCTTCCAACTTTGATCATTGTCTGGAATCGTCAGTCGTACTATTGCTCTTACAGATTTTTAGTTATGTATAAGGTCAGAGGCAGGATCAAACTGAGCACCAATCATGGCCATGTGGTCTGCATCACCATTTTTTCCTCGGGGAATGATCTAGATGTTGAAGGCTTCAAAACTCTCAACTAGGTCCTAGACTCGGTACCGATAGGATCTCATACGGACATTCCTTGCCACAGAAATCCCCCGGACTTGGTTGACTACTAGTTCAAAATCTCTGAACACCATTAATTGCTTAATTCCCATTCGCTCCACAAGGCTCAAACCTTGAACTAATACTTCATATTTGGCTTCATTATTTGAACAAGTGAACTAGAAGCGGAAAGACCTTACTATTTTTTCATTTTTTTGGATATTAAACATATCCTCGCTCTGGCGCCTACTTTGCATCTTGCTCTATCAAAGTACAACTTCCATAGCTAAAGTGCTTGGCCACCTTCAAACTCTTTGGCAAACTTCGACAGTACTTGGTCTTCATCATAAATTACATAGGTTCTCAATCCTGTAGCATGATAATTTTTGAAAGGGTCACTATCCATGTGTTCACTCAACAAAGCATCTTCTTGATCATCCCTATCTTCGGTCACCTTTTCTTCCTCTAGTAATTCAATGCAATATATTTCTTGCTTGGTGATAGAGGTATGCACAACTTCAAAATTGATCAGGGCTTCATTCGCTACATGTTTAGAATGTAAAGCCTCTAATTCTATCTTCATTTTTGCATCATTCTTGGTTCTAAGAATCAGATGTAAGCAATCCAAGGACAAGTATCCGCCCACCTTTGAAGTAAACTCTTAGGATAGACAGAGGCCAAACATGGGAGGAACATCTATGATCAAAGTGTATTATGACACTGTGATACTATGACAAGCAAATAGAGTTAAAAGAAGTGCCTTGATGACACCTATGGTTTCAAATTTGTTCCCATGAAGCTGCATTACCCCCCTTTTCATAGGTTCATAGCCGAGTCCTAAAACTTCGGCTATTTGTTTAGACATAATAGTGGTGCTAGCGCCAGAATCAATCATAACATTGTGCAATAACTTGTTCCCTATAATGAGAGTTAAGAAGAAGGGTTGGTGCTTCAACTTATCTCTAACTTCGATAGGGGATTATTTTGTGTTTTTTGTAAGGACTTTAGCCAGAGATAGTGGATTAATTGCCTTTTCATTGGCTAACTGCTTTGTTGGCACTGCGCTGACCTCTACTTGAAGTGCCTTCTGTAATAGCATTTTTTTCTCTAGGATAGCGAGAATGTCCCATAGGGACACATTAGTGAATGATTTCTTTAAATTTTCTACACATTAAAAGGTGGAAAACCTGGAGGTTTCTACTCCTTTTCTCTTGTTATGATAATTTACTTTCACAGTTGAGATGGTAACGACGCAGTGGAAGTGCCAAGTATTTGATCAGAAGCACTTTTAAGTTGCGGGCTGGCTAGATGTGGAATAACTGACTTGCAGATAAATCTCCTTTTTGAGTGAGTGTTATATTCAGATTACACCTGCGGTGTTTTGGATATGGACATATCATTAGCAAATACATTTCTTCTTCCTCCATCGATGAGAAGAGCGTGTGATCAGGAGCGATGTCAGATTCTTGTTCTAGAGACATCCCTTGCATTTGCATAGTAAGAACCACACTCTCAATTTTTGGTGAGGTATATACATAACCTCTGTGGTTTGCAATCGTGCCTTGGCTGTGTTTCTCCACCAACTTTTGTTGTAAGTTGCCACATGGATAGTTTCGGGGCATATGTGCATTGTTGCAAGGGAAGCACCACAGATTGATGTCATCAATGAGGTTATTCTACTCCGTAGTTAATTCCCTACTCGATCTTGGTGAAGTTCTCATCAGTAGAGTATCCATCGACACCATTTGGTTGACTTTCAGAGCTGGTGGATTAGTGCGGGAACCGCCTTGGTATGGATTCTGCTGATAGGAGGTCCATCCACCTTGATAGTTCTGGTAGGTAGGATTTAGAGGCATTGATTGGTTCTTCTTGAGGGTGGTTATATCATTTGTCATAGTCAGCAACATTTCTTTAAGATCACTCATTTCATCTTTTGGAGAACCGAATGAAGAGGCGACATTTTGTGGTGCTACCACATATGTATACATTGACTGGGGAGTTTTAGGCATGCTAGTTCACGTGACTTCTTGTGCAGGTATAGATATTTTAGAAAATATCAACATGATAGGCTGAGAGGCAACTTTCTGCAATTTATCAAATGATTCTCAGCTTTTCTGGAAACACCGTAAGCATCTGGTAGAGTAGCTCCTCGCAAAGACTTGATCATCATAGAAATGTCAGGATTGATGGACTTCAGATAAAATATGAACACCAACTTAGGAGTCGGGCATATAGTAATAGGGATCCTCTACCAATTCATGTGGAACTAGGCATTGGCATTGAAGTCTGTCATAGCCTCCTGTGGAGCTCATTTTATGATAGATAGTTGATAATACAGCGAAGAGCGATCTCCGTCATTTGAGAACCACTCATAGAACGGATCTCCGAGCTCATCCCAGGTGCGAATAGGGCTAGGTGATAGTGTTGGTACCAATCCAGTGCCTTGCCTTTAAAAGATGTGGTGAGAAGCCTTAGAGCTACATTTTGCATTATGATCTCATGCACCAAACATGCATCTGCCACATCTTGCAAATGTTCTACGAGTGTTCTTGAGCCATCTTTGGTAAACTTGGGTATAGCTTTCATAGCTAAAATCGGGATAGCACCCCAGACAACGGGTGCTATTGGGGCTGATAGGGGACTTCTGGCATCCTATGCCATGTAATTTCTATTGGCAGTTGGAAACATGGATAGAGGAATGAGTGGCAGGAGTCGAATGGTTACCAACTAATTTACAGCCTGCACTATTCCTAGTGGAGGTACTAGTAAACTGGGGTTGCTTGCAATTTGGGATCTAGTTACAGGCCAATGGCTCATAGACCCTTCCAAAGCATAAATTAATTTAAACTTAGTCCCATCGGGCATGCTAGAAAAAGAATAAACTGTTGATGCAAAAATTTGACAAGGTAACAATGTCTTATGGGAAACTCAGTTTATGGGGGACCTTTTGTGCTAAACTGAGTGATCTCCAATTTTTTAGAGAAGTCGGCTTCTTCTATAATAGGGTTTTGGAAAGGGAAAAGGAAACATATATAATAAAATAAAGTCTAACCTAAGGCGATGTGCCAAGACTTAATGATAGGCATGGTAAATCAAAGATCTAAGGGCCTGATTGGTATTTGTAATGTTCCAGAAAAGTAGAAACTAAAAATTAGAGCACAGAAAATCCATTCATTGACATAAAACAACACTGCATACATTCCTACTACCAAGAAGAGTCATTTGAAATGATCTAGATCAGAAAACTTGCATTCAATATATATAGAAGTTCTCAAATGGAATATCCAGACAATAGCAACACAGTTTACAGTTTAATCAAATAGCATGAAAGAACAGAAAGGTCGAACAATTGGCACAATTTGAAATTCTTTTGCAATAAAATAAAATAGTAATAAAGGCCTCGTATCTTTTCCTAAAACCAGGTATCCTTCAAAATTCTAGCCCCTTCTCACAACAGAGAAAAGTATATATATTTGAAAACTCCCACCGCTTTAGAGAGCAACAACATAAAAGATTCCATGATCTTTGGCAATGATGCAAAAATAAGAATATTCCCCAAGCTGTTGCAACAGAAAAGATTTGAAACCAAGTATCTAGTCATTCCAGGCTCAGGTGCATCTCCTACAAATGATGGTGGTGGTCCTGGAAAGGTTAAATAGACAAGTGTCACCATCCTGTGCAAATGATTATGACATGTGGTGGCCAATCACAACATTTGGTTCACCTGATTCATCACTCGAAAATGAGATCTGCCAAATAGGCACGTGGTAAAATTTCGCTACCCATGTGATCCTTTATCTCTCATTGCTGAAAACTTGCACCAAGGCTACACATGTTGAGTGGGGCAGAGCTCTATCCAAAAGTGGAGGAAATGATCATTGGCTAGGTGCAAAAGAGACACATGGCAGCATTTTGCTGCTCATGGTTGTTATTTCATCCTCTTGCTAAAAGATTTGTGAAGAGTAGACACGTAGCAAGAGCTCATCATAGACAACAATCATGGGGCCTACCAAATTCTTTGGGAATGGGAGCTTCGTGGCACTTGAGCAGAGCCCAATGAGGAAGCAAAAAGGAACAATCAAAACTTTCCCACAGCTATGACACGTGGAAGCATAGTGGGGATTTGCAAGATGCAAAGGAAGGGAAACCCTCAGGGTGCATAGAGCAGACATGTGGAAGGGAAGCAGACCTTGAAAAAAAGCCAAGTGGATTTCTTGCAATGCGTAGGCCGATACTTAGAGTAAAATACACCCAAAGGGAGCTTGTTGAATATTTATTCACAATACATAAATGGATTGAAGTTCCAAATAAAAGATGAGATGATTCTTACCACCCCTAAAAAAATGGAAGAATTCTTTTAATTGGCTATTAAGACAGAAGAGAAAATGAAGAGAAGGAATGAGAAACAAGGTAGAGGTAGAGGAAAGAACTTTAGGGGTAGAGGAACATTTGGAGGAAGAGACAATCTCAAAAGGCACAAGGAGAGTCAAGTAGCCATCAAGCAAAAAACCTAGAATCAAGAGGTAGTTTCATAGGTAGGAGATCAAATAGTAGAGGAAAATATGGAGGACAAGGAAGATGATCAAATACATTCTTAGGAAGATGCTATCAATGTAACTAGTTTGGCCATTAAGCATGGAAATGTTTGGATAAGCAACCTTCTACTTCACATGGTGGTGAAAGGAGAACACAATTGGTGCAAGAAGAAGCTTGTGAGAGTGTCAACTCTCCATCTTAGCATGCTGCTCTAGAAATTGGAGAATCTCTAATGGTGAGGAGAACATTACTCAAAGTCCCTATGGTGAAGGAGCCTCCACAAAGAAAATCTCTATTTAGAACCACCTACAAATCTCAAGGTAAAGTGTGTAAAGTTGTTTATTCTAGTTCTACAAATAATCTAGTTTCCTTAGAGATGGTAGAAAAATTTAAGATGAAAATAATCCCACACCCCACTCCCTACAAGGTCTCCTAGTTGAACAAGGGGTAGTAGGTCCTAGTCAATGAGAAAACATGGGTTGAATTCAATATTGGAGGGTATAAAGATAAAATATTGTGTGACATCATCTGAATGGATGTTTTTCATCTACTTTTAGGGAGACCCTGGCAATATGACAGAAGGATAAACATGATAGGAAGAAAAATACCTATGTGATAGAAAAGAATGGGATGCCATTCACCCTTACTCCTTTTTAAGAAGAAAATTTAGATACACACATTGGGTGTAGTGTAATTATGGTTGGGGAAAAAGAGTTCTTGAAAACCATGAAAGAAGAGGGTGGACAAGGTTATGCCATTGTAATTAGACCAAAATATGTCATGACAATAGAAAAGGTTGAAGATGTGCCTAAAGAGGTCCAAGCCTTGTTGAACAAGTAGAAATACATTGTTGTAGATGAGATCCCTAGTTATTTGCCACCAATAAGGGATGTGAGCCACCACCTAGATTTCATACTAGTGGAAAACCTTCCTAACAAAGCTGCATATAAGATGACTCCCAAACAAAATGAATAGATTAGGAAACAAATTCAAGAGTTACTTCCGAAAGGCCTAATAAGGGATACTCTTAGCCCATGTGTTGTTCTTACTGTATTGGCACCAAAGAAAGGGGGATTGGAGAATGTGCACAAACTCAAGGGAAATTAACAAGATAACCATAAGGTATAGGTTCCCCATACCAAGAATGGAATATTTGATGGATTGTTTAGTAGGGGCTTGTTATTTTTCAAAGATTGACCTCAAAAGTGACTACCACCAAATTGGAATTGGAGAGGGGGATGTGTGGAAAACTTCCTTCAAAACTAATGAGGGGTTATATGAATGGTTTTTCATGCCATTTGGGATTTCAAATGCACCACACACCTTTATGAGATTAATGAATGAACTTCTGAAACCCTTCATAGGTAAGTTTTTGGTTGTCTACTTGGATGATAACCTCGTGTTTAGTAAGAGTAAAGAGGAACACTTGCAGCATTTAGACATGGTGTTGAAAAAGATGAATGAAGAAAAGTTGACGATCAATTTAAAGAAGTGTGAATTCATGAGGGAGGATTTGGTTTATCTTGGCTTTGTGATCTCAAAAGGTATTTTGAAGATGGACACCAACAAGGTGGAAGTAATTCTCAATTGGCCTACTCCTACATTAGTTAGTAAGGTAAGAAGTTTCCATGGCCTATCTATCTTTTATAGAAAATTTGAGAAGAATTTTAGTCATATCTCCTCTCCAATCATTGATACAAAGGGGATAAAAGGAAAAAAAAATTATGGTCTGACAAGGCAGGAAAAACCTTGGAATATCTCAAACAAAGGGTAGCACAACAACCTATCTTTTCATTACGAGACTTTGACAAAGTTTTCATAATTGAATGTGATGCAAGTGGGTATGCAATTGGAGTAGTATTGAGCCAAGAGGATAGGTCTATTGCATTTTTAGTGAGAAGCTCAATGAGGCAAAGAAGAAGTATTCCTCTTATGACTCAGAATTGTATGCCATGGTGCAATCATTGAAGAAGTGGAGACATTATCTCCTTCCTAAGGAATTCACTAATTTTACTAACAATCAAGCTTTTTAATTCTTAAACAACCAGGAAAAACTCAGCCATAGACATGTGAAGTGGGTGGAGTATCTACAAAGCTTCACCTTCACCATAAAACACAAAAAATAGTAGTTAAACAAGGTGGCAGATGCTTTGAGAAGAAGACAAATTTTGGTTCAAGAAGTGCAACTCCAAAGTGTGGGAATTGATTCTTTGAGATATATGTATGAAGGGGATGATTTCAAAGATATTTATGCTTCTTGCAATCAATTTAATGGCACCTTTCATGAAGACAATTCTATTTTTTTGGTTCAAGAGGGTTTATTGTTTAAATGGGCTCACTTATGTATTCCCAAATGCTCTATGAGGAATAATCTAATTACAGAGAAGCATTGTGGCAGCTTAGGGGGTCATTTTGGTGTGGACAAGACTTTGGAATAGGTAAGAAGGTATTACTATTGGCCCAAGATGCAAAGTAAATCATAAAATTTGTTGAAAAGTGTGTTGTTTGTCAAAAGGCCAAGGATTTTAGTATAAATGCAACTCTTTATCAACTATTTCCAATCCCAAATAGGCCATGGGAATCTATTAGCATGGATTTTGTGTTGGGGTTGCCCAAAAATCAAAGAAGATTTGATAGTGTGTTTGTTGTTGTAGACCAGTTTAGAAAAATGGCACATTTTATACCATGTAAAATCACAAATGATGTCTCATACATTGTAGGGTTATTTTTCAAAGAGGTGGTTAGGATTCATGGACTACCATTGAAAATTGTTTCTAATAGAGATAGTAAATTTGTGGGTCACTTTTGGAGAACCCTTTGGAAGAATTTGGGAACAAACTTGACCTTTAGCTCTGCCTATTATCCACAAATAGATGGGCAGACTGAAGTAGTCAATAGAAACCTTGAAAATATTTTTAGATGCTTGACAAAAGAACACTCTACACAATGGGAACTGATCTGATCCCACCCCAAGCTGAGTTTGCATATAATGACTCTATGAATAGAGGTGTTGGGAAAATCCCATTTGAGATTGTATATGGATTGCAGCCTAGGAGAGTGTTTGAACTCAGAGATTTGAGTGTCATGGAGAGGAGTGTTGAAGGAGAAGATTTTGCAGTGGAAATGAAAGATATACATTAGAAGTTAGGGAGAACCTTCAAAAGAGTGTGGATAAATACAAGCAACATGCAAATTTGAAAAGGGGAGAGGTTCATTTCAAACTAGGGGACTTGGTATTAGCACATTTGAGGAAAGAAAGGCTACCTAAAGGAAAGTATTCAAAGTTGTAGATGAAGAAGATTGGACCATGTATGGTGGTCCAAAAATTTGGAGCAAATGCTTATGAGATAGAACTCCCTACTAGAGTGGCTATCTCTCAAATTTTTAATGTTTCTAACCTATATCCTTTTAAAGGATCTGTGATTGTAGGTGAAGATGTAGGTACATTAGGAGTTCTAGATGAAGATTGGATCATAGACTTACCACCAAGTCAACCATTGAAGCTAGAGTGCAGTGTGGATACAAAGGAAGCTAAAAGAACAAGACATAAGGTGTATTATGAGTACTTGGTGAAGTGGAAAGGCATTCCAATGGAGGATGCCACCTAGATGATAGAGGAAGACATCAAGAAACATGGTATATCAGTTCAAAATCTGATCTTAAGTGGAACTTGAGATTTTGTTCTCCCTGGGAGTATGGTGCAGGGGCACCTAACCTTCATGATGTAATAGGGTGTTAGATGTTAGGTTTTTGGTCATGTGGGGTTGATTTGGTAAAACTATGACAATTTTGTAAAAAGTTGCAATGTTGCTCAAGCAACATTTGCATTTTTTGGCTTGTGTAGGAAGTTGAAGCACTGGCATTCAAATAACAGTTAGCCAATAGTTTTTTTTGGTTGAAACATGTTTAAATATGCCTTGGGATGCTTGAAGAATTCTTCTAGAGACATTTTGGAGATCAAATAATAAGAATAACTCTATTTTATGTGTGTTTACATTGATTTCTTACTGCTACAGGAGATTGTACAGCTCTGTACTATATAAAAATGAACTAATTTTCATTGAAAGTGATGAGGGACTAAATATACTATTGTTTTCAATTGATTTTATTATATTTCATTAGGTTTGAAGGGATTTAGAGCCAATTTATAGAAAATAGTTAGAAAATCCTAGTTTTGAGGGTTTGAGAGAAGAACCATGAAGTAGGAAACCATTCCACTGGTGAAAAATTCTAAAAATCAATGGAATGGGAGTAATTAGGGTTCTTTCTATGTTTGTAGGGATTTTAGGAGTAGGGGATGGATTTAGGGATAAGTTTGATCAAACCCTAGCCTAATATCTCTATGTATTAGTCCTAAGAGGATAGGTAGATATAGGATTTTGTAGACAGAGGATTGGGAGATGATTCTAGTTGATAAAAGTTGCATATTAAGACCCCATGTGACTTGAGGAAATCCTTGGAGTGAAGGTTTATGATTTAAAGATAGTAAATCTTGTAGTTTCTATGTAAAACAAGCCTAATTTGGCCTTATTGTTCCATAGTAGTCAAAATTAGATGGTGTTGTAACAAACAACCATATTTGTAAAGTTTGTATGTTTTCAAGGAGCATAAAGGGTATCCTAAACGATGATCATTTTTTGGGTTTGAGGTCTTTCCTAAAATATATGATGAAATAACCCTATTCTAAGTACTACAAGGAGAATTGAAGGTTTAGGGAGAAAAGGACCAAGTTAGGGTTTCAAAGTTGTAAAAATTGTTTGTTTGTGATTGGATTGAAAACCTCCACCCTCCTCTACATCATCAAGGATGATCAACATATCCTCAAATTCATTACCAACTCTCAGATATTTACTTCTCATATTATTGATGAATGTGACATGGATCCATTCAAGTTAGAAAAAGATGGTATCATCAAATTGAAAACTAATACTATCCCCAAGGGAATGGTAGCGTCAAAAAGGATATTTTATCATGATAATACTACTAATATTTAGAAGACCACCACTACTGAAATTCGAGTAAAAGTGATCAAAATTTGGGAGACGAGTTGGATAAAAGAGAAGTTTCTATCAAATGGATTTGTACCCTGGAAGAAAGAAATGGAATAATAAAATCCTTGATAGGTTATAGAGAGGTAATTTCATGGAGAAATGAAGAGCTCAAGATGTATGATACATTGATAATCACTATCCCTCTATGAAAAGATACAAAGCCATTCAAGAAAAGGCAATGATTGGTTAATGCATTACTAGAACCTTTCATTAAGAAAGAAGTTCAAAAACTGGTGAGTGCTAGGATCATTCATCCGATGCAACACTCAACTTGGGTAGCTAAAATAGTGTTGGTACGAAAGAAAAATGGAGAAATTTAGCTATGCATGGATTTTCAAAATCTTAATTGAGTTGAACTAAGAAGGATAACTACCCATTTCCTTATCTTGATGAAGTCTTATAAATAGTTAATGGGTCCGAAATGATGTCCTTCTTGGATGGGTACTCATGATACAATTAAGTGATGGTAAGGGAAGAAGATAGGTTGAAGACTACTTTCACTACAAATTGGGGCACCTTTGCTTATAGGAGAATGCCATTTAGGCTCCTTAATTTTGGGGACACTTTCCAAAGGGTGATGGATATAGATTTCAAAGGGATAATTGGGGAGTGTATCATTATTTATATGGATGACCTAGTTTTATTTTCTAAGAAAAGAATTTACCATGTGATTTATTTTTGTAAGAGACTATAGCACTGCAAAGATTCCAAGATCTCTTTGAATCCAAAGAAGTGCATCTTCAATGTGACAAAAGGAAAGCTTATTGGTCACATAATATTAGAAAATAGTATTTCTATAGACCTAGAAAGGAGTGAATCTATTATGAAGCTGTCTCTCTTGAATAGTATGAAATAATTGAAATATTTTTTCAGGAAGATTAATTTTGTCAGGAATCTTATTAGTGGGTTCGCAAAAATCATTTGGCCATTGAATGATATGCTAAAAAAGGATGCTAACATTGAATGGATAGCTAATGCCAAGAAATCCTTTCAATAAATTAAAGAGACTATCACTAGTGCACCTGTATTGGCTAGCCCAGACTACTCTAGTCCATTCCATGTTTACACCTTCACATTTGATCATTCCTGCATAGGTTTTCTTACATAAAAGGGAAAGGAAGGATACAAGAGGCCAATTGCATTCATAAGTGATCGATTCAAAAAATATTAAGCAAGATATCCTAATTTGGATAAAAAATCCTTTACTCACATCAAAGAGGTTAATAAATTTAGGTATTATATCTTGAGGAGAAAAGTGATTGCAATTATTCTTGATGTTGTAGTCAAGTCTATATTGATGCAAATTGAACTTGAGGAACATTGTAGGAAATGGATGGTGATACTCCAAGAGTTTGATATGGATATATAGCCTATGAAGCTAGTGAGAGGTCAAGGACTCCCAAAAACCATGGTGGGTGCCAATCAACAATTGGTTTTCCAACAACATACACAACAAGACATCACCTCAGATGACTAGTATAGAAACATTGTCCAATACCTACCATAGAATAAATTCCCCAATCACATGATTGTAGTGCAGAGGTGAGCCTTAAAGATCAAGAGTCAAGCTTATACGATTAAAAGTGGAGTCTTGTATAGAAGAAATTATGAAGGTGTTTACCCTAGGTTCCTAGATAAAGAAGTTGTTGTCTATATTTTAACAAAATTCCATGGAAAATTTGGCACATGGCATGGTTTAGTTGAGGCATCAACCCTTCAAATACTATGTGTTGGGTACTATTGGCCTACCTTTTTCAAACATGCCTTCCAACATGTCAAGACTTGTCACATATGCCAATTTGGAGCCAATAGAGAAAGAAATGTGCCTATGCCATTGCAACTAGTATATGAGGTGCATCCTTTTTCCCAATGGGGCTTTGATTTTATCAAAATGATACATCCTCACTCATTTTTAGGGCATAGATTTATTTTGGTAGAAGTTGATTATTGCACGAGATAGTTCTAAGAGGTCACTTGTAGACAGTGTACTATTGATATCATTATCAAATTTTTGGAAGATCAAATTAGAACTAGGTTTGGAATGCCCTTCACATTGGCATGTGATAATGGTCTTGCTTTTCTCTAGTATAATTAATGAAATGGTAATTTGAGCATGGTATTATTGTTAAGTATTCATCAAACTATTATCCTTAGGGTAATGAAGTGGATAAATCTACAAAGAAAAAATTAATAGGAGTGATAAAGAAACTGTTGGATAAAAACCTGAAAGATTGGCACTTCCATGTTAAGTTTTCTTTATGGGTTGACTAGAGTGGGATTAAAAAATCTTTAGGGACTTCCCCTTAAAAAATAGTCTACATTTTAGAGCTAGTTTTTCAATGAACCATAGAATCCCAACATTGAATTTTATGCAAATTTATCTAGAAATAGATAAAAAATACAAATTAGGTTGATGAACTTGCTAGAGTTGGATGAAAAACATACAACTGCACTAGAACATGTATTAAAACACCAAGCTATGGTCAAAAGATGGTTTTAAAAAAGAGCCAAAATTAAGGCCTTCAAGATTTCAGACCTTGTCCTATAATGGGACAAATCCAAGGAAAAGAAAGGGAGCCATTCAAAACTTGATAAACTTTGGATAGACCCTTACCAAATCTTTGAGATTTTGGGGGAGAATTATTTTAGGATCAATTCAATGACTAGAGAACTTGTCCCATTTCCTATTAATAGGAAATTCCTCAAACACTATTTTGGATCCTAGGGAAGATTTTTATTCTTTCATGTAAATAAGTAAGCAAGGTTTTGTTTATTCTTTTGTTTGTCCTTTTATGTTTCTTCTTTTTCTTAATCTGTGGCTTTTCTTTTTCTCCCCTTTTCTTTTCTTTGTTCGTGGGCTCTTGTGAGTAAAGGCCTAAGTATCCATCATGAAAGAAGTGATTGAAGTATTTCTATTTTCAAATATTTTCTTTGTTTAGTTTCAAAGTTCACTAATATGTTATTAAAATTTAGAGTCTTGACTTATCTGACGTACAAGGCCAATTGTTCTTGGAATTTAGTTGCTTGGATCCTAAAACTTATAAACATTAAAAAATTAGGATTAGATGAGAAATGAAATATAGTAATCTATAGGTTCAAGAAAATAAAAAAGGTGTTGTCTTTCATAATAAGCACATTGATTCCCAACACAACACTAGGTGATAGCTTAGAAAACAAAAAGAGAGAAAAATGGATTAATAAAAAGGGGTGATTCAAATAACCTCTACTAGGGCTATGGATGCTTGACTGGTAGTAGAGTTCTGTTTGAGAGAACTAGAGGTATCTTTGTAGGAGCTATGGATGCCTAGCTCATGGTAGAGCTATGCCTAGGTCACATGAACTATAGTTCTAAGAAAAATAAAATAGAGATAGAGAAAATACATTTTAATAAAGTAGTTGGGAGAAAGGAAAGATCAAATAAATGGTATTGATCAGTCAGTTATTATGTTTCATAGATACTTTCTTTTTGAAGGAATAAACCACACACACACACTTTGAGTTTCATAAAATGTATTGTGAAAGGTGCAATTGGCCAAATACTAGGATACATATGGACTCTTTTGTTTAATATTAAATTTTTTTATCTTTGGGTTTAATCCTATTGAAAATCCTTGAAGACTAAAATTCTCTTCAAGCATTTTTTTATTGGTTGCTATTTTTTGTGCCTTCACACTCATGTCCCCTTTTTCTTTTGGAAAAATATGGACCCCCTCCCCTTCCTTTTTTTTCTTTTCTTTGTGTCCCTTGTCTTCTCTTTTCTTTCATTTTCCTCTTTCCCTTGTTCTTTATTTTTGTTGCTATTTTCAAGGTTCGTATGTCGAGCTTCCAAGGAATGGCATACATTCCTCATCAGGCCCAATCTTTAACCTTTATCTTTCATTTGTGGCATTAATTTTCCTTGAGGATTGTGTCTTCCCACATGTGCTTGAACTGCGACGTATGGTGACAATGCCTTATTTAGCATGTGTGACACATCATGTCTTATCACACAATCTGTAGACTACTTTTAATTTAATGCTATATCATTTTGAATTTAATGAACGTCGTTGGACATAACACTATGCCACTCAAAGTAAATACCATTCCATTGAATTCAATGCTTCATAAATATGGAAACATATAGGTGTTAAGTTAATATTTCTCTCATTTCACAAGTACCTATTCACCTATTTTGATAAAATTACATTCAATTGAGCTCTACAAATTTCTTGCATTTGGGAGTTGTTTGTCATTGCAATCACTAGTTAATTTGTGCTTTCGTATTGAGGTGTTGAGTTTTGTGGTGTCACTCACTTGTAGGTACTTTCTTGTGTTGGTTTTCCTAGTTTTTTGTTTGCTCACATTTCCTCAACTTCATTTGTCTTCATCATTTTTACCCCACTCTCTCACATTTTTATAGGCTAGTTGATTTCCATGACCTTTATTTGGAATTTTTTTCAATTGATTATTTAGGATGGCATGGGTTTGCAATGTGGGGTTTGGGTTTTGTTTATTTTTATTCTATCCTTCATTTGTTATTTTTGTTGTTATTTTGTTTCTCTTTATCCTTGGTCTAGTTTTGGTATTCTCCTAATCATGATTTTCATTGTAGTTTTTTGTTTGTTTATTTTATTTTTTCTCTTTCAATTTTTTGGCTCTTTTTACCCTACCAGATCAAGTGTCTCTTTGGCACACTGATCGATGATGTTTATAATATCATCATTAGGCATTAGACCTTGGGGTTACCTAAGGTTTCTTCCTTGTTCATTATTTTGTGATTTAAGATTAATAACTCTCAAGTGTTGGGCATCATCATGTTTCCTTGCTTGATACCTTGAAAATTTTTGTATAAGAAAAGGAGAAACTCCAACCACCGACCTTGATCTCACTTTTAGAGAAATGGTTAATACTTTTAGACCTCGGACATCGAAATACTTCTTACAAAGTTACCTATAGAGGTGGAAGCACTAAGGAGTATGCTTGATCCCCAAAATCTGACAAAACACCATATGTTTGATTATAGACCTATAAGTTTCCAAAATTCCTTCTGAATGTTAGAAATTTTATTCCCTTTGGTTTCAACTCAAGTTCATGCCTTAAACACTTCTAGACTCAACATACTTCAGATTTTTTACTTTGCAAGTTTCTTTTATTGCATACCTTAGAACATTCACAAGGGGCAAGGGGAAACCCTCATTCCTGACCTATGAAATTTTTCCTCGGTCTTAACAAATTTGTGAAACCTTTTGGGTTTCAGGTATTGACAATACCTCTTACCCATTTTTTATAGAGGTGTAAAGGGTAAAGGGTACTCCCAAACCCCAACCCACGACATCTATGAACAAAAAGTGTTTTCTCCTGCTATGTGATAGCTGCATCTTATATTTTCAAGTCTAAGGTTAAAAAAAATGAGATTATTAAAAGTCACAAGTTTGGTGAGAAGGATCAAAGCAAAAGACCGAACTCTGATTCTTGAAGTCCTTTCAAACTTTGAAAGTTGGAGATACCGTTTAATCAATACCAATGCTAATAGTCTTAAGGGTAAAGGGGATCCCTGACCCCTGACACATGATTAAGCAATGAAATATGTCCTCCAAGAGATTTTATTGATAAGAAAAGGGTAACGGATATCTTTGATGTATCATGCTTGATAAGATTGATACTTAAGCAAAGGAAACTCATTCTATAAGCATCAAGTATGGGGAATATCTGACCCTCGATACTTGAAGGTGATAATAATGAAAGAATCCAATGTTTAAGTGTAGGTTTTGGTGGTAAAGAGTAAGGGGTAAGCCCAAACACTAATTGGACCCAAAGATTTTATATAACTCCTTTTGGACAAGTTATAACCTTGAAATACAAGCTGATATGGTCTAACATGAATTGTTTTTGTACATTTTATCTTCTTAGTATATGAAAATTTTAATACACAATATTGGTATTTTGAGGAGATATGCCTCCAAAAAATTTAGAAGAAATGAAGGATTAATTCAAGGGTTACCATCTGCCTTGCAAAAAAATTTCTCCTTACAATGAGATTAGTGACATGGACCTTTGACACATCAATATGGATGAATTCAATAGAAGGATCAGGGTATGTGCAGGATCATGATGGGCCAAAAAGTGGTGATATGATGGGTATGTGTAGGGTATGTGGCTGACGACTTTTTTTTAACCCAAAATTGATGAAACAAAAAAGGGTTTTTAAAGGAGATTCTCAGCTTTCCACCAATATAAATTGTTCTTTACTTTGAATTTAATAAATAATTATTATTCATTTTCTATTTGAATTACAAATAAAGTCCTCATTGATAGGATGATTGAAAAACATCCATAGCTTTCAAACATTATCACATTTTTTGAATCCAAAATATGCATCACATTCTATGCTTTGCATTCTATAGGATTAAAAAAAGAAAAAATGAATTTCTTAAGTTTTGACCAAGTTAAGGTGGTTAGACATACGAGTTTTTATATTTTTTAAAAGTTGTAATAAAAAATTCATAATTAATTATTTACTTGGGAAAAAATTACAAAAAATAATGCATCACATTGGGACATGAGTCCTCTAATTATATCTAAAATCTTATAAAAAAATATTATCATTTTATTGTGTTTAGGGTGGTCAGACAGACACCTACTTCTTATTTTTCCCTAAAATTTAAGTACTCTTGCATTGAAATTCAAATTTTCACCAAATACATTTAAAAAAAAACCCTAGTAGTTTAGAAACTACATTCAATTTGCTACAGATTCTATTCTTACATATTTTTTAAATAATATAGATAAATTATTCAAATTTTTATTGCAAGTTGCCTAACTCTGATTTTTCTAATTTTTTTGCCACTTAAGGTCCTATTTTTTCCATGATGATCCTGTACATACCCATCAAGGATTCTAGTACTAGGACCTCAATGGAAAGGGCTCTTTCTAATTCTAGATTGGTGGAGGCTACTTATTTCCTAGTTACAGTGCAATCTCTATAACTAGTATTGACATGTACTCACCATTACAACCACAAGACCCAAAAAATAAAAGGGTCCAATGGGGATATTGTGTGGGACCTAACTCTAGAGATGATAGATAAGGTCTTCAAAATTCATTATCATAATGAATATGAGATAATGGATATGTAAAAGGCCATCAAGTACTTTTATGACACCCCAGTTTACAACTTGACCTACATAAATGACAAATTATTGGAGAAACCCAAAACGGTGGCATCCAAACTAGCAAGGATACAACACTGTGGTGACTATAAAGAAGATGTCAAGGACTTGATTGTGTTATTGAGTTGATTGTTTGGACAACCTAACACAAGGGATTTTTATCCTTGGATGATGAGATTCATCAGGATTATCAATTCTTCTCACAAGAAGAAAATTTATTGGGTGTGCCTTATCATTGATAGCATCCACGAACAAATGTGCAATTTCCTTTCATCCACTAGGTTCTTTATGACATCATACTTTGTGTATCTACTAGTTTCATAGGCACCATTCACAAGAATCACTTGGGTGGGCTCTTATGAGTTGGGTGAAACCACCATCTATCAACATTACCCCCAGTTGGAGTTGGAGGCAAATTTCCACCATTTGGCATTATGAATGACCATTTTATTTACATGATAATTAGAGGATTGGAAGGATACTTTTCTAGGAGGATCTCCCTCAAGGCTATGAAAGTGATTGAAGATATTAGGTACTGGTTCTTCCACTAAAAAACATGTACATACATTAGAGTGGTAGGGTTCCACAACATTCCATATAAACTTCCAAGGTACCCTTTAGACAAGTTGTTTTTTTTAGAGGTTTGCAAGAAGATAATTGAAGTGCAATAAGTTATTTCAGGGAAACATAAGCATGGATATGGTTTTCCAATTCAAATAGGAGTGTATTCTTGTGTGAATATGCAAAATGAAAAGAATGAAAAAATTGAAATATCTAGGTATACCTTTGATTTGTACAACGATGATCACAAAAAAATTGACCCCATTGAGAATATCAAGAAAGTAATGGGAGCATACTTCATCCATGGGCCCAAGTTGGAAGATCTTTGGGTAGAATTTGAGGAAGAGTTGGAAGCAAGATTGAAAGATTATTCTCGATTGACAATATTTTTGCTGAGACATTGCTTAAAGGCCAAGATCCTTAAAGAACAAGTAGAAAATGGAATTTTTTTGGATCCAACCTATGTTGGGCCCAAAGGATCTCCGAGGTTCCTATTTTTGATATAGATTGTTCAATCAAGGAAAATGACAATATAAAGGATAGGTCTCAATAGGCAATGGAATGCTCTCAACACTAGTTGACTTCACTATTTTCCATGACCAAATCTCTAGAGAAACCAAAAGTGGTTAAGGAAAAAGGATGAAATTCATCTAAGGTAACTATAAAGAAAGAGCGTGATAAACCTTCCTTTAGTGCCCCTACAATTAAGAATAAAGACAAGGGTAACCTTTTTAGAGAAGTAGGGAAGAAAAAGAAATAAATGGGGCCAATTAACATTAATTCAGAGGAAGAGAATGAACTAGAAGGAGAAAGGCTCAATATAGAAGAAGGATAATAAGGGTAGTAACTGGAGAAAGAGTAACCCAATAGGTAACTGAAGAGGCTTACTCCTCTACCCCTCCTCATTGGTCTCCATTTCCTAGTCCACCTCCATCACCAAATATAAGAATACCCATACCATCACCTCAACGTCCATTTCCAACTCCTTCCATTCATATAGGTGGATTTCCCCTTGGAGAAGGAATCCCTACTAAAACCATTATTTAGGAAGAGGAGGCTGAAAAGGAGTCTCTTAGAGAAAAGGAAGTACTTAATGATGGTGGTGAGATTTTTAAGAATGTATTAATGTAGAGGAATTGTTACAAGAAGAATTGAATAAAGAAATACCTCTCATATATGAGAATATTTCTCAAGAGGAGATGTAAAAACAATAAGAGATTGAAAATGAAGCCAACCAAGAAAGAAAAGCTACTAAGGAGAGACCTTAGGGTGAATAAATGCACCACGAAAGGTCTCAAGAAGAAGAATAGAAAACTAAAGAGTCAAAGGTAAATGTTTGTTCTTCTCATGATGCAAGAATAGTTTCTACTCCTCCCAAAGGAACATCTACTACAATACCCTTGTGGTTGAACCAGAATATCAAGAAAAGTTTGAGGACATATGTATAAACTCAAGAGCCAAGCTTAGTAGTGCTATCAAAGGCCTTCTAGTATCTTGGAAGAAGGAAGAATGCTCAAAGAATTTCTACCATCTCAGTGGATGGACAGGGAAATAGAATAGTTGAGATAACAATCCCTTTGGTAGACAAGATGGAATCTGAGATGCCACCTTCTATTACCAATCCATCAAGTGGATTTTTGGGTGCAAACAAAGGAGGGTGAAAAATAGGCCTTGTAGATATCAATATGTGTTATTTTTAGAATGATGTAAAAGTATGAGAACACAAAAGAAGATCACAAAGCTCAAGTTCAATAGTTAACTTCCAACATCAATCACCTCATTGAATCTATAGATGATAAAGGTCATAAGTCTATGCTTCAAGTTGCTTTGAAAGGTGAAAGTAGGCCTTTAGACCCTAAAGAATGGATTCTAGCTGTGTAGTAGTGGAAGGAAAACTTCTTGGAATTGGAAGAAACCATTTTAAAATAGCCTGTCAAATAATACCATTCTATTAGTGATGAGAATAGCAATGCTCAACACCTCACTTGAAGTGTTGATGAAGAATTGGTAGTATGGGAGGAATACATCCTAATACTCCACCAAATTAATGGAACCAAAGAGGAGGAATTTCTAAAGGCCATAGTAATTGAGAAAGAAGAATAGGTGTTAATTCCTATTTTGGTAAGAGCAACTGAATTCTACATGGAAATTTTGAATGGATGTAAAATAATTTTAAAAATTAAAGGAGTTAGGTTGCGAAGGTAATAACTAAAATCTTGAAAGCCATAGAAGATTTAGGATGCAAATTTTGGGAAAACCCTTCACTAGTAAGAGAACCTAAGAAAATGAACATTAGAATATTTATAGAATTTGGTGCAGGGATAGGTTACCTAGGAAGGCATAGACAATATGGGAGAAAGAAAGTGAAACTCTAATCTCTTCAAGTAGATTTGGAAGCTTTTTTCGAAATACAACAACAAATCGAAAGGGCCACTTTTGATCAAAAGATCAAGATCCAATTTTCATAAGAGACTATCCATAGAAAGGATGAATGAGATAGTACTAATATGGTACAATAAATTTTCTAAATAAAATGGAGATAGGATGAGTGTTGATGATGCTAAAGATGGCGTGTTTTTTTCATATCTCAAAGAGTTATTGACATTAAGTGGGGCATAAATATTGGAAATAAATATTAATGGAAATTCATGGAACATAATACACAAAGGAGAAGTACGTGTGATTTTGAAGACTCTTATTTAGCCCTAGTTCAACTTGGGTCATGATCATAGTTGTTTCTTTTAAATTTCTTTAAAATTTATTGAAACCTGAACTATACTGGGTGGCATCTAGCTTTATGTGTATTGCCCTTCAGTTTTCCTTTTTGTTTTAGACAGTTACTTGGATTGTATTTGGACATTTTGATACTAGATGCTTAGTTATGATGATACATGATGACACTTTTATATCTAATGTTATGATTATACCATGCTTAGTAGATCAATTTAATTGAGTATGTGAGTTATCATTGATATGAGTATTATGTGACTATTAGATGTATGTTCTCATCGTGATTTGATATCTATTTATTGTGGGTCGATGTATTGGTGAAGGGGAATAGAGTCACATCACTCCCTTGCAAGTGACTTGTGACGCTACGATTTTCCCTTCACAATGTGATTGAATGTTTGTCTATGTACATGTTCGATTGTGTGGCTTGTTGTAGGTTGTAGGTACTAGGCATCGATTCCACTTGAATTTCTAGGTTCGAGCGTGCTTTATTCCCAATGGAGATAGTTGACTTGTAAATAGCATCAAACCCCCCACGTTGATCCATCATCCTTGTCAAGGATGAGTATTTGTGTGTCACACCCTATCAATAAGGTCAATTCATGTTGGTTCGTCAATGTTGTTGTCATTTTGCCTTTCATTTTGCTTGTGGTCTGGTATTTCTTGATAGGATGTTCATTTGAGTAATGTCCATGATTATTGCTTTTGCTTGATTATTTCATTAAATAAAGGTTATCGAAATTAAAAGGCCTTGGTGTAATTAACATAAAATCCTTTATTAAACCAAAGTAATAATATAAAAAAAAAATATTATTAAAGTATTTATTTAATTTTAATCAATTGAAATTTATGGTTTAAAATGAAATATTTTAATAAATATATATTTTATTGATGTGTTTGTACAAACAAACTTTATGAAAGATTAAATTAACTATGTGTAAATTATAAGACATGGTTAAAAAAATTATATTATAAAAGATAATTAGTGGCTTTGTGAATAAGGGGAGAAATAAAAGAAAATAAATTAATTAATTCAATGAAGTGATGCAGTTATGGATGGTGGAGAATAATAAATAAATTAGTTAGAGTTAAGTAGGAGAGGGGCTTTTGGATTATTTTCTGAGAAACTAATTTTGCATTATGTTGTGTGGGAGTTTCTTGTTCTTGGAGTTGTTTCTCTAGTTCTTGAAAATTTTCTTGGGGGATTTGGAAGCTGGAAATTGGGAGTTTTTGTAGTGTTGTGGATTCTAGAAGGTGGGAAGCTAGAATTGCAATAGCAAGCTGGGATAGAACTCTGCGTCAAATTTACCACTTTGGAAATAGGAGAAAACTAGGTTCTTGCTAAACTTGATTTTACTCTTGTAGAAAGTAGAAATGAAATAGTTGTTGCCTGAAAACAAACCATTCTTGCTATGTTCTGAGTGTCTAATGTCAATGGATTTTGAAATCTTAACTCTTTTGGGGATTATTTGCTATCTTGTGCATGTTTTAACATTTTTCCCAAAATTCTTCTGCAATAAATAAAACTTTTTATCTGCAACCATAGATACACTCTCTCTTCTTAAATTAGTGTGATTGTTGATTCAATTCTGGCTTTCCTTCGTAAATTTTGATTACAAGCCTGAAAGTTATTGTTCGTTGCTGGAAATTTTGATCTTTCATGGCTATTGTTCTTCATCTAACTCTTAAATTCTTAAGTCTTGGTTCTTTTATTATTGTGAATTCCCTGTTTCATTCCGTACATCTATTCTCTCAGCCACATCTTATCATTCAACCATGAACCTAGTTGTGGGTTGCATATTTCATAGTTGTTTCTCTTAAAATTTTGATGGTTTAGAACTTAACTCTTACCTTTCTCTCTCACCTTCTCATTCATAATTGAATATTTTGGAATAGTGGAGATTTAGCATTCATTATTTTGATATTTTATACTTCTCTTGAGCTAACTAATACCGCCGCCCCTGTTCTAGTCATCTTCTTTCTTCATTAGCTGTGGGTTTCTTTGCTTCAAGAATGTTCTTTCTTAACTGGTGCCAGTGAGTTTTATTTATATCATTAGTTGGTTTAGTAGAACAACCAATACCTTAGTTGAATTGTTGGTTATTCATGATTGGTATTACCGCCACCTCTATTATTCTCTGCATGTTTAGTCGAACTTTGTACTGGTAACCTCTAGTCAGATGTAATGCTATGCTTCATGTATCCTCTGTACATTGGACGCTGCCCCTGTCTTCTTGTTGAGTCAAGTCTATGGTTGTAAACTATAAGTTATCTGAGATATGTATATATTCTTTAATGTATATTGATTTTATTGAATCTGTAGATTTGTTGATGTTAGAAACTTATACTATTTGCATTGATACCTGTGGATTTTATATGTTATCAAATATATTTTATTTCCATTTGCAAATGGTATTCAATTTTGTATCAATGTATATATATATATATATATATATATATATATATATATATATATATATATAAGAGTTTTTGTACTGTAATATATATATATATATATATATATATAGAGCATGTACCATTATGTATTCTGCATCATATGTTAATTGTAACCAATGTACAATATGCCTTGAACAACAAGCTGTAAATGATCATATAATATGAGAATTGTTTGTGATGTTTCCTTATAATGTAGATGAATATATATATATATATATATATATATATAGATAGATAGATAGATGTATAGATGTATATATATAAGAAGATATAACGATCTCTGTGAAGTGGAATTTTGTATATTTAAATTAGATCCATGATTAATATTCCAACTTATATATATATATGGATAGAGTTACTATGTAAATAAATATGAATATATTTATATATATAGACATACACAAACACATATATATACACATATAGCATATACTTTGGTATAAAATTGTAAGTATAGTGATGTATTATAAATAAGAGTGTAAATGTTTTATAATTAATTGATTGTGTTATAAAAGGAAGAAATAGAGTTATGACATTAGATTGGTTTCAGTTGTGATGAACATTTTGAAACTAGAAATGATTGTATTATAAAACACTATGCTTCTCATGGTTCTGTAGTTAGGCCAAATGGTTAAATTTGAATGAATATTCAGTTTCATGATATCGAAGTTTTGATGAACCACTCTAGAATCTACCTTTCTATTATTGCTTAAATTGTTCTTGTAAAGCAAAGTGAATGATTGTGGGTTTAGGAGTGAATTATGGGTTTTATACCTATGATTAAGCCATTATGTAAGTAATTATTAGGAGCCTTCCAGGGGCTAGGGGAAGTTGTTTTCTTGATGGAATTCCTTGATAATCCTAGAGATGATTGTTGTGTATTAAATGAGTGTATGATGGTTATTAGCCTTGCACAATGTATTCGCCTGTGGCTGGAACTTGTGAGTGGGAAGGGGTATGCCTCACCTCTTTGTATATGTTAATGAGATTTTGTGAATGTGGAAGTTGGATTTTCTTTTTTGATTCCTTTGGGTTTCCTAGTTGTTAGTAGGGGAGTGGCTCTCATTGGGGGCTGGTGCACAAAGTGGTGCTTGGGTAACCCATGTGGGAGTTTTGTAATTAAGTGATAACCTATAGTAAACTAGGGGGTTGGGTAGTAATCATAGTAATTAAGATAAGTGAATGCCTCAATCATGGCTCAAGTGCTTGTATAGGCTTGAGATGAGTTGAGAAGGCCTAGAATGGAAAGATCAACTGCCTCATCCTCATGAGAGCTATGTTGATTCTGCATAGGTTTGCATGAGGGGCCGAAGATCGATAGAGGCTACCAGGGTAACCCAGGATGGGGGTTGGGGCCTAGGAAGATCTTCCTAGGTAACCCATGGAAAACTATGTGATGACACTCCTATGGAAACCTAGTATTCCCTTGCTTCTTGTTCCCCTTTGATGTTTTTGTGCCTCTGGAAGTGGTGTACTATTGTTTGATGATTGTACTGTACTTATCCATTGATGTCATGTTAACCTTTGTGTTGTCTATTGTTTCTTGTCTAATTATGGTGTTGGGACCCTTTTGCTATCTCAAAGCACAAGGGGTGGACATTAGGGTTCCACATGGTCGAGTGGAATGTGCATTGTACTCCATTGGGTTTCCTCACCTTGTTCAAGCTCGTAGTGTCTACTTTTGGATTTGAATAATTCTCCACTTGTTCTAGTTCATGTGGATTATCATTCATGTACTTGTTTTATATCACAATTATATTGTATCATGTAAATACTTCTGATGTAGTCTCATCTCTCTCATTCAAGGAGACAATGATGTAATAATGTAATCATGTATCATTGTAGTTATTGTAAACACTCTCTTGTAATGATGAATGTAATTGATAATATGGTTAATTTAATGGATATTGATGTTATTATATGGTTAACATGAAATCGATGATTTCATATTAGTTGATCTTGTAAATGCGATGGTGAAATGGAACTCATATTGTTGTTAGAATTTATTTAATGTGATGATTTATAGTTTCTTGATAATTTAGTTAATGGGAATCAAGTAGTGTAGTTGCAAACCTTAGAGGACTTAGGTTAGAATTTAAGTTAACATTTCATTTGCAAACATGTGAAGATTGTAGTTTCAAAAAAAAAATTGTTTCATTTTAGGTGTTAGTGTGTTGTCCTCTAGGGTTTCGTGGTAGGGGCATTACACATGGTATCAAAGCCAAGTTCAAACATTGGGTGCTCTAGGTATATACAAGAGCCCATTATGTTTTAATAGTTGCATAGATTTTGAAGTTTACATTTTCCCTTGTTGACCTCATCTAACACCCTAAACTTGTCCTTGGTGGTGTGTGTGTAGGATAATACCTAGAGGTTGAGGTTGAGGTCAAGGGCATGGTAGAGGTCATGGTCGTGGTCATGGGGACAATTTCTAGGACTACCCTCCCTAGAGTTCCCACTAGTCTAATTGTGATGAACAAAAGGGTTCACATAATAATTAGGGAGGTGGAGGACAAAATTTGGATCAGACAGGGTTGAACGGCACATAGTTGCATCACTTACTTGAGGAGGTTCTTGCTTGTCTTGGTCTGAGACAGGAGGGTGAACAGTTGGTGATTAGAGAGAGAGAGAGGTCTCCTAGGAGGAGAGAGATTGTAGTTGAGTAGGATGCCATATTAGCTGGCCATATGAGGGACCTTTTAAGAGCATGTCCTCCTATGTTTGATGGGACTAGTAGTGGTTTGGAGGTAGAGACCTGGTTAATTGGTTTGAATAGGTGTTTCACTATGCATCCATATGGTAGCAATACCAAGGCTAGGTGTGCTATTATGCATCTTTAAGGTTTTGCTTCCACATGGTGGCATTTCAAGGAGAAGAAGCTCCTTTTGGATATAGATTTAGTATCATTGGATATGTTCTTAGAGAGATCCAAAGCTTGGTTCTTGTTTGATCATTGGCGATAACATCATGCAGATGAGTTCCATGATCTAAGATAGATGGCAATGTCAGATGAGTAGTATGGGAAAATATTTTATGAGATCATGTAGTATGGTGGCATAGGTAATGATGAGGGTATGTTTGCACAACAATTTATCAGGGGCCTCAATGCTCGGATCAGTGGGGGTGTTCAAGTGTTTGAGTTGAAAAATATGGAGGTGACTATGGAGAAGGAATAGATAGTAGAGGAAAATTTGGCTATGGCTTTAGGTGGTCAGAAAGGTGTATAGATTGGTAGTGCACCTCTAGCTGGTTTCAATTCTTGGGGTAGTTATACTCAGTCATCAGGCCCTTCTAGGAGTCAGCATGCACCCACTAAGGGTGGTCAGCAGTAGTTGTAGAACTATTAGTCAAAAGATAAGAACTCTCAGTCTTGATAGGGTGATAGGTTTAAGTCTTGGAGAGATAGGAATTGGAGGAAAAATAAGCATTATCACTCTAATCAGCCAACCCAGAGTTTGTAGTCTACAGTTAACGGGGACATTGTTCAATAGTCTAGTGCACCTCTAGGTGGTAGAGGTTTCGACAAAAGGTATAGGGTGCTTCTCTTGTGGTTAGCAGGGTCACATTGCTAGACAATGTCCTTAGAAGGGCACATCTAGATTTAGTTAGAGACCGACAACTTCAAAGCCGATAGTAGGGGATTTAGGCAAATCACACAGAGTTTTTATTGCGAATGAAAATTGCCAAGACAAACATTAGGGTACATTGGTTGACACATCATGTGTATTACATGGTAGTAAAGTCTCTATTCTCTTTAATTCAGGTGCTTCAGATTCCTTTATTTCCCCTTCCATAGTAGTGCAATGTGGACTGGTGGAAACAAAGCAAGATGATAGGTGGCAAGTAGAATTTTCCTTCGGTGCTAAGGTTGTAGTTGAGTCTCTTGTCCATGTTTTTAGTTTGAGGATTGGGTCTCTTTGCACCATAGTAGACCTTCATATTATTCCCCTTTAGTCATATGATATTGTATTGGGCATGGATAGGTTAGAGGCTCACAAAGCAATCATTGATTGTCGAAATAAGTTAGTGTAGTGCACAAATGATTTTGGTAGTGAGGTTGAGGTACTTGGAGTTAAGAGGCCTATTTCCTTTAGGATGATCTCAGCTATGCAGTTGAGGAGGTGTATGTGGTAGGGTTGTCAGTTGTTTGTAGTAACAGTTAATGATTTGGGTTTAGGAGAGAACTAGGAGTAGGTGTCTATTGATAGTCATCCTATTCTTAGATAGTATGTTGATGTCTTTCCTAGTGAGATTCTAGGGATTCCACCTAAGTGTCACATTTATTTTAAGATATATCTTGTACCTGGAGTTGAGCCCATTTTACGAGCTCCATACTAGATGACCACTCGAGAGCTTAAGGAGCTTTAGCTACAGCTTGATGAGTTGTTAGCGAAGGGGTTTATTCATTCTAGTGTCTCTCCTTAGGGAGCACCAGTGATATTTGTGAAGGACATGTCACTTTGATACAAGTGCATTGATTATTGGTAGTTGAATAAGGTGATAGTGAGAAACAGGTATCCATTTCCAAGGATCGATGATCTATTTGATTAGATCAAGGGTGCTAGGGTATTTTCAAAGATTGATCTTAAGTCAGGATATCATCAGTTGTGCATCTTCAAGGAAGATATCCATAAGACCGCATTTCATACTCGTTGTGGCCTCTACAAGTTCATAGTTGTGTTGCCCAGGTTAACGAATGCGCCATCTATGTTCATGAGTTTGATGAATTATGTGTTTCACACCTATCTCGAAAGGTTTGTCCTGGTGTTTTTAGATGGAATTTTGAACTATTCAAGGACCATAGAGGAACATGAGGAGAATGTGAGATAGGTTTTACAGTGTCTGAGGGAGAACCAATTGTCTGCGAATTTGGAGAAATTTGAGTTCTTCTAGACTAAGGTGAAATATCTGGGTCATGTTATCTTTGGTGACGACATTTTCATGGATCCTTCAAGGATCCAAGCTATCATTGATTGGCCTGTAGACACTAATGTTGCAAAGGTTCACAGTTTCATGGGTTTGGAAGGTTACTACCATCAAATTGTATAGGGGTTTTCAAGGATAGCCCACCCAATCACTTCTCTTTAGAGGAAAGGGAAGAAAATTATTTGGTTAGAGAAGTGCCAGGAATATTTTTTGACTCTTAAGGAGAAATTGACCAATTGTGCACTAACAATTCCTAATCCTATGGGGGATTTTGTAGTTTGTACAGATGATTCCTTCGAGGGTTTAGGAGTTGTGTTGATGTAGTATGGTCGTGTGATTGCCTATGAGTCTCACAAACTCAAGGATCACTAGTTGAACTATCCTACACATGATCTAGAGTTAGCTACTATGGTTCATGCTTTGATGAGATGGAGGCACTTTCTATTGGGGCATCAATTTGAGTTGCATAGTGATCATCATATTTTGTTCCTATGTGAGTATGATTTTGAGGTGAAATTCATTCAGGGAAAGGAGAATGTGGTTGCAGATGCACTTAGTAGGAAGAGACACGAACTATTGGCAGTGACTCTTGGTGTGGACTTGAGGATCTAGATACTTTTAGAACTTCCTTCAGATAGATGATATCAGGAGGTGAGGTCTAAGGTGGAGTCAGACAGAGCTTTAGAGGGCATATTTTCAAGATATTCCCTTGAGTCAGATGGCTTGTTGCAGCATTTGGGTCACATTTATGAACCTTCCTTAGGAGATATTCACACTTTGATCATGTTAGAGGCACATCAGGAACCCTATTCATCTCATTTGGGTGTCAAAAAGATGCACACAAAACTTCAAGAGTTGTACTTTTGGGCCAAAATGAGGAGAGATATTGTTGATTTTGTGTTGAGATGTCTAGAGTGTCAGAGAGTGAAGGTAGAAAACCAACATCCTGTAGGTCTTTTACAGCCTCATTTGATATCAGAGTGGAAATGGGACATTATCTCATTGGATTTTATTGTTGGTTTGAATTTTTCTTCCTAGTGGCATGATGCCATTATGGTCACTGTGGAGAGGTTGATGAAGGTGGAACACTTCTCTCGTATCCAATTCTCATACAATGCTTCATCAATGGCTAGAGTTTTCATGGAGGACATTGTCAGGTTACACAGTATTCCTCATAGGATTATTTCATATAGAGATCCAGTGTTTACCTAAGCTCTTTGGACGTCCCTACAACATGCATTGGGGACTCAATTGAACTTTAGTTTAGCTTATCATCTAGAGATTGATGGGTAGACCAAGAGGGTCAATCAGATCCTTGAGGATATGCTTTGGAAGTACGTCATGGATCAATAGTCATGATGGGAGGATTGCCTATATTTGGTGGAATTGCATACAATAACAATTATCACAGTTGTATTGGCATGCCTCCTTTCCAAGTGTTATATGGTCATCCTTGTCAGACCCTGTTGAGTTGGGATCAAATGGAGGACAAAATTCTTCTTGGTCCAAAGATGCTTCAGGAGATGGAGTAGTAGGTGATTCGCATTAGGGAGCATTTGGTGGCAACTCAGGACAAACAAAATAAATATGTCGATGCTCATAAGATGGACCATCAATTCTCTGTTGGAGACCAGGTATTTTTGTAGGTGCATCCGCGAAAGAGTCTGACCCATTACATGGAAAAGGATCTAAGCTCGCACCACACTTTGTTGGGCCTTTTGAGATCTTAGAGAGGATTGGTCCTACAACATACCATCTTGCTTTTCCACCCAGTCTCTTGTGTACTCATGATGTTTTTCATGTTTTAGTTCTCAGACCTTATTATCCAGATATATCTCATGTCCTTGATTGGAATGCATTATAGGTAGAGGATGGGCAACTGGCTTTGGAGTCCATGGGCATCATAAAACACAAGAGACTCACACTCAAGGGATAAGACATTGAGCAGGTTAGGGTCTAGTGAGATATGAATGACGAGTCTTCTACTACCTGGGAGGATGCTTCCAAGATGAGAGAGTGATATCCATATATGTTTGCAAGTATCTAGGAGTAAGCCTGGTCCTAGGGGGAGAGGATATAGTTCCCCTCAATTTTCCTTTTTGTTTTAAACAGTTACTTGGATTGTATTTGGAAATTTTGATACTTGTTTGATGATACTTGGACATTATTATACTGGATGCTCAGTTAAGATGATACACGATGGCACTTTATATCTAATGTTATGATTATACCATGCTCAGTAGATTAGTTTAATTGATTATGTGAGTTATCATTGATATGAGTATTATATTACTGTCAGATGTATGTTCTCATCGTGATTTGATATCTTTTTATTGTGGATTGATGTATTGGTGAAGGGGAACAATGCCGCATCACTCGCTTGTGAGTGCCCTATGACGCTATGATTTTCCCTTCACAGTGTGATTGATTGTTTGTCTATTTACATGTTTGACCATGTGGTTTGTTGCAGGTTGCAGGTACCAGACATCAACTCCACCTAAACTGTTAGGTTTGAGCATGCCTTATGCCCAATGGAGATAGTTGACTTGGAGATAGCATAAGATCCCCCACATTGAGCCATCATCCTCATTGAGGATGAGTATCTGTGTGTCACAACCTGTCGGTAAGGTTAGTTCATGCTGGTTCATTAATGTTGTTGTCATTTTTCCTTTCATTTTGCTTGTGGTCTAGTATTGCTTGGAAACATGTTCATTTGAGTAATGTCCATGATTATTGCTTTTGTTTGATTATTTCATTAAATAAAGGTTAACGAAATTAAAAGTCCTTGGTGTAACTAAAATAAAAGCCTTTATTAAACTGAAGTATTAATTAAACAAAATATTATTAAATTATTTATTTAATTTTAATCCATTGAAATTTATGGTTTAAGGGTATGTGCAGGATCATCATGGAAAAAACAGGCTCTTAAGTGGCAAAAAATTCAAAAAAATCAGAGTTAGGAAACTTGACGTAAAAATTTGAATAAGTTATCTATATTATTTTAGAAATATGTAAGAATAGAATCTGTAGCAAATTGAATGTAGTTTCTAAACTACTAGGTTTTTAAAAAATAAAAATTATTTGGTGAAAATTTGAAATTTCAATGCAGTAGTACTTAAATTTCAGGGAAAAATAAGAAGCAGGTGTCTGTCTAACCACCCTAACCACAATAAAATGATAATTTTTTTTATACGATTTTAGATATAAGTAGATGAATCATGTACAAATGTGATGCATATTATTTTGTAATTTTTTTCCAAGTAAATAATTAATTATGATTTTTTATTACACCTTTCAAAAATATAAAAAAATCGTATGTCTGACCACCTTAACTTGGTCAAAACATCATGAAATTCAATTTTTCTTTTTTCAATCCTATAGTATGCAAAGCATAGAATGTGACACATGTTTTGGATTCAAAAATGTGATACCATTTGAAAGCTATAGATGTTTTTCAATCAACCTATCAATCAAGACTTTAATCGTAATTCAAATAGAAAATGAATAATAATTATTTATTAAATTCAAAGTAAATCATAATTTATATTGGTGGGAAGATGAGAATCTCCTTTAAAAACCCTTTTCGTTTCATCAATTTTGGGTAAAAAAAAGTCACCAGCCACATACCCATCATATTGCCACTTTTTAGCCCATCATGATCCTACACATACGCTTAAAATGAAATATTTTAATAAATATATATATTTCATTGATGTGTTTTTGCAAACTTTATGAAAGATTAAATTAATTATGTGCAAATTATAAGACATGGTTAAAAAAAATTATTATAAAAGATAATTAGTGGAGGTGTGAATAGGGGGGAGAAATAAAAGAAAATAAATTAATTAATTCAATGAAGTGATGTAGTTAAAGATGGTGGAGTATAATAAATAAATTAGTTAGAGTTAACTGGGAGAGGGGATTTTGGATTATTTTGCGAGAAACTAATTTTGCATTATGTTGTGTTGGAGTTTCTTGTTCTTGGAGCTGTTTCTCTAGTTCTTGAAAATTTTCTTAGGGGATTTGCAAGCTGGAAATTGGTAGTTTTTGCAATGTTGTGGATTCTAGAAGGTGGGAAGCTGGAATTGCAATAACAAGATGGGATAGAGCTCCACATCAAATTTACCACTTTGGCAATAGGAGAAAACTAGGTTCTTGCTAAACTCGATTTTACTCTTGTAGCAAGTAGAGATGAAATAGTTGTTGCCTGGAAACAAACCATTCTTGCTAAGTTCTAAGTGTGCTTATACTGTGAATTTCAATGGCTTTTGAAATTTTAACTCTTTTGGGGATTATTTGTTATCTTGCTTATGTTTTAACATTTTTCCCCAAATTCGTCTGCAATAAGTAAAACTTTTTATATGCAACCATAGATACACTCTCTCTCCTTAAATTAGTGTGATTATTTATTCAATTCTGGTTTTCCTTCAAAAATTTTGATTGTAGGCCTGAAAGTTATTGTTCGTTGCTAGAAATTTTGATCTTTCATGGCTATCATTCTTCATCTAACTCTTAAATTCTTAAATCTTGGTTCTTTCATTATTGTGAATTCCCTGTTTCATTTCGTAGATTTGGTCTCTAAGTCGCATCTTATCATTCCACTATGAGCCTAGTTGGGGGTCGCATATTTCATAGTTATTTCTCTTAAAATTTTGATGGTTCAAAACTTAACTATTACCTTGCTCTCTCACCTTCTCATTCATAATCGAATCTTTCAGAATAGTGGAGATTTAACATTCATTATTATGATATTTTATACTTCTCTTGAGCTAACTAATACTACCACCCCTATTCTAGTCATCTTCTTTCTTCCTTAGCTGCAAGTTTCTTTTCTTCAAGAATGTTCTTTCTTAATTGACGCCGGTGAGTTTTATTTATATCATTAGTTGGTTTAGTAGCACAACTAATACCTTAGTTGAATTTTTGGTTATTCATGATTGGTATTACCACTGCCTCAATTATTCTCTCCATGTGTTAAGTTGAACCTTGTACTAGTAACCTCCAATCATATGTAATGCTATCCTTAGTGTATCCTCTCTATGTTGGACGTTTCCTCTCTCTTCTTGTTGAGTCAAGTCTATGACTGTAAACTCTAAGTTATCTAAGATATGTATATATTCTTTAATGTAGATTGATTGTATTAAATATGTAGATTCATTGATGTTAGAAACTTATACTATTTGCATTAATTCTTGTGGATTTTACATGTTATTTGGTATCTTTTATTGCCATTTGCAAACTGTATTCGATTTTGTATATATATATATATATATACATAGCACATACCATTATGTATTTTGCATCACATGTTAATTGTAATCAGCGCACAATACACCTTGAACAACAAGTTGTAAATGATCATATAATATGAGAATTGTTTGTGATATTTTCCTTATAATGTAGATGGATATATGTGTGTGTGTGTGTGAATAAGAAGATATACCGATCTCTATGAAGTAGAATTCTATATATTTAAATTAGATCCTTGATTAATATTCCAACATATATATATGTATATATATATGTGTGTGTGTATAGAGTTACTATGTATATATATATATATATAGTATAGTGATGTATTATAAATGAGAGTATAAATGTTTTATAGTTAATTGATTGTGTTATAAAAGGAAGAAATAGAGTTATGACATTAGATTGGTTTTAGTTGTGATGAACATTTTGAAACTAGAAATGATTGTATTATAAAACACTATGCTTCCCATGATTCTGTAGTTGGCCCAAATGGTTAAATGTGAATGAATATTCAGTGTCACGATATGGAAGTTTTGATGAACCACTCTAGAATCTACTTTTCTATTATTGCTTAAATTGTTCATGGAAAGAAAAGTGAATGATTGTGGGTTTTATACCTATGTTTAAGCCATTATGTAAGTGATTATTAGAAGTCTTCTAGAGGCTAGGGGAAGTTGTTTTCTTGATGGAATTCCTAGATAATCCTTGAGATGATTGTTGTGTATTAAATGAATGTATGATGGTTATTAGGCTTGCACAATATATTCTCCTATGTGGTTGTAACTTGTGAGCGAGAAGGGTTATGCCTCACCTCTTTGTATATGTTAATGAGATTTTGTGAATGTGCAAGTTTTCTTTGCTCTTTTGATTCCTTTGGGTTTCCTAGTTGTTAGTAGGGGAGTGGCTCTCAATGAGGGTCGATGCACAAAGTGGTGCCTGGGTAACCCACGTGGGAGTTTCATAATTAAGTGATAACCTAAAATAAACTAGGTGGTTGGGTAGTAATCACAATAATCAAGATAAGTGAATGCCTCACTCATGGCTCAAGTGCTCGTATAGGCTTGAGATGAGTCGAGAAGGTCTGGAATGGCAAGATCAATTACCTAGTCCTCCTGAGAGGTATGTTGATTCCACATAGGTTTGCATGAGGGGCCAAAGATCAGTAGAGGTTACTAGTGTAACCTAGGATGGGAGTCGGGGCCTAGGAAGATCTACCTAGATAACCCATGGAAAACTATGTGATGACACTCCTCCTACGACAACCTAGTACTCCCTTGCTTCTTGTTCCCATTTGATGTTTGTGTGCCTCTGGAAGTGGTGTACTGTCATTTGATGATTGTACTATACTTATCCATTGATGTCATGTTAGCCCTTGTGTTGTCTAATGTCTCTTGTCTGATTGTAGTGGTGGGACCCTTTCACTATCTCTTAGCATGGGGGTTGGGCCTTAGGGTTCCACATGGTTAGGTGGAATGTGCCATGTACTCCATTGGGTTTCCTCACCATGTTCCAGTTCGTGGTGTCTACTTCTAGATTTGAAGACTTCCGCACTTGTTCCAATTCATGTAGATTATCATTCATGTACTTGTTTTCTATCACAATTATATTATATCATGTATATACTTCTCATGTACTCTCCTCTCTCTCATTCAAGGAGACAATGATCTAATAATGTAATGATGTATCATTGTAATTCTTTTAAACTCTCTCTTGTAATGATGAATTTAATTGATAATATGGTCAATTTAATGGATATTGATGTTATTAGATGGTTAACATGAAATGGATGATTTCATATTAGTTGATCTTGTAAATGTGATGATGAAATGGAACTCATATTGTTGCTGGAATTTATTTAATGTGATTATTTATAGTTTCTTGCTAATTTAGTTAATGGGAATCAAGTAGCATAGTCGTAGACCTTGGAGGACTTAGCTTAGAATTTAAGTTAACATTTCATTTGCAAATGTGTGAATATTGCACTTTAAAAAAAAAATGTTTTGTTTTAGGTGTTAGTGTGTTGTCCTCTATGGTTTCGTGGCAAGGGTGTTACATTATGTTTATCGCATTTCAATTATTTCATGCTTTCCTTAAAATTAGCAAAAAGGCTCAATTGCTAGAGTTAGTTCTAGTTGCCTTTTATTTCAAATCCACAATCATGGGAACTAGATTTTCTATATATGTTTAATTCTGGATCACTCTAAAGTTTCAAATTTTTATGTAATTTTTGCAACTACAAACAAATATAATCTCGATGTGGAGTTTGGTTTACTAAATTTATTGAAAAGTGTTGATTCATTTATCTAAGGATTATGCCTATATTGCATGCATTTGGATTCAACACCATGGTGAACTTATGATCATTCTGTTTTAATTACAATTTCCAAATTAATAAGATCTAAGTTTAATCTATGGAATTAAGTAGTATATTTTCCTAGATATACGTGTGATTGAAAACATTCTAGTTGAATGAAACTCAAAAATATTATGTATTTGTTTTTCATTTGAAGATTGTACTCCATTAATTATGAATATGTCAATGCTATTCCTATTAATAGTTGTTTTGAAAGATCTTGTTTAAACATGTAGATGTGATTGATTGAATGCTTGATGTTGTTGTCTAATTAAAATAGATTTATATTATTCCTCATTAACCTACTTCATTTTTCACTTTATTTTATAAATGGTTTCTACATTGTACTAAAAGAGCAATAAACTAATTCTTAATCTACTATGTTCTGAAATGCCATCTACCATTTTGAGTTATTAAGATTATATTTTATGATTACATATAATATTCTAGTTACGTAAATTCCATATCCCCTCATGAAGCTACATTGATCTTACAATTGCATTATCCACATAGTCAAGACATGATAGAAAGGAACATTGGAGTAGTTCTCACTAATTTTCAAGAGAGGAAATAAACCTTTATTGCCTAGCACATTGTGTGTGACCAAAATCACCCTTAACACACATCACAAGCTTGTTAATATACATTGATATTAAGTTCTTGGAAATGTAAGAAAATCACTTGTTGTTTAGAGAAAATGATAAAAAAAATTAAAATATGATTTGTTTCTTACAATTTCAAGTACATTAAAAGTTTTCCAATGAATTTTTCCAAACATTATAATGAGTTTTAGGTGTACGTTTATAAAAATCATCAAAAATATACTAAGTTTTCATATTTATAATAAATAACAAAGAATAATTTTCCATAATGGTTGAAAAGTAATGTTCCAACTTAGAATTAATCTTACTGGTAGGAAAAATTTCCAAGGTCATCTTTCCTCATTTCTTTTTATCTTCTTCAAAAAGAATCCCTTAGTATAAAAGTATAATTTACCAAGACTTTTCTCAAGATATTAATAAAGAAAAGATGAAAAAAATATTTTTATGATATGGAAGTGACATTAAGCAAGCCGCACAACACTACGATAATATCCCAATAAAATATAACTAAAAAATTACCATAATTTTTTCGTTATTAATTTTTTAATGAAGTTTATTAAGTGTTTATTTATTTGTATATAGGTATTTTAATTTATATGGTATATAAATTTATTCATCCACGAAAAACATCTAGCCATATGAGAAAATTAACCATTCATATAGGACATACCTTTATATATCCATGTGGGACAAGCATATGCCCATACATGACATACATTCATATATCCATATGGGAAATATATCTAGATCCATATAGGAAATTCATTCATATATCCATTCAGGATAGAAATCTACCAAAACAAGTTTTGTATTTATCTGTAAATGATGGAAATATGATAAGGAAATAAACTTAGACTCATTCAAACCATTTAAGTTTTGAGTCACTCTATAAAGACTACACCCCTCTACATTCACTAGACTTACTACATACACCACTTTCAAATGGGATCAAGGAGTATATATATAATTCTAGTTCTTAATCTATGTTTCATGTAACTATATGGGTGAGTAGAAAACCCTTTCTAGGGTCTAGCTTCCCTAGAAAGTTTTTTTTTTTGTTTCCTCCCACTGAGGTGAAATAGGAATGGAGATAGAATTAAAAATTTATTTTAAAAACACACTCTAAGGAGGTGTTTGAACTTTGAGTTTTTATTGCAAATATTTTTCATGTTCATCTATAACTTAAGTTTGGTTTTCTTTATTTTGAGAGGTTATTATTTTTATGTATTGGGTGTATAATGCCCAATACCTAAGGAGTTTTCATTAAAATAAATCATCAATATAGTAATTACTTTACTAAAAATTGTAGGAAGGGTTGAAAATCATGATGAAAAGGAAAAGATCAATGATAGCAACTACAACCACCTAAAATCTAAGCCCAAATCCCAATCCAAACAAGAAAGCACAAACAATCATGGAAGTCAAATGAAAACATAAAACTATACCAAGCTTCCCATGTTGAAATTGATTAAACTTTGTTGCATCTCCTCCATTTTTCTCAATGTGTAGGCTTTCCCGTGGATTTTGTTGTTCAAAGGTACTTGAAAGTGACAACTTGATGTGATAGCAAGAACTTTAAAGATAGCGTTTGGAAGGTTGGAATGAGGGAGACAAATCTCTTTTATAGAAAAGCTTCTCGAACAGACAGTCAAGATTGAAAGCAAAAAATATGCCAAGATCAACGGTTGAGGTTTCATGCAACATAGAGAGGTAGGGTTAGGGTTGGCTAAAGATAGATGGTCAAGATTGAAAGAATACTAAAGGAAATCAACAGTTGAAATTCGAAAGAGAAAGTGGGAAGGTGGAGGCATTTAAATAATAATTTTTAATTTGGGAAGGGAATCTTGGAAATTAAATGATCATATAATTTAATTTGGGAGAGGATGTGGACAAATAAATAATAAAAAATGATTATTCATTTATGGAGAAAGAGGGAAACAACATTTAATTAAAATGATTATTATTCAACCATTTAATTAAATATGTAAGAAATGGAATGAGGACATTAAATAATTAAATTAAATTAATTATTTAACTATAGAAAAATAGTGAAGGATAAATAATAATAAATTATTTAATTATAGAGGGAGAGAAAAGGATTTTGTTTTTTTTTTTGGAAAAATTGCTACTAGAGAGGGTAGAACTCTTTCATTAATTTCCAAGAAAATATTACAAACAAAACCCTAGAGCAAGATTACATATGCTTAAATTACAATGCTTAATTTTTATCCCAAGGTTTTGTTGATCTTAAAGTCATTGAGTGTTTGGCCATTAAAGGAGGAAATTTCTTCCTTTTTACTTATGTCCATTCTCATTTGGAATTGTAGGAAATATTATGTTCAATGCATTTTTCCTACACAAATGCTTCCTTAGATCACCTCAGATTCAGGAGATTCCACATCAGGATTACTTGAAGCGGTTGGAATCTTGAGATCACTATTTGATTGATGTGGGGCCAATGAGGGAGGAGACACTTCCTATAAATTTTTTAGATAAGTCAAAGTATCATTTGTCATGCCCGAGCAATTACATAATGATGGGATTCAGCCCCATTCCACCATGAATGTTGACTATAAACATCGCTTTGCACCTTATTACAATGTGGAGTACTATGGATTGTTGAGAAACATTTTCTGCACCTAAAAGCAATCTTTTCATAATCTACTGGTTTCTGCCAGCATCTATTTCTGACCCTAAATGAGATTTTGGCTAGTCCATTGGAAATTGCAATCAAGCATTCAATTTCCCAAAACTACAAAGGTAGGGCAATATTACCCAGAAGAAAGCAGAGGAGAAAATCTTAGTTTGAGGATCAAACAAGGGGAACCAAGACTTCATACATAAAAATTCACCCTCATAAAACCAAGGACCTATGTTGAGGACAAATTCTCTATCTTCCAGTGATTCAAATTCCAAAATAAAAAATCCTTTTGCACAAGAATAAATGTTGATTTCATCCACCATATATTCTTTCCAGTTTTCACTTATCCAGGTGTGAAGGTCACACAACTTCAACCAAAATCTCATGAATATGCATATCATGGGATCACCTTTCAAATAATCCTCTCTTTCAAATACGATGTTTACCAAGCATATTTCTAGGGCCACGTCTGAAGTGCGGATGGAAGAAGGGGGTTTCAATGAAGCGCTGGAGTAGGAAGGATGAGGGTCCTGGGAAGATATCCCTGACATCATCCCAAATTGCTTCCTCATGTTTGGGGAAAACCCCACATTTGTTTTAAATGGTTGTTTACGTGGAGAGCCAGCCTCCCCACCCTGTGCAGAATCCTATGATAAATGGCATGCCCTAGCCATTTTCTTGCTGGGGCTTTGGTACGAACCATCTACCGGCATCACACCAACGAGAGAACCCACCTTTTTTCCTTTTTCTAGAGGAGACTCGGGAGAGATTGGAGCAACAGACATGGAGTAGCATTGATCGCAGGGGGCAGAAGAATGTAGAGCAATGAGAGCCAACGCTTCTCTCAATATCTGGCTTTGCCTAATTTTTTTTTGAGAAAAGGATGTTAGTGACCTAATTAAATAACTATTTAATTTATTTAATTAATAGAGGAATGTGACCTTAGAATATGATCAAAAAATTAAAATTATTCAATTATGCCAAGAAAAGAGGAAATCAATTAAAAAATGGTGTTGCAGACTCAAGACATTTTTCAGTGTCTACAACAATAATCTAAATTCTTATGATAACTATCTATAAACCAAGTTAATTAACGATGATAGATACTCATACATGATCAACACAATAATTGTTCAAAGTTATTTAACTGATCTTAATACATTGTGACAACATCATATAAAGTGACATTTGACAAAGTGTAATCTGCAAGAATCCACTTTGATTAGTAAAGCTCATCATTCGTAAACTGTTCTCTTAACTTATATATTTTAAGATATCTTATCTTCAACTAAAAGATTAAGCGATAGGGATAATATTGTGTACTCTATCTCACAAGGGAGATGAAAAAACCATCTTAAATCTTCTCAAGATAAATATGTAAAATAATCAAATCCTATTGTCAAGATGCAAATATAGTGTTTATTTCTATAGGCGCGAGATATTTTAAGAAAGAAGAAATATCATGAATGTTCCTAAGTTAACCTTTATGAAATTTTCATAAAAGTGAATTCATCTATTTGAATTGCTAAGGTAGTGGAGTATAATTTCTTATTAAATTTCAAAAATATATCATTTAGTATTATGTGATTAGCAACTATAAAATGTATGAAGTGTTCTACAACTATTACTTGCAAAACACTAGGGCTATAAATATACAATTGTTATCATCATTTAAAATGGAATATAACTTCATCATCAAGTAAGATAAATAAATATATTCAACTAATGGCATGATCTTATATATACTTGAACCGATATGAATGAGCATCACCTCATCTATTCTGTCATAGGAGATGGAAAATTAAACTTCAATTTCTCAAATTACATAATACATTTCTCATCTTTAAAAATTGTCTTGTGAATTCAACCTCTTGATTCTGAAGTGTCATCCATCAAGGTTTCATTAATCATATCATTCCAAAGAATGAGCCAAAATCTAATGCTCTCAAGCTATCATTTTCCTAAGTCTGAATTAAAATTTTGGTGAGTGCCCTTTGACATATTTTATGAAAGATAAGTATAGCACCATTATAACACTATAGCCTAGTAATAAATTTATCATCAACCTTTTATCCTTATGCAATTAAATCCATAATTCTATCATATTTCCTTCCCACTTTAAGATTCAACTAAACACATAAAGTTTACCTTCTAAATCAAACCTCAACACACTATTATCTTGGTACCCAATAAACTCTCTATAAAACTTCATATGTATAATAAATTCTAAACTATAACTAAATTTATTAATTTAACATGAACTTCATAACAAGACAAAATCTTTATATTGAATTTTGTCATCACAGTGGATTGCAAGATATCTCTATTCTTTATTTATGAAATTATTACTATACTTTTGAAATTATTTTTATACTTTGATAAGATACTAAATAAAAGTTAAAGAACATAAAATACTAATGTATGTGCATAATTCCAAGTCTAACTTGAGCATATGGTGTTCTTTATCCCTTTCGTCAACCCCACATATCATTGATAATATAACTTGCTCATTAATTAAAATTCTATTTATGCACGGGGTTCTAAATGCTATAGAAAGATCTAGAATCCAATACATGAGATGTTGAATTATCAATTCATGATTATTCGATCATCTAATAAATGGTATTATTCTAAGGGTTCTTTTCAATAAGTTAAAGGCTTATAATACTAAGCCTGAAGTGATATAAATATATTTATGATCCCTGTATACCCCAACGCACCGACAATCTGTTTAAATAAAATTTAAAACTTCCAATCATCGAATACACTACTACCTGTTCAATTTTATAGCCAAAATCACTCCCTCCTGAATCAGTGATATAAGTTGACAGATCATCAAAACCTTCCAATCATATTTTATATTAATAAGCAAGATTACCCTACACAAAACCTCTGATATAAGGTAACAGATCATCTTTAACCTTCTCATTAGAATAAACAAATCTCAAGCTTAGTACCTGCAATTGATGTTGCATAACATTATTGCACTCTGGCATACGCCAAACTTATCCGTCAGAAGTCATATACACCTCGGCTATATTAGGAAGCCTGTGATAAAATCTTAACCGGGAGGCTTTCAATGAATAATAATAATGATAGTGGTTGGCTTGCGTTCTCCCTCTCACCCATAGAAGGGACCACTTATAACAGGTGTGGAGAAAGTGGAGGGGACCATTTTACACTACTGTGCCCTTGAAGTCTCACGGTTGTCTCTGTACCATGGAGGTCTTCAGTAGGGCCCACATGGAAGGTAAGGAAACGTAGCCAACGTAACTAGTTTTTCTAACAATAATAGACGTTGAAATCCATAGCCAAAAGAATGGTTATCCTTATAAAATTTAGGGTTCTCAACAGCCAGAGTGAATGTTTTTGTGAAACAAATAATTTTAAACAATATTGATGTGATTATGACGTAGGGAATGGCCATGATAATTGAGGAAGAAGAATAGGTGTTGATTCCTATTTTGGTAATAGCAACTGAATTCTACATGGATAATGACTAAAATCTAGAAAGCTATAGAAGATTTAGGATGCACATTTTGGGAAACCCCTTCATTGATAAGAGAACCTAAGAAAATGTTAGAATATTTATAGAATTTGGTGTACAGATAGGTTACCTAGGAAGGCATAGACAATATGGGGAGCAAGAAAGTGAAACTCCAATCTCCTTAGGTAGAGTTGGAAGTTTTTTTTGAAATATAACAACACATTTAAAGGGCCACTTTTGATCAAAAGATCAAGATCTAGTTTTCATAAGGGACCATCCATAGAAAGGATGAATGAGATAGTACTGATATGGTACAATAACTTTGCTAAATAAACTAGAGATAGGATAGTGTTTTTGATATTGGGGAAAACAGATTTTGAAGGGACCTAGAACCCTTTAGAGCCAAAAAGTCAAACTGCTGAAAATAGCCAAAAAGACCAGACTGCAGAAAAGATAGCCTACAGTCAACAAAAAACCAGCTCCCAAACAAACACCATTAGGTTTTACTATTAGAGTTTCGCTTGTTGGAGCGAAGAGTCATATTGAAAGAAGGCCCAGAGGGTTTAGATTTTTTTCCAGTAACAGTAATCCAGCCTTCTTTAGCTTGTGCTGCCTTAGCCTGCCAAGCTAGCCCATCATTTTCCTGAGGATGAAAATCCGCAACCTTAGAGGTAACATCATAGTTCTCCTGAACAGGAGTGAAAATGACTAGAGAGCTGCCAGAGATGGGAACCAAAGCACCATCACCAAAAACAGAAACCGGTCTAATCATTTGCTCAAAATGATTTATCATGGTAGCTCCCCCAGCGGAGGATGGAGAAACCCCAACAGTCAAAACCCTAGCAGCTTGTGAATCAGAAGTCCCAGCAACATGTGAGTCAGAAACCACCACCTCAGAGAAGCTCCTTAGCTGATCATATTTCTTCTCAACCGTGTAATGTTGTTGAGAAGTGCCATTCCACCAAGTAGTTGTCTTTATCTTTTTCTCGAATCCACATTGCGCAGCAGCATGTCTAGTTTTGAAGCATCTTCTGCAGCGGAAAGGGACCCCCTCATAATCCAACGATTGGGTCCAAGACCCCCTAGAGATAGGATAGTGTTGATGATGCTAAAGATGGCATGTTTTTTTCAGATCTCCAAGAGTTATTGACATTAAGTGGGGCATAACTATTAGCAATAAATATTGATGGAAATTCATGCAACATAATACATGGAGGAGATGTATGTGTGATTTTGAAGACTCTCAATTAGCCCAAGTTCAACTTGGGTCCCTTTTGTAGTTGTTTTTTTAAAATTTCTTTAAAGTTAATTGATAACTGAACTATACTGGTTGGCACCCAGCTTTATGTTTATCACATTTCAATTATTTCATGCTTTCCTTAAAATTAGCAAAAAGTGTCAGTTGCTATAGTTAGTTCCAATTACTTTTTATTTTAGATCCATAATCACGGGAACTAGATTTCTATATATGTTTAATTTTGGATTACTCTAAAAGTCTGAATTCTTATGTAATTTTTGTAACTCCAAACAAATACAATCTCGATGTGGAATTTTGCTTGTTGAATTTATTGGAAAGTGCTAATTCATTTATCTAAGGATTATGCGTATATTGCATGCATTTGGATTCAACACCATGGTGAAGGTATGATCATTCTGTTTTAAATGCAATTTCCAAATTAATGAGATCTGAGTTTAATCTATGGAATTAAGTAGTATGTTTTCCTAGATCTTCCCATGATTTTCAACATTGTAGTTGAATGAAATCCAAAAATGTTATGTGTTTGTTTTTCCTTTGAAGATTGCACTCCATTAATTATGAATATGTTAATGTTATTCCTGCTAATGGTTGTTTTGAAAGATCTCGTTTAAACATGTAAATGTGATTGATTGAAAGTTTGATGTCATTGTGTGATTAAAATGGATTTATATTATTCCTCATTACCCTAATTCATTTTTCACTTTATTTTATAAATGGTTTATACATTGTATTGAAAGAGCAATAAACCAATTCTTAATCTGCAATGTTTAGAAATGCAATCTACGATTTTGAGTTATTAAGATTATATTTTATGATTGCATATAGTTTTCCAATTACCTAAATTCCATATCCCCTCATGAAATTACATTGATCTTACAACTATGCTATCCACATAGTCAAGACTTGATAGAAAGGAACATTGGAGTAGTTCTCATTAATTTTCAAGAGAGGCTATAAACCCTTATTGCCTATCACATTGTGTGAGCAAAATCACCCTTAACACAACACAAACTTGTTACTATATATTGATATTAAGTTCTTGGAAATGTAAGAAAATCACTTGTTGTTTAGAGAAAATGATAAAAAACATAAAAGTATGATTTATTTCTTTCAAGTTCAAGTACATTAAATTTTTTCCACTGATTTTTTCCAAATATTATAATGAGTTTTATGTGTACATTTAGAAAAATCATCAAAAATATACAAATTTTCATATTTACAATAAATAACCAAGAATAGTTTTCTATAATGGTTGAAAATTAATGTTCCAAATTAGAGTTAATCTTACTAGTAGGAAAAATTTCCAAGGTCATCTTTCCTCATCTCTTTTTATCTTCTTCAAAAAGCATCCCTTAGTATAAAAGTATAATTTACCAAGACTTTTCTAAAGATATTAATAAAGAAAAGATGATAAATTTATTTTTATGATATGAAAGTGACATTAAGAAAGCCACACAATGCTACAATAATATCCCAATAAAATATAACTAAAAAATTACCATAATATTTTCCTTATTAATTTTTTTAATGAAAGTTATTAAGTGTTCATTCATTTGTATATAGGCATTTTAATTTATATGGCATAGAAATTTATTCATCTAGGAAAAACGTCTAGCCATATGAGACAATTAACCATCCATATAGGACATACCTTTATATATCCATGTGGGACAAGCATATGTCCATGCATGACATAAATTCATATATTCATATGGGAAAAACATCTATTCATATAGGGCATTCATTCATCTATCCATTTAGGATAGGAATCTACCCAAATAGGTTTTGCATTTATCCATAAATGATAGAAATATGATATGGAAATAAACTTAGACTCATTCAGACCATTTGAGTCTTGAGTCACCCTCTAAAGACTACACTCCTCTACATTCACTAGACTTCCTAAATACACCACTTTCAAATTGGATCAAGGAGTACATATATATAATTCTAGTTCTTAATCTATGTTTCATGTAACTATATGAGTGAATAGAAAACCCTTTCTAGGGTCTAGCTTCCCTAGATAGTTATTTTTTTGTTTCCACCCACTGAGGTGAAATAGGAATGGAGATATAATTAAAATTTTATTTTATAAACACACTCCAAGGAAGTGTTTGAACTTTGAGTTTTTATTGTAAATATTTTTCATGTTCATCCATAACTTAAGTTTGGTTTTCATTATTTTGATAGATTATTATTTTTATGTATTGGGTGTATAATGCCCAATACCTAAGGATTTTTCATTAAAATGAATCATTAATCTAGTAATTACTTCACTTACAATTGTAGGAAGGGTTAAAAATCACAATGAAAAGGAAAAGATCAATGATAGCAACCACAACTACCTAAAATCTAAGCCCAAATCCCAATCCAAGAAGTAAAGCACAAACAATCATGGAAATCAAATGAAAGCCTAAAGCTATACCAAACTTCGCATGTTGAAATTGATTAAACTTCATTGCATCTCCTCCATTTTTCTCAATGTGCAGGCTTGCCCTCATATTTTGTTGTTCAAAGGTACCTGCAAGTGACAGTGATGTGATAGTAAGAACTTCAGAGATAGTGGTTGTAAGGTGTGAATGAGGGAGACAACTATCTTTTATAGAAAAGCTTCTTGAACAAATGGTAAAGATTGAAAGCAAAAAATATGCCAAGATCAACAGTTGAGGTTTCATGCACCATAGAGAGGTAGGTTTAGGGATGACAAAGGATATATGGTTAAGATTGAAAGAAGACCGAAGGCAATCAACAGTTGAAATTCAAAAGAGAAAGTGGGAAGGTGAAGGCATTTAAATAATAATTTTTAATTTGAGAAGAGAATCTTGGCAAATAAATAATCATATTATTTAATTTGGGAGAGGATGTGGAGAAATAAATATTAAAAAATGCTTATTCATTTATGGAGAAAGAGGGGAATGGTATTTAATTAAAATGATTATTATTCAACCATTTAATTAAATATGGATGAAATGGAATGAGGACATTAAATAATTAAATTAAATTAATTATTTAATAGTGGAAGGAAGATGTTAAATGAATAGTTAAAATATTGAAATATTTATTTAACTATAGATGAATAGTGAAGGATGAATAATTAAATAAATAAAACTTTATATAATTATAGAGGGAGAGAAAAAGATGTTAGTGACCTAATTAAATAAATATTTAATTTATTTAATTAATCAAAGAAGAATAAAGAGAAGGAAATGAATTAATTAAATAATTAAAATTATTTAATTAATAGAGGAATGTGACCTTAGAATATGATCAAATAATTAAAATTATTCAATTATGCCAAAAAAGAGGAAATCGATAAAATAAAATGATGTTGCAAGCTCAAGACATACATTTTTCAGTGTCTACAACAATAATCTAAATTCTTATGATAACTATCTATAAACCAAGTTAATTAACCATGATAGATACTCATACATGATCAACATAATAATTGTTCAAAGTTATTTAACTGATCTTAATACATTGTGACAACATCATATAAAGTGACCTTTGACAAAGTGTAATATGCAAGAATCCAATCTGATTAGTAATTCACACCATTCTTAAATTTTTCTCTTAACTTATATATTTTAAAATATGTTAGCTTCAAATAAAAGATTAAGTGATATGGATAATATTGTGTACTCTATCTCATAAGGGAGATGAAAAAAACATCTTAAATCTTCTCAAGATAAATATGTAAAATAATCAAATCTTATTGTCAAGATGCAAATATAGTGTTTATTTTTATAGGTGTAAGATACTTTAAGAAAAAAGAAAGATCGTGAATGTTCCTAAGTTAACCTTTAAGAAATTTTTATAAAAGTGAATTCATCTATTTGAATTGCTAAGGTAGTGGAGTATAATTTCTTATTAAATTTCAATAATATATCATTTACTATTATGTGATAAGCAACTATAAAATATATGAAGTGCTCTACAACTATTACTTGCAAAACACTAGGGCTATAAGTATACAATTGTTATCATCATTTAAAATCATTTAAAATGGAATATAACTTCATCATCAAGTAAGATAAATAAATATATTCAACTAATCACATGATCTTATATATACTTGAAATGATATGAATGAACATCACCTCATCTATTTTGTCATAGGAGATGGAAAATTAAGCTTCAATTTCTCAAATTACATAAGACATTTCTCATCTTTAAAAATTGTCTTGTGAATTCAACCTCTTGATTCTGAAATGTTATCCATTAGGGTTTCATTAATCATATCATTTTAAAGAAAGAGCCAAAATCCAATGCTCTCAAGGTATCATTTTCCTAAGTCTGAATTAAAATTTTGGTGAGTGCACTTTGACATATTTTATGAAAGATAAGTATAGCACCATTATAACACTATAACCTAGTAATAAATTTATCATCACCCTTTTATCCTTATGCAATTAAATCCATAATTCTATCATATTTCCTTCCCACTTTAAGATTCAACTAAACACATAAGGTTTACCTTCTAAATCAAACCTCAACACACTATTATCTTGATACCCAATAAACTCTCTATAAAACTTCATATGTATAGTAAATTCTAAACTATAACTAAATTTATTAATTTAACATGAACTTCATAAGATGATAAAATCCTTGTATTGAATTTTGTCATCACAATGGATTGCAAGATATCACTATTCTTTATTTATGAAATTATTGCTATGCTTTTAAAAAAAAAATTATGCTTTGATAAGATACTCGATCAAAATTAAAAACACAAAATACTAATGTATGTACATAATTCCAAGTCTAACCTCAAAATATGGTGTCCTTTATCCCTTTCGTCAACCCCACATATCATTGATAATATAACTTGCTCATTAATTAAAATTCTATTCATACATGGGGTTCTAAATGCTATAGAAAGATCTAGAATCCAATACATGAGATGTTGAATTATCAATGTACGAGTATTCGATCATCTAATAAATGATATTATTCTAAGGGTTCTTTTCAATAAGTTAAAGGCTTATAATACTAAGCCTGAAGTGATATAAATATAGTTATGATCCCTGTATACCCCAACGCACCAACAATCTGTTTAAATAAAATTTAAAACTTCCAATCATCGAATACACTACTACCTGTTCAATTTTATAGCCAAAATCACTCCCTCCTGAATCAGTTATATAAGTTGACAGATCATCAAAACGTTCCAATCATATTTTAAATTAATAAGCAAGATTACCCTACACAAAACCTCTGATATAAGGTAACCGATCATCTTTAACCTTCTCATTAGAATAAACAAATCTCAAGCTTAGTACCTGCAATTGATGTTGCATAACATTATTGCACTCTGGCATACGCCAAACTTATCCATCAAGAGTCATATACACCTCGGCTATATTAGGAGGCCTGTGATAAAATCTTAACCGGGAGGCTTTCCATGAATAATAATAATGATAATGGTTGGCTTGCGTTCTCCCTCTCACCCATAGAAGGGACCACTTATAACAGGTATGGAGAAAGTTTAGGGGACCATTTTACACTACTATGCCCTTGAAGTCTGACGGTTGTCTCTGTACCATGGAGGTCTTCAGTAGGGCCCACATAGAGGGTAAGGAAACGTAGCCAACGTAACTAGTTTTTCTAACAATGATAGACGTTGAAATCGATAGCCAAAAGAATGGTTATCCTTATAAAATTTAGGGTTCTCAACAGGGAGAATGAATGTTTTTGTGAAACAAATAATTTTAAACAATATTGATGGGATTATGACGTAGGGAATGGCCATGATAATGGAGGAAGAAGAATACGTGTTGATTCCTATTTTGGTAAGAGCAATTGAATTCTACATGGAAATTTTGAATGGATGTAAAATAAGTTGAAAAATGACAAGATTCAGGGTAAGAAGGTAATGACTAAAATCTAGAAAGCCATAGAAGATTTAGGATGCACATTTTGGGAAAACCCTTCATTGGTAAGAGAACCTAAGAAAATGTTAGAACATTTATAGAATTTGGTGTAGAGATAGGTTACTTAGGAAGGTATAAACAATATGGGGATCAAGAATGTGAAACTCCAATCTCTTCAGGTAAAGTTGGAAGCTTTTTTTGAAATATAACAACAGATTGAAAGGACCACTTTCGACCAAAAGATCAAGATCCAGTTTTCATAAGAGACCATCCATAGAAAGGATGAATGAGATAGTACTAATATGGTACAATAACTTTGCTAAATAAACTAGAGATAGGATGAGTGTGGATGATGCTAAAGATGGCATGTTTTTTTTTCAGATATCCAAGAGTTATTGACATTAAGTGGGGCATAACTATTAGCAATAAATATTGATGGAAGTTCATGCAACATAATACATGGAGGAGATGTATGTGTGATTTTGAAGACTCTCAATTAGCCTTAGTTCAACTTGGGTCCCGATTGTAGTTGTTTCTTTTAAATTTCTTTAAAGTTAATTGATAACTGAACATACTAGTTGGCACCCAGCTTTATGTTTATCACATTTCAATTATTTCATGCTTTCCTTAAAATTAGCAAAAAGTCTCAGTTGCTAGAGTTAGTTCCAGTTCCTTTTTATTTTAGATCCATAATCACAAGAACTATATTTTCTATATATGTTTAATTTTGGATCACTCTAAAGGTCTAAATTCTTATGTAATTTTTGTAACTCCAAATGAATACAATCTCGATGTGGAGTTTTGCTTGCTGAATTTATTGGAAAGTGCTAATTCATTTATCTAAGGATTGTGCCTATATTGCATGCATTTGGATTCAACATCATAGTGAAGGTATGATCATTCTGTTTTAATTCCAATTTCCAAATTAATGAGATATGATTTTAATCTGTAGAATTAAGTAGTATGTTTTCCTAGATATATGCATGATTTTCAACATCCTATTTCAATGAAATTCAAAAATCTTATGTGTTTATTTTTCCTTTGAAGATTGCACTCCATTAATTATGAATATGTTAATGTTATTTTTGTTAATGGTTGTTTCGAAAGATCTTGTTTAAACATGTAGGTGTGATTGATTGAATGCTTGATGTCATTTTTTGATTAAAATGGATTTATATTGTTCCTCATTACCCTAATTGATTTTTTACTTTATTTTATAAATGGTTTATACATTGTATTGAAAGAGCAATAAACCGATTCTTAATTTGCCATGTTTTGAAATGCAATCTACTATTTTGAGTTATTAAGATTATATTTTATGATTGCATATGATTTTCCAGTTACCTAAATTCCATATCCCCTCATGAAATTGCATTGATCTTACAACTGTGTTACCCACATATTCAAGACCTGACAGAAAGGAACACTGGAGTAGTTCTCACTAATTTTGAAATGCAATCTACTATTTTGAGTTATTAAGATTATATTTTATGATTGCATATGATTTTCAAGCTACCTAAATTCCATATCCCCTCATGAAATTATATTGATCTTATAGCTACATTATCCACATAGTCAAGACCCGACAGAAAGGAACATTGGAGTAGTTCTCACTAATTTTCAAGAGAGGCAATAAACCCTTATTTCCTATCACATTGTGCAACCAAAATCACCCTTAACACAACACAAACTTGTTAATATACATTGATATTAAGTTCTTGGAAATGTAAGAAAATCACTTGTTGTTTAGAGAAAATGATAAAAAACTTAAAAATATGATTTATTTCTTTCAAGTTCAAGTACATTAAAAATTTTCCAATGAATTTTTCCAAACATTATAATGAGTTTTAGGTTTACATTTCTACCCGAATCCTGCAGTCTAAAAAAAAAAAAAAAAAAAGTTTACATTTAGAAAAATCATCAAAAATATACTGAGCTTTCATATTTACAATAAATAACCAAGAATAATTTTCTATAATGGTTGAAAATTAATGTTCCAACTTAGAGTTAATCTTACTAGTAGGAAAAATTTCCAAGGTCATCTTTCCTCATCTCTTTTTATCTTCTTCAAAAAGCATCCCTTAGTATAAAAGTATAATTTACCAAGATTTTTCTCAAGATATTAATAAAGAAAAGATGAGAAATTTATTTTTATGATATGAAAGTGACATTAAGAAAGCCACACAACACTACAATAATATCCCAATAAAATATAACTAAAAAATTAGCATAATTTTTTCCTTATTAATTTTTGTAATGAAAGTTATTAAGTGTTCATTCATTTGTATATAGGCATTTTAACTTATATGGCATATAAATTTATTCATCCAGGAAAAACGTCTATCCATATGAGACAATTAACCATCCATATAGGACATACCTTTATATATCTATGTGGAACAAGCATATGTCCATACATGACATCAATTCATATATCCATATGGGAAAAACATCTATCCATATAGGACATTAATTCATCTATCCATTTAGGATAGGAATCTACCCAAACGGGTTTTGCATTTATCTATAAATGATAGAAATATGATATGGAAATAAACTAAGACTCATTCAGACAATTTGAGTCTTGAATCACTCTCTAAAGACTACACTCCTTTACATTCACTAGACTTCCTACATACACCAATTTCAAATGGGATCAAGGAGTAGATATATATAATTCTAGTTCTTAATCTATGTCTCATGTAACTATATGAGTGAGTAGAAAACCCTTTCTAGGGTCTAGCTTCCCTAGATAGTTATTTTTTTTGTTTCCACCCACTGAGGTGCAATAGGAATGGAGATATAATTAAAATTTTATTTTATAAACACACTCCAAGGAGGTGTTTGAACTTTGAGTTTTTATTGTAAATATTTTTCATGTTCATCCATAACTTAAGTTTGGTTTTCATTATTTTGATAGATTATTATTTTTATGTATTGGGTGTATAATGCCCACTAACTAAGGAGTTTTCATTAAAACAAATCATTAATCTAGTAATTACTTTACTTACAATTGGTGGAAGGGTTAAAAATCATGATGAAAGGGAAAAGATCAATGATAGCAACCACAACACCGATATTGGCATGGTGTGATGGTTTATAGGTGGCATTGTTGTTCTTGCCACCAAGGTTCAAACCCCATTGGGGTGGTATTGTTGAATGGTTGCATCCAGTTCATAACTCCGGTCAAAAGCATTTACCCCTTGAATTAAAAAAACAAAATGACAGCAACCACAACTACCTAAAATCTAAGCCCAAATCCCAATCCAAAAAAGAAAGCACAAACAATCATGGAAATCAAATGAAAACATAAAGCTATACCAAACTTCACATGTTGAAATTGATTAAACTTCATTGCATCTCCTCCATTTTTCTCAATGTGTAGGCTTTCCCTCATATTTTGTTGTTCAAAGGTACCTACAAGTGATAGTGATGTGATAGCAAGAAATTTAGAGATAGTGGTTGTAAGGTGGGAATGAGGGAGACAACTCTCTTTTATAGAAAAGTTTCTTAAACAGATGGTCAAGATTGAAAGAAAAAAATATGCCAAGATCAATGGTTGAGGTTTCATGCACCATAGAGAGGTAGGTTTAGGGATGACTAAGGATATATGGTTAATATTGAAAGAAGACTGAAGGCAATCAACAATTGAAATTCAAAAGAGAAAGTGGGAAGATGGAGGCATTTAAATAATAATTTTTAATTTGAGAAGGGAATCTTGGAAAATAAATAATCATATTATTTAATTTGGGAGAGGATGTGGAGAAATAAATATTAAAAGATGATTATTCATTTATGGAGGAAGAGGGAAATGGTATTTAATTAAAATGATTATCATTCAACCATTTAATTAAATATGGAAGAAATGGAATGAGGACATTAAATAATTAAATTAAATTAATTATTTAATAGTTGAAGGAAGATGTTAAATGAACAGTTAAAATAGTGAAATAACTATTTAACTATAGATGAATAGTGAAGGATGAATAATTAAATAAATAAAACTTTATATAATTATAGAGGGAGAGAAAATGATGTTAGTGACCTAATTAAATAAATATTTAATTTATTTAATTAACCAAGGAAGAATAAGGAAAAGGAAATGAATTAATTAATTAAATAATTAAAATTATTTAATTATGCCAAGAAAAGAGGAAATCAATAAAATAAAATGATGTTGCACGCTCAAGACATTTTTCAGTGTCTACAACAATAATCTAAATTCTTATGATAACTATCTATAAACCATGTTAATTATCCAATAATGAATTAATAGAGGAATGTGACCTTAGAATATGATCAAATAATTAAAAAATTTCAATTATGCAAAGAAAAGAGGATATCGATAAAATAAAATGATGTTGTAGGCTCAAGACATTTTTTAGTGTCTACAACAATAATCTAAATTCTTATGATAACTATCTATAAACCAAGTTAATTGACCATGACAGATACTCATACATGATCAACATATTAATTGTTCAAAGTTATTTAACCGATCTTAATACATTGTGAAAACATCTATAAAGTAACCTTTGACAAAGTGTAATCTGCAAGAATCCAATTTGATTAGTAATCCACATCATTCTTAACCTATTCTCTGTACTTATATATTTTAAAATATGTTATCTTCAAATAAAAGATTAAGCAATATGGATAATATTGTGTACTCTATCTCATAAGGGAGATGAAAAAAACATCTTAAATCTTCTCAAGATAAATATGTAAAATAATCAAATCTTATTGTCAAGATGCAAATGTAGTGTTTATTTCTATAGGTGTAAGATACTTTAAGAAAAAAGAAAGATCATGAATGTTCCTAAGTTAAGCTTTATGAATTTTTTATAAAAGTGAATTCATCTATTTGAATTGCTAAGGTAGTGGAGTATAATTTCTTATTAAATTTCAATAATATATCATTTACTATTATGTGATAAGCAACTATAAAATATATGAAGTTCTCTACAACTATTACTTGCAAAACACTAGGGCTATAAATATACAATTGTTATCATCATTTAAAATCATTTAAAATGGAATATAACTTCATCATCAAGTAAGATAAATAAATATATTCAATGATTCACACGATCTTATATATACTTGAAATGATATGAATGAACATCACCTCATCTATTTTGTCATAGGAGATGGAAAATTAAGCTTCAATTTCTCAAATTACATAAGACATTTCTCATCTTTAAAAATTGTCTTGTGAATTCAACCTCGCGATTCTGAAATGTCATCCATCAAGGTTTCATTAATCATATCATTTTAAAGAAAGAGCCAAAATCCAATGCTATCAAGGTATCATTTTGCTAAGTCTGAATTAAAATTTTGGTGAGTGTACTTTGACATATTTTATGAAAGATAAGTATAGCACCATTATAACACTATAGCCTAGTAATAAATTTATCATCACCCTTTTATCCTGAGGCAATTAAATCCGTAATTCTATCATATTTCCTTCCCACTTTAAGATTCAACTAAACACATAAGGTTTACCTTCTAAATCAAACCTCAACACACTATTATCTTGATACCCAATAAACTCTCTATAAAACTTCATATGTATAGTAAATTCTAAACTATAACTAAATTTATTAATTTAACATGAACTTCAAAACAAGATGAAATCTTTATATTGAATTTTGTCATCACAATAGATTGCAAGATATCACTATTCTTTATTTATGAAATTATTGCTATGCTTTTGAAATTATTTTTATTCTTTGATAAGATACTAGATCAAAGTTAAGAACACAAAATACCAATGTATGTACATAATTCCAGGTCTAACCTGGTGTCCTTTATCCCTTTCCTCAACCCCACATATCATGATAATATAGCTTGCTCATTAATTAAAATACTATTCATACATGGGGTTCTCAATGCTATAGAAAGATATAGCATCCAATACATCAGATGAATTATCAATGCATGAGTATTCGATCATCTAATAAATGATATTATTCTAAGGGTTCTTTTCAATAAGTTAAAGGCTTATAATACTAAGCCTGAAGTGATATAACTATGTTTGTGATCCCTGTATACCCCAACGCACCATTGTTCAATTTTATAGCCAAAATCACTCCCTCCTGAATCAGTGATATAAGTTGACAGATCATCAAAACCTTCCAATCATATTTTAAATTAATAAGCAAGATTACCCTACAAAAACCTCTGATATAAGGTAACAGATCATCTTTACCCTTCTCATTAGAATAAACAAATCTCAAGCTTAGTACCTTCAATTGATATTACATAACATTATTGCACTCTGGCATACGCCAAACTTATCCATCAAAAGTCATATACACCTCGGCTATGTTAGGAGGCCTGTGATAAAATCTTAACCGGGAGGCTTTCCATGAATAATAATAATGATAATGGTTGGCTTGCGTTCTCCCTCTCACCCATAGAAGGGACCACTTATAACAGGTATGGAGAAAGTGGAGGGGACCATTTTACACTACTATGCCCTTGAAGTCTGACGGTTGTCTCTGTACCATGGAGGTATTCGGTAGGGCCCACATAGAAGGTAAGGAAACGTAGCCAACGTAACTAGTTTTTCTAACAATGATAGACGTTTAAATCCATACCCAAAAGAATGGTTATCCTTATAAAATTTAGGGTTCTCAACAGCCAGAATGAATGCTTTTGTGAAACAAATTATTTTAAACAATGTTGATGGGATTATGACGTAGGGAATGGCATCGGATCTTTACCAGAAGAGGTCGTTGGTCGTAGATATGGCTCTGTCGATCCATGCAGGCTTTGCTGATTGAATGTTTAGTTTCGCTACTCAAATTCTCGATCATACCCAATACAAAATGTAGAGTTGGCCAGAGAAAACAGAAAAAAAAAGCGTATGGTAAATTTCTGGGCTTTGTTTGATCTGGGGGATCGCATACACCACCATTTGTTTCAAGAAGCAAATTACAGCTAGAATTTGAAAATCCATTCTCCCTATTGTCCTTTATTACTATGGAGCATGATTTAAGAGGATTAAGGGAAACAAGTGAGACCATTGTAGATTAAGGAAACTATATATCCGCAAGGTGGAGTTTTACAGTGTAGTTCAATGGAGTCCCAGGCTTTAGTGCCTCAGAGGAAGAGGATGATGTAGTATGTTTAACATAGTTAGCCTACCTCACCATAACCAGCGATGTCTTCATATGTATAAAAGAGAAATCTTGGGAATTTCATATGAAAGAGGCCAAGGTAATTTCTGTCATATCCAAGATAAATGTCAATTATATAATTCCATAGGAGCACCCATCAATTCTCTTTGTGGATAAAATCTGAATGCAAATTTAAATCGAAACCCATATTATTGTTCCAAGTAGGACATGGAATGCTGAGATTCATGAGCAGTATATATTTTTTTATATATTCAATATAGTTTACAGAAGAGGGAGATCATGCAGATCCAATCATTACATGCTGCTCATTCACCGCTCAGGGGTTTTAGCATTCATCTATTACATAAGAGATTATTGCTTTACAAAATATTCCTTAGTTACAAAAAGGAATTCTTCCATTCGGTATACTTGTATCACTGTTACAAAAGTGGACTGCTAAGTATACCCCTGGTTACAATAAAGGACTTCTGAAGTATACATTAGCATATACAAGAAAACGGGAGGATTGTTGCTGTTGTTATTTCAATCTTTCTTTTCTTTGACGGCATTCTTGCCTTTGTTTTATGAGTTGCTAGCAAGAGGTTCTCCCTGTTAGAATATTTAATAATCTCCAGTTAGCACCCCATGTCAGATGAAGACTTTCAAGTTGTTCCCCTAGGATAAACCTACAGAATTTAATTTGGTAGGTATTTTTGAATTTGAACTAAGCACTCTTTTTTGAGCTTGCAGTAGCCAATGTATACCTGCAACAATTAATGCGTTAGGTGAATTTGAAATTTGGTTTGAGTGCCCATTCTCATGAGCTGAAAACAAACAAGATAAACAGAATGCAACAGTTAGTTTAGTAGTTAGTAAGTTTATGCATTGGGATTGGTTGAACCTGCAGCAGCAGATGAAGTGGGGAATGTTCAACACATAATAGGAGACAACAACAATACACAAAAAGTTTAGCAGATGCAGCGCAGTGACAACTGAAGCTACAGGACTATAACCAGTTATAGTTTTTGAGGTGTGAGTGTAGCACTAGTATTGGACATCTGTCCAAATAGTTTAGTTTTATTTTGTTGTGAAAAACAAAACATGTCCTTTGAAATTTTTGTTGTATTTTGAAGAAAACAAGGAATATATGAAAAGTTAATTTTTGTGTCAAACATTGTCCTATCTCTGTAAATTTTATGTGTGTTATTTTCAACTCTATCCATCCTATCACAATAGTGACTTTGTTTTATTGCACCCCTTCCTGCCAACAAGTGGTATTAGAGTCTTGTTTTTCTAGGTAGTTAGTTTATTGTGGATAAATCCTTAGGTTATCTAGGCATTCATCTATTTTCTCAAATTTGAGAAAAAATGGTAGGAGGTGAGGGCAAAGGTTGGTAGCAGCCACTGAATTTTGATGGACAAAATTATGATATTTGGACTAAGAAAATGAGAACAATATTGGTTGCAAATGACCTATGGGAGTTGATCATAAATGGCTTCAATGACATTATAGACCAAGCAGCCTATGTAGCCCTTTCTAATGCACAAAAGAATAATTTGAAGGAGACTCATATGAAGAATGCAAAAACCCTTAGTTTGAGTGAGACAACCTTGACTAAGGCCATTTTCCCACGTATTCTAGTAGCAAATTACTCAAAACAAGCTTGGGAAATATTGCAAAACAGTTATAAAGGGATTGATAAAGTCAGGTTAGTAAAGTTGCAGCTATTAAGAAGAGATTTTGAGACCCTACAAATGAAAGATGGTGATTCAATTTCTAATTTTCATATTAAAGTGTCTACCATGATAAATCAGCTAAGAATAAATGAAGAAACAATGGAAGAACAAAGGATTATTGAGAAAATCCTAAGAATTCTACTACTAGGTTTGACCTTATAGTCATTGTTATTTAAGAGGCAAATGATTTGTCCAAGATGACTATAGATAAGTTGATGGATTCACTACAAACCCATGAGTAGTGATTGAACAGATCTTCTCCTTCCCCTAGAGCAAGTTTTTAAGGCTCAAACCAGTGGAAGAGGCCAAGGAAGAAAAATAAACAATAGAGGTAAAGGTCAAAGAGGCAAAGGTCGAAGCAATTCTAGAAGAGGAGGTTCTGACAACATAGAGGAGCCAAGGAACTCACAGTCAAGAAATCAGAAATAGAAGAACAACAACAATTCAAATCAAAGGTATGACAAGAGAAATGTGCAATGTTATTACTGTCACAACTATGGACATTATGCTAGTGAGTGTAGAAAGAAGCAATGTGACCATGGAGGCCAAAATGAAAATGTGGCTAATGAGAATAAGGTTGAAAATGAGAAACAATCAAATGTTTTTATTGTTTGTAACCTTGTTGAGCACAATAGTGGTGAAGTTTGGTACTTGGATAGTGGATGTAGCAACCACATGAGTGGTAACAAAAATTTATTTTCCTCCATAGATATCAATATAAAAATAGAAATCAAAATGGGAAATGAAGCGGTGTAGTCAACATCCAAACCAATAATGATGAGAGGGAACAAATCCAGGATGTTTATTATGCCCCTGGCATAAAGCATAATCTATTGAGCATTAGAAAAATTGTCCACAATGGTTAAAAAATCTTGATGGAGAATGGGGAATGGAATGGGTATGTGCAGGATCATCATGGAAAAAATAGGCCCTTAAGTGGCAAAAAATTTAGAAAAATCAGAGTTAGACAACTTGACATAAAAATTTGAATAAGTTATGTATATTATTTCAAAAATATGTAAGAATAGAATCTATAGAAAATTGAATTTAGTTTCTAAATTACTAGGTTTTTTTTTAAATTATTTGGTGAAAATTTGAAATTTCAATGCATTAGTACTTAAATTTCAGGGAAAAAATAAGTAGGTGTTTGTCTAACCACCCTAACCACAATTAACTGATAATATTTTTTTATAAGATTTTAGATATAAGTAGAGGACTCATGTCCAAATGTGATGCATACATTTTTATAATTTTTTTCCAAGTAAACAATTAATTATGATTTTTTTATTACAATTTTTTTTAAAAAAAATCATATGTTTGGGCACCTTAACTTGGTTAAAACTTCATGAAATTCAATTTTTTTTTTAATCCTATAGTATGCGAAGCATAGAATGTGATGCATGTTTTGGATTCAAAAAATGTGATACCATTTGAAAGTTAGAGATGTTTTTCAATTACTCTATCGATAAGGACTTTAGTTGTAATTCAAATAGAAAATGAATAATAATTATTTATTAAATTCAAAGTAAAACATAATTTGTATTGGTGGAAAGCTGAGAATCCCTTTTAAAAACCCATTTCGTTTCATCAATTTTGGGTTAAAAAAAATCATCATCCACATACCCTACACATACCCCTCATATCGCTACTTTTTGGCCCATCATGATCTTGCACAAACCCAAAAATTATTTGATAAAAGAGGTAGCAAAAGAGTGATGGTAGCAGTGGAAATGATGAGAAATAGAATGTTTCCTCTTAGGATGCACATAGTATCTACCATAGACACAATAGAAGGACAACAACAACAACATTGTTCTTTGGCACTCATAGTAGTCACACAACAGTTGGTAGTGGAACAACAGTTGGCTTTCAAGACAGTCATCAAAGACCCATCCAAACTTTGGAATTTAAGGTATGGGAACTTAAGCTTTTCTAGTTTAAATTTATTTTCTAGGAAAGGAATGGTTAAGGGTTTACCATCCATTGTAGAACCTGATGGAAAATGTGACCAGCATGCATCTTAGGAAAACAACATAGACATCCATTTCAATCAGAGTATTGTAGGAGAACTAGAGCACCACTTGAGTTAGTGCACTTAGATTTGTGTGGACCTATGAAAACCCCCACCTTAGTTGGAAATACATACTTCATGACATTCAAAAATAATTATAGCAAAAAAAATTGGGTCTATTTTTTGAAAAAAAAAAGCCTTTAAGAAATTTAAGTGGTTTAAGGTAGTAGTTGGAAAGGAGAGTGGTCACTATATCAAATCCCTTAGAATAGATAGAGGGGGAGAGTACATCTTCAAAGAATTTCTGAATTCTTGTAGGAATGAGTGCATTCACAAACAATTCACAACAAGGTATACTCCACAACAAAATGGAGTCACCAAGAGGAAGAATATGACCATTCAAGACATGGTAGCAAGTATGCTAAAAACAAAAGGGTTGTCACACATATTTTGATTAGAAGTTGTAGCAACAACATTCTATATGCTGAATAGGTGCCCCACAAAGGTTGTTCGTGATAGGATTCCACAAGAAGCATGGACAAATGACAAATGGAGTGTTGAGCACTTAAGGATATTTTGGTGTGTGGCATATAAACTTGTGCCAAAAGAGAAGAGGCAGAAATTTGATGATAAAGGAGAAAAAATGCATCTTCATAGGCTATAGTGAAGAGTCAAAAGCCTACAAATTGTACAATCCCATCACCAAGAATGTTGTGATCAATAGATATTTTGTGTTTATTGAAAAAGAAGCATGGGATGGAATGATGGATGACATCATATTTTAGTCATAATACCCCTTGATGATGAAGAAGCTACAGATGACAACAACTTAGAGGGAGCTCAATAAAGTAGTAGCTCAACAAGAAACTACTATAGAGCATTAGAAAACAACAACTCTGGTGATGTGTAGTAGAACAATAACTCTAGTAGTTTCATCATGTTGAGAAATGTGACTCAAATTTATTAGTTGGATTGACTTCCTAGAGTAGTTTTGTTCTCTTACTTCATCAGCCTGAATTATGTCACTAGTTTTCAAGTTTATCTAACTAAAGTCATGGGGTTCTAAAGTTTTAGAACCTCCCAACTTAGTGATTGTGAAGCGAAGGATACTTCCTTTTTTGTCGGTGTGTCGTGGGTTTTGGGAACTTCACAACCTCCGACGTGAGGTTTTGAAGTTTGGTTCTCTAGCAATATAGCGACTTGGATACCAATAGATGTGGGGACCAATTGGAGTGATGGGTGACCTGATAGCCTGTGAGGGTCATCTTGGTGGGACTCGATAAGCATGGTGGATTGTGACAAAGGCTGATAGGTGGCAATGATGTGGAGGATAGATGGCATGTGGGCCCATGTGCTCAGTGAACATCGGTGAGATGGTAATGAATGTCTCTTCGACTGGGTGACATGGTTTTAGGTGGATACCCTAAGTTCAATGCTAGAAATTTGTTGGATTGCTTATCTGACGGCCAGAATAATATGTTGGATGATGGTGTGTGGCTCGAGGAGAAACCCTAAAGGGGATTGGTAGTTGAACATTCAGTGAGAGAGAGAATGACACTCTCTCAGAGCAAAGTGTTGGTTACCGTGGTGTTGGGTGTTGAACATGCCAAGATGTTGGATGTAGGCCGAGAGGCTGGATGTAAGTAGAGAGGCTACATGGTGTTGGGTGCTGAACAGGCCAAGATGTTGGATGCAGGCCAAGAGGTCAGATGCAAGCAAAGAGGTCGCATGGTGTTGGGCACCGAATAGGTCATGATGTTGGATGCAAATAGAGAGGTTGCAATGTTGGGTGTCAAACAGGATGAGATGCTAGATGTAGGCCAAGAGGTCAGATGCAAGTAGAGAGGCCGCAAGACTAGGCACATACTAGCTGAGAACCCGGAAGCATGTTGTGAGGTTGGGTGCATGTCGTGAGGTTGGGTGTAGGCCAAGAGGCTAGGTACAGGCCGAGGTTACTAGGTGGCTGGGCCAAGAGACAAAGAAGTCGAGAGAGAGATGAATCTCACATAAGGTGAAGCCCAAGTGGTTGTATGATAGAGAGTCCAAGAGGTCAGTGGTCGAGTTGTGTGGTTGTGTAGCTAAGTGAGATTTCTCTCACTAAGAGAGGTGGTCATGATGGGTTATGTTGCCAGATATTCTCCAAAATGAAACAAGATGTAAACTCTCTAAAGGTCGTGAGCCTGATATTGTATTGTAACTATATTTTGTTGTTGAATAATACAATGGCGATCTAGGCTTTCAGAGTGTGGGTTTTTTAACCCAAAAGGGTTTCCCCCATGTATATCTATTTGTTCATGTCTTCTATTTCATCTTTCATGGTTGTTGATTCTATTTGCTAAATCTGTTAATGGCGTTGTTGAAGTTAGTTTATTTGCATGAGTTTCTCTCAAAAGGATTAATGTGGGAAATGAATTGTGTTTGTTTCCACTTTATGACATAGTAGTATGTGTCTTCTACTGAAGACACTACTAATATCGGTTGTTTCTTTCTAAGATGACCCATATTTCCTAACAAATGGTATTAGAGCCTTCTTCTGGGTTTTGTTCCTTCTTGGAGACATTTTTGGGTATTCCTTCTATGAAGATTTCTTAGTTTGCCAAGCTTGAGGAAATATGAAGGAATCTGCTATTGTATTGATCCTTTGGCAAGTGGAAATTCAAGCTCTTCTATTTAAGTTTATGAGACAACATGCAAGATGGAAGATGGTGAAGATGGAGAAGCTTGAGTTGGTCATATTGAAATGATGTGACTTGAAGCTCGTGAGTTGGCAACGATATAACCTTGATGCATGGGGAAAAATATTTTTCTTCGTGGTTGTGTTGTAGCAAAAGTTTTCATATTAGGTGTCTGTGTGAGGGGCTCCTTGATGATATGGAGAATCTTGGGTTGTTTCTCAGCTATGGAGAAATTTGCTTATGTTGGGTGGTTTGTCCTAGTATTGGAAGAAATAGTTTTTTTGGTACCCCAGTTACATGAAGGCTATGGAATTGATCATTAGGTGATCTAGAAGCTTCTAAAATAGCCTCTCTCTTGAATGCATGTGCATGTTGGTGGTTTTGGAGTTGGTTTGAAATGGGCCTAGATTTCCTGAACTACTTTTTCCTTTTAAGGATGGTTTGTACTTGCGTGGCATTTTGGTTTTGCAGGTTTTACATAGTCAAGCAAAAACTTGTGGTTATGTGGAGCTATTGTTAAGCTATTTTCTAGACCCTAGCTTCTGGGGTGTGACTAGATGAGATAGTTGCAATTCGGCATGGATTGAGGAGGTGTGATGTCTTCTCTACATGGGAGTGTTGGTACATGATTTTTCACTCAACATTCTTGTGGTAGTGCTTGCTAGGTTCCTAGACTATGGTGCTTGTGTTGTGGACATGATTGGAAAATAAAATCTGAGCTTGATCTGGTGTTTGAGTCATGTTGTCTACATTTTTGTTCTCTCTGAGATCTCAGTTTTGCAATTTCTAGTGCAATGATGGATTTACTCATGTTTCTGTTGAATGGATCTATGGATTGTGCAATGTTGTGGGATAACTTAGAAGTGGATTGTCTATATCCACAAGATATGGTTTTGTGTTGGTGTAGACTTGTCAGTTGGCCTTGTTTGTGGTCACTTGTGCATTGGCGTAGTTGCTTTGAGATGTGAGGATGGATGGTATTGAGCACCTAAATAGTAGGCTATGAGAACCTATAGCATTTTTATCACAATGTCATGGATAGCTTGGATACATAGTTTTATGTAAGCTTCTGATAGTGATGGTTTTGTCTACTTGGTTTGAAGATCTTGGGCTACTTGGTATTATTGTCAAATGGACATGTTGTTGTGTGGACCTGAAGGATTTCCAGTTTAGCAGATGTTTGGTCATGATAATTAGAGAGCTCATTGTCATGGTTCAGAGGGAGCTTTAGCAGTGATTGTGGCTTCATCATGTGGTGGTGAATGATCTTCTTTAGTTTTGAAGATGTTACTTGGAGGGACTCTTAGATTGTATTGTTGTAGAAGGGTTCTTTCACATTTGTATGGACACTATTTGAAGATGTGTAGCATCTCAGAGCCATGAAGGACTCTTGGAGTCTTTTTCTAAGGTGTTGGTAGTGCTTGATAGGTGGTGTTGGTTTAGAGTTTGTTGTGTTTCATGTCATGGTATACTCTTGATTGTGCATTAGATTTTTGGCATGATGTATTGCTCTTGAAAACATGGTATGTTCACTTAAAGCATGGTATCTCCTAAGGGGGATCTATAGATCATGATGTCATGAAAAGTTCCTAGTTCAGATGTTTGGAGCTTTGGCAATGGTTTGGTGATTCTTTGTGTATTGGGTTCTATAATATAGGGGGATTTACTACTCACAAGTACTCTCCATTCAGAGAGCCTCATGGGGCGAACTTCCCTATACTACCCCATTGGAACAATAGTGAGAGTTTCAAAATATGAAAGAGAAGGTCACATAGATTCTCTGGACAAACTGACAAGCTCTCTCCCAGAGGACGACAATGTAGGAAATAGATGATAGCAAGGTGCACTGGCATCCTAGAGGTGCGTTAGCATCTTATACGGACCAGAGGGTGAGAATGTCTTAGAAAATAGCAAAGTGAATGCTTCTATTTGATTGCTAGGACCTTACAAAATATAAGGATATAACAAAAAGTGATAGAACTAAGATTAAGAAGTAGAGATGACAAAGACAAGCGGAAGAAAGGAAATACTTGCAACTACACTGTGATGAAGCTTTCAACTCATGAGTGTCTTCAATACCTGCACAGAAGAGGGAGAGAGAAATTGTTGGGTGGCTATATAGAGGCCTACCTTAGTCAGATCATGTTTTGGTGTTCCCACCTCCACAGACAGCCAAATGGATATATAGAAAAGTAGAAATGAAGTAAAGAGCACTTAAACCACTACCAAACAATGTTATGCTACTCAACCAAGTAATAGAGGAGAGAAGTGAAAGCTTACCACCTCCACCAAGAGCACTCAAGGCTAATGGGGGAGAAAATGAGAGGAACTCAAGCCTCTACTGCAATGGTGTTTGTTCCACACTTGCTCTACTGAAGTGGTGGAGTGTTGATGTTGCTGTTGTGAGGTGTAAAGTTTTTGGAGATTGAAGAGATGGTGAAAAAGCTACTTAGAGCTTGTGAATGAAGTGGAGGAGCTCTTTGAGAGATGTGAAGGGATATGTAGAAGATGGTAGAAGATCAAAAGAAGCTGAAATGCCTATGGAAGGGATGAATTTGAAGAAGAGATATAGAGAAATGACCATATTCGGGCCAGTCGACTGAGGAGGGCATTGCAAATCAACCCCCAATGGGAAGTGTAATGCCTCGGCAGGCTCCAGACGTGAGAATATATTAGGGACATAAGTGTGTTGCATGGACATCTGCATATCACACAAGTGTCTCTGGCAGAAACACCTCCATCGATGCTCAAAATAGGCACCAAGTGTGATGCAAGCAGTGGGATTAGGTGGAATTAGGTCTCCAAACTTGGTTTTTCTAAGGTGGACAAAAGGGAAAAAGGGGAATTGCACATGGGGTGAAAATTCACTCTTATACAAGTGCATTGGTCATATGTGTGAGAACTTCATGATGGTGTAGTGTTGCATTTGGAGTTTAGTGTGAGATGATCGATTGCAAGCACTCATGGATACATGGAGAATAAGGTGACACAATTGGCATTTAGAGGTGTATGTAGAAGGATTTTCTTCAGGTACATGATGTGGATAAGTCTTTTCTCTTTGTGTTCTTGGTTATGGAGACTTGTGGTGAGGGTTGTACAAGTTGTTCATATCATTGTGGATGGGTCCTTGAAAATACATGTTTACACTCTCTATGTTATGCTATTCATAGATTCGGTATGCCTTGATGTTTTTTAGATTTGGCATTTCCCATGTAGTGGAAATCCTGGACATGCTTTGTCTTCTTTGACTGGTTGGCACTTGGAGCTTGTATTTTCTTTTGATGGGTTGGTCATGAATTGGCATGAGTTTGATAATGTGGATACCTTGCAAGGTATGAGTTATTGGATGTATTAGCACACGTTGGTGTTATTTAAATTAGTTGTGTGGGTTGAACAGTTGGATGGGAGAACTCAATTTTCTATTTGTTGTTCTAGCTGATGTTCTATCTTGCTTTTTGGAGGATGATTTCATGGTTGTGTTCATGTTGGTGTTTTTGAAGCTAATGTAGTGTTGCTTTTTTTTATCTTGTGAGCACAATGGAGTGGTGGCAATATTGGCACCCTTTCCGTTTGTAGGATTTGATGCTTGTGTTCTTGAGATTGGTTTCTTGGTTGGAGTGCGGAAGCATTGTTTAAGATTCTAGTGTTTGCTTTAGAAGGAGCTAGTAAATACTTTGTCAAGTGGGATAATGTTGAGAAATGTGACTCAAATTTACTCACTTGATTGACTTCCTAGAGTAGTTTTGTTCTCCTCCTTCATCGGCTTGAGTTATGTCACTAATTTTAAATTTTATCTAACTGAAGTCTCGAGATTCTAAAGTTTCAGAACCTCTCGACTTGGGTATGTGTAGGATCATGATGGACCAAAAAGTGGTGATATGATGGGCATGTGTAGGGTATGTGACTAACAACTTTTTTTTACCCAAAATTGGGTATCTGCAGGATCATCATGGAAAAAACAGGCCCTTAAGTGGTAAAAAATTCAAAAAAATCAGAGTTAGGAAACTTGACATAAAAAATTGAATAAGTTATCTACATTATTTCAAAAATATTTAAGCATAGAATTTGTAGCAAATTGAATGTAGTTTCTAAACTACTAGGTTTATTTTAAAAAAATAAAAATCTATTTGGTGAAAATTTGAAATTTCAATGTAGTAGTATTTAAATTTCAGGGAAAAAATAAGTAGGTGTCGGTTTGACCACCCTAACCACAATAAAATAATAATATTTTTTTATAATATTTTAGACATAAGTAGAGGACTCATGTTCAGATATGATGCATATTTTTTTGTAATTTTTTTCCTAGTAAATAATTAATTATTAATTTTTATTACAATTTTGGAAAAACATAAAAAAGTGTATGTCTGACCACCTTAACTTGGTCAAAACATCATGAAATTCAATTTTTCTTTTTTTAATTTTATAGTATGCAAAGCATAGAATGTGATGCATCTTTTGGATTTAAAAACTTTGATATTGTTTGAAAGCTATTGATGTTTTTCAATCAGCCTATCAATCAAGACTTTAGTCGTAATTCAAATAGAAAATGAATAATAATTATTTATTAAATTAAAAGTAAAGCATAATTTATATTGGTGGAAAGCTGAGAATCTCCTTTAAAAATCCTTTTTATTTCATCAATTTTGGGTAAAAAAAATTGTTAGCCACATACCCTACAAATAACCATCATATCCCCACTTTTTGGCCCGTCATGATCCTGCACATACCCAATTAATGAAAAGAAAAGGGTTTTTAAAGGAGATTCTCAAATTTCCACCAATATAAATTATGCTTTACTTTGAATTTAATAAATAATTATTATTCATTTTCTATTTGAATTATGACTAAAGCCATGATTGATAGGCTAATTGAAAAATATCTATAGCTTTCAAACAGTATCACATTTTTTGAATCTGAAACAGGTGTCACATTCTATACTTCGCATACTATAGGATTAGAAAACAAATAAATTTCATGAAGTTTTGACCAAGTTAAGGTGGTCAGACATACAAGTTTTAATATTTTTTAAAAGTTGTCAAATAAATTCATAATTAATTATTTACTTGGGAAAACATTGTAAAAAAATATGCATCACATCGGGAAATGAGTCCTCTACTTATATCTAAAATCTTATAAAAAAATCTTATTATTTTATTGTGGTTAGGGTGGTTAGATAGACACCTACTTCTTATTTTTTCCCTAAAATTTAAGTGCTATTACATTGAAATTTCAAATTTTCACCAAATAGTTTTAAAAAGAAAAATATACCTAGTAGTTTAAAAACTAAATTCAATTTTTTACAGATTCTATTTTTACATATTTTTGAAATAATATAGATAACTTATTCAAATTTTTATGTCAAGTTTTCTAACTCTGATTTTTTCTAAATTTTTCACCACTAAAGGGCTTGCTTTTTCTATGATGATCTTGCACATACCCACTTAACAACTATGAAGAAAAGGATATTTCTTTTGTTGTCGACATGTTGCGGGTCTTGGGAACTTCACAACCTTTGACACGAGGTTTTAAGTTTAGTTTTCTAGTGATATAGCGACTTGGATGCCAACGGATGTGGGGACCACTTAGCGATGGGTGACTCAATAGGCTATGGGGTTTGTCTTGGTGGGACCTAATAAGGATGGTGTATCATGACAAAGGTCAATAGGTCTTGATGGCATGGAGGACAGATAGCATGTGGGCCCATGTGCTCAGTGAACATTGGTGAGATGGTAATGAATGTCTCTTTGACTAGGCGGCATGGTGTTAGGTGGATACCCTAAGTTCGACATTGGAGATTTGTTCAACTACTTATTCAATGACCAAAATAAGATGTTAGATGATGGAACGTGGCTTGAGGAGAAACCCTAAAGGGGCACAATAGTTGAATAGTCAACGAGAAAGATAATGACACTCTCTAGGAGCAAAGTGACGATTATAGTGGTGTTGGGCACCAAATAGGCCAAGATGTTGGATGTAGGCCAAGAGGCTAGATGCAAGCAGAGAGGTCGCATGGTGCTAGGTGCTAAAAAGGATGAGATGTTGGATGTAGGCCAAGAGGTCAGATGGAAGAAGAGAGGCCGCGTGGTTCTAAGTGTCGAACAGGTTGAGATGCTAGATGTAGGTCGAGAGGCTAGATGCAAATAGAAAGGCCACGATGTTGGGTGCCAAATAGGGTGAGATGCTAGATGCAGGGTGAAAGGTCAGATGCAAGAAGAGAGGTTGCGAGACTAGACGCAGACTAGTTGAAAACCTAGGTGCATGTCATGAGGCTAGGTACATGTGATGAGGTTGGATGCAGGCCGAGAGGTTAGGTGCAGGTTGAGGTTACTAGGTGGTTGGGCCAAGAGCCAGTGAAGCCGAGAGAGATGGATCTCATAAAAGGTGAACCCCGAGCAGTTGTGCAATAGAAAGGTTGAGAGACCAGTGGTTGAGCCATGTGGCTATGTAGCCAAGGGAGATATATTTCATTGAGAGAGGTGGTTGTGATGGGTTATACTATTGAATATTCTAAAAAATGGAACAAGATGTAAACTCTATAAAGGCCATGAGCCTGATATTATATTGCAACTATTTTTTTTTGTTGAATAATATAATGGCGATCTAGGCTTTTGGAGTGCAGGGTTTTTTATTTGAAAGGGTTTTCCCCATGTATATCTATGTATTCATGTCTTTTATTTCATCTTTCATGGTTGTTGATTATATTTGTTGAGTCTATTAATGGTGTTGTTGAAGCTAGTTTATTTGCATGAGTTTCTCTCAAAAGGATTAATGTGGGAAATGAACTATGCCCTTTTTTTCTTTATGGCATAGCAATGTCTTCTATCGAAGGCACCATTGATCTAGGTTATTTCTTTTTAAGATGACCCATATTTCCCAACACAGCAGAACAACTGTTCAGAATAGAGACAACATAGTAGTAGCTCCAAAGTACAACAAAGAAGTAGCTCTAGTAGTCAAGAGTATAGTAGCTCCAGATGCTAGAGTAGTAGCATCTCAAAATAAAATTTAGACCCTACACTTGCATTATTGATGCCATGAAAGACAAAGAATGTGAGGGAGATTTATGATAGCATACAACATGCTAATTTTCATGAGAATTTAGATTTTTCATTATTCTCCTATAGTGATCCAACACACTTTGAGGAAGCGGTGAAAGAACAGAAGAGGTGTAAGGCCATGAATGAGGAGTTGGATGCTATAGAGAGGAACCAAACATGGGAGATGACTAATTTACCCAAGGATAAAAAAGTGATTTGATTGAAGTGGGTTTACAAGACCAAGTGTACAACTAGAGGTGTTAGCTCTCAAAAACGTAGGTAAGGATACCTCAAGAGGCTGCCAATCTCTTGATACGTTTTAGGGTAATAGACAAGGTTAAATGGCTTAAACCTTCTACTCTTCAAGTGTTGCTAAACCTAGGCGGGTGTACCTAAATGAATTGAGCAGACTTGACTTTTGATCTTCTCTTCTTGCAGTGATTTGTCCACGATGGCAAATGGAAATGGACAAACTAAATCAAATTTGGTATAAATTGTATACCAATATTAAAACTAAAACCTAATATGCTCAGTTAACAGAAAAAATGAATAAATCTTAATGGTGAAATGCAGAGACTAGTGCCTTGTTGGGTGTGCGGAGTCAAATGAAATCTTAAATGAGTGACTTCTTTCTGGAGGACATTCAAATTGTTTGGCATATTTTTATTTATAACTTTAGTATAAACATGCAAGACTATAATTATTAAGTTCTTCTTACTGATTTAATGAATTTCCCTGATTACTGTGATTAATTAAAAGGATTTAATCCTTCCTTGAAAGAACCTATCAACAAATCACACAAATACAACAAATGTGTACTAATAAACTAAACATAAACTTGTTATTTCAATTTAAATAACTAGACAATATCCATCTTAGAGACAACTTAAATAATTCTTTCAATAAACGCAACAAAACAATTGACACTAGAAATATGTCAGCAAATCAGATGATTCTGATTGATATCTCCATGACTTCAAAACATGCAACAAAGTCTCAAATATGTGAAACATTGTGTTCCACAGTATATCTTCTATCTTCTATATTCTATCCTATTCTACTTATCGCCCCTCATTTTGTTTCCAAAATGAATATTTATACATTGAGAATACTAAAGGCCATACCCTTTTAGAAATTGAAAAGACATATTTTACAAAACAAAAGATAGAAGATAATTAAGCTCTATTTATCCACAAGTGAGTTTTAGCAAGATTATCTAAATAATCCCAGCGCTCATATGTGTCCGCATCTCCAATAGTATTCTGGATCGTGATCTCCATCTTGATCATTTCCTCAATCTACTCGCTCACTTCTTCCAATGTTGTTTCCTCCGCAGAAGCTGTCTTCATGACTTCATTCAGCATTGAATCACATTCATTCTTCCATCTGGTGGCTTCTTTCAATTCCCCTTTGTCATCAGAGAATGTGATCACAGTTTTCCTGGAAGCTACTAACAACCCGTGTTCATCCCCTTGTAGCTCAACATAGAAGTTTTAATGACGATTCACAATATGATTTGCAGCTTCAAGTGTTGCATTGCTGGAAACATCACTTTGGGAAATTTCATGAAACTTCTCCATAATTTGTCCATCCATCCTTGTATGTTCTTTCAATGTAGCAAGAGTATGAGAGTATTTTCCCCACAATTTATTCAACCAAGATGTCAAATTATCCTGTCTCTTCTTGACAATTGCTGCAATTGCATCATGCTTTCCCTGAGAATAAGCACTTGATCCTACCCAGTGATCTTTTTCCTGAGAACTTTCTCCTTGAGTAATCATTTCGGTTGGCCCCATTGAAATACCAACCAAATCTTTTAGTCTCTCATTCTCTCTCAACATTCTTTCATTATTTGCCTTGTACATTTCTCTTTCTTTTATCAACAACTAAATTTGTGCTTTATTCAACTTTGCAATATTGACCTCGATTTCAGTAGTAGCTACAAGATCAACCTCTCCAACTTTTAGAGTCATGACATGGCCAAATTCCTTCTCTATGTCAATTACCACTGATTTCCTGTGGGGTGGATATAAAGCCCATATCATCAATGATCCTTCATTAGTATTGTACTTAGAGCCTGCATACACCTTTGTCACCTTTTCCTTGTCAAGCTTGTGTGTAGCATTACTGTCCTTCAAGAAACTATCAAAGACCAATGTAGAGTTCAATTCAAGGCCAGGAAAGATCATAACACTAGCATTCTCCAACATTTTCCTCCCTTTTCTAGGAGTCATATTTGTCATTTCATCATCCACACGCTTTCTCAATTGACCCAATAATTGCTCTTCATTCCCTGAAGTAACATCATCAACATTTTCTCTTATTTCCTTCCCCTTTTGCTTGTACAAGAATGCCTTGAACTCTAGGGAATTTATAAACTCATCATCAGAGACAAATGATCTGTACTCCATGTGCCTTGCATCAACATCACCACTTTCAATACTCTGTTCTCTAACCGGGCAAACATACTGCTGAGTCCTCAACCTAGATACCTTTTTTGGTCTACCCCTGTGGCACATTACCCTTTGGTGTTTCCTCCCCTGAAGACAATTTCTCTACCTCCAACAGCCCTTGGTTATATCTCTCAACCACCATTTCAGCTTCATCTTCATCCAAATTCCTGATCAAATCATCAAAAGGATAGGATACATGCTGATACCCTCCAAAGTTAATCTTCTCTTTGGCTGAATTGATATATCCTTCAAGGTCAAAGTTCTTCCTGGGTGGTCGTCTTTTCATATTATAATGCAACATTCTATGAAGGATTGAATTGTATCCCTCCTTAGCCAACATAGTGAAATCACCAAAACATAAGGTACTAGGCATAAAAGCCTACTTCCCAAAAGAGCTAAAATGCATCACACTGCAGTAATCCATCTATCTGATAATCTCCAAATATGCAACTCTATTTGGAACTATCCTTGGTAGAATGAAAGGGGCATCTTCAAATCCATATACTCTGATCATTGTAGTTCCCTCCAAACAATACCAATCTCCCCAATTATGATCAATTGGCCCATTGAAGTCTCTTGGCCACAAGAATCTCTTAATCTCATCAGTCAATGAATAATTACAAGGATATTGATACAACTTATACAATGTTTTTACAAAATAGTCTTCAAAATGAATGAAACTGGAACTAGCAAACCTGTTGTCCCAAATAGCAGTCCACAACTGAATAGGCAATGCTTCACCGTCCTTACCAACTTGAGAAATTCTCACCTCTGGAGGCCATACTCCTAACTCCTGTCCAAAATATAGCACCAAGTGCATCAACAATGAATAGTCTCTGAGATGAACAATAGATGATATGCTCTTAATAGCCATCAACCCTGAATCAAACCCCCTAGAAATGTATGAGGCATAGTCAAATGGCCTAGAATTGTGATATTGGATATCTACTGTGATAATCATTGGCACAATTGACATGAATTCTGGTGCATCCATTCCCAACACCTGACAGACTGAGAAATATGTGTACTTCATATAGGGCTCAAACAAATCCACATGATAAGGAGGCCCCTCACTATCTTGCAGAGGTTCTGGCTTGTTGCCCTATTTAACCCTGTGAATTGGCAACCTCCAACCCTTGTAGATTGTATCCATTCTTGAAAATTCCTTCTCCAACTCTTCATAGTTGATCTCCACATTGTAGAACCCTTCCAATTTGAAAACCTCACCTATTGCTTCTTTTGACACATATATCTATGGTTTTCCAAATGGCTCACATATAGCTTTATGTTTTGGGTCATAATGATTAGCTAGTAATTTTACTAATTCTGCATTCACGAATACATTAGGGCACACCAGTTTCCCTATATTCAGCTTCCATGGATTACAGACTGGTTAAAAATAGTTTCTCCTATGATAGTGAAAATTGAAAAGTTCATACCCTCTTACGGCAGTCCAGACATCACCTATGAACTTGCATTTATCATCTAACTTATCAACTTCCGCCCTAAGTTGTGCGGACCTTCTGGCTTTAGGTCCTGAACCAGGTAGCTGATCAATAAAGTCCTGATTTAACCTCTGTTCAATGCCCTCCTATTCTATATCAACCTTTTCTTTCTTTCCCTTTGACTGACTACTCTCACCAAGCTTTCTACCCTTGGCTTTTCCAGAACCAGAATACTACATTCTTCAAGACTACAGAACTTAAAATTAGAAGGCTGAGATGCAATTACTTACAGTATTCTGCTCGAGCTCCTTAGACTAAAAGAATTCTCAGTTCTTTGTTCACCTTTCCAATTGTATTGCAATCAATTCGGTACTGAAGAATTGATTAAACCATCGTTGTTATATCTTGTCACGCCATTAATGAAGCATGAATGAAGGCTCATTTGAAACTGACACTGTCACATCAAATGTCCTATTGATGAGAGATTTTCAAATCTGGGGCGAAGTCCTTTTGCAACGTTTACTTAACCCCTCGCCAAGACATTCTATGGTCTTACCGACACCTGGAATCAAACTGATGACTACCGCTTCTATTTTTCATGTCGATGTGACAATTCCAAGTTGGGGAGATGTTACATAGACTTCACTATGTCCCATCGATATGCATTCTTCAAGTCATCCTCCAGTCACTGAGACAAAATCACCCCTTCGCCGATGAAAACACACTTCAGTGTGACCATTGAGTTTCTCACCAACAAAATATATCTTACCGATGAAATAAATCCATCAGCAAGACCGTGAATCTTCAAAAAGACTCATATTGATACCAAATGTCTTGCTGAACCCATTCCTCCAAATTGCTTCATTCGGTGAAACTCACCCTAAAATACTTTGTCGGTATAACTTTCAAACCTCAGTGAAACTTATGCCAAAGACTTCTCCTAGCAATGCATATATCTATCGACGTAACTTTTGAATCGGCAAGACTCCATAGCTTCTCCCCGATACCTTTTTGAAGAAACCCCTTACACCTTATCGGCAAGACCTGACGCCTTCGTCAAGACATTACTCCGATACACTTTAGTCTTACTGATACACATATCCCTATCGCCTGTTGGCAAGACAATTCAAACTTTCCAAGACCTCATTCTGAACACCTTTAGCTTAGCCGATATACTTCCACATGTGTCGGTCGGCGAGACACAATGTATTCGCTATGACTTCACGCCGATACCAATCAGTTTGGCTGAAATGACCCTTCTACATGCTAGTTAGTAAGACATATTGAATTCACCATGACATTACATTGATGCCCCAACCTTTTGCCTATATATTTTTTTTATATGCCAATTTGAATTTTCTCTGTCGCCAAAACAAAAGGAGTGTCCTGTCGATAGTCTACAACAAACATACATTAGTGAAAAATACAGGTCGGGGAGGCCTTCACTCTGTCTTGCTGATATGGGTCTTACAATGAAATATGAAGGACTAGATGGATTCAAATGGATCACATGAAAGAAAATATGCAAGAAAATACAAAGAGGGAATTTTATGCTCATAATGAGGACTTATTTGGAAACTCAAGAATACAATTGACTATGAAAATTTCAAAATTTTACAGTTCTAATAGTGGCTCCATTTGGGGATGAGTGATAGTAAGATGATTGCAAGGATCCAAATTTTTGGGTGAGCAGACCAAACTCAAGATGATGGAACATGTGAGCATGATGGAACAGATGGCACTCAAAAATAATGAGACCCTACACTACTGTACATGGAAAATTATTTTGAAAGAAGGAAAATCAAGATTGTCCATGTACTGGCAAGTCTTGTTCCTTTTATTTCCTAAACTACTGTGCATGGAAAATAATTTTAAAGAGGATTATCAAGAGTTGTCCATGCACTGGCAACCCTTAATCCTCTATGTTACTCAAGAGAAAAATTATTTCAGAAATTTCCCATGTACAGGCAATTCCTGATCTTCACCAGCCATATTTTGTAGATAGTATGAGTCTTCATTTTTCTTTCTAACCACCACAAAAGGTCCTAACCACAAAGCTTCAAACTTCCCATTTTATCCCTTTTCCTGGCACCTAGCATTCCACATCAGTATCAAATCACTTTCTTCAAATTTCCTATTCTTTGCTTTTTTGTCAAATAGATATTTCATCTGCGTCTGTAACTTTATGTTTTGATTTTGAGCCACTCTCCTTATTTCATCCAGTTTAGCTAGCTGCTCCATTCTTTCCTCCATAGGTTCAGGAATATCCAAATCTTCCTGAAGGACAAAATTGTAGACTGTTAACAAGTTCTGCAAAGGCATCCTGGGTTGTATTCCATACACTAACTCAAATGGGGACTTCCCAATTTCCTTCTTCACCGTAATTCTATCAGCCCATACAGCCAATCTTAATTTTGAATCTCAAGCCTTTTTGTTTTGACCTAGCATCCTTCTTATAATCTTCAGAAGACTTTTATTGCTAGATTTTGCTTGACCATTAGCTTGTGGATGGTAAGGGGCTGCATATGAAATGGTGATACCATATGTGCTACAGAAGTTCTTAAATTCATTTGATCTAAAACACATCCCATTGTCAGTGATCAATCTTATTGGTGTACCAAATCTAGTAATGACAATCTCCATTAATAAATTTGTCACAAATCTACTTGTAGCCTATTTAGTTGGGATTGCTTCTACCCATTTAGTAAAATAATTAGTGGCCACCAGTATCCATCTATGTCCACCACTTGATTTTTCTTGTACTTCTTCAATGAAATCAATTCCCCATTGATGGAAAGGAGCATCAGCCTGCATGGGTCGAAGTGGCAAAGCTCCCTGATACTTTAATTTTCTAGAGAACTTCTGGCAGGCTTCACATTTTCTTACATAGATGAAAGAGTCATTAAAAACCTTGGGCCAGTAATACCCTGCCCTGAGAATTTTATGTGCAGTTGTCTTTGCTGAGTAATGTCCCCCACAAACTCCTTCATGCATCTCACTTAAGACACGCTTGGCTTGAGATTCATCCAAACACCATCCTTGTTTTTCCAAAATATATCTCCATCCATGAAAACATATTTAGATGCCTGCAACTTCAATGTTCTTTTCTGGCTATCATTCATTTCCTCTAGACACTTCATGTATTTCAGGTAATGCATGATATCTGCATACCATGGAGTATGCTCAATGCTTGCAACTGCATTTTCTTTTTCTACATTGCAAATTTTATTTGCTTCAATGTTCGCCTCTATCATTAGCTTAGCCAAGCCCTGACCTCTTACCAGCTTAGTAATTTGTATCTCCATGTCAAACTCTTGGATTTTGTTAATCCATTTACTTCTTTTCCCTGTTACTTCAGACTGTGTCAGAATATCCTTAACAGCTGCATGAGGAACATAAGCTACCACCTTTGCTCCAACAAGATATGGCCTAAAAGCTTTTATAGCTTTCACCAGTGCAAATGCCTATTTTTCCATTATATCATACTTTAGTTTAGACCCCTACAATGTTTTACTAAAAAAAGACACACGTTGTTCATGACCATCCTCATTCTTTTGCAGCATAACAGCAGCAATTGTGTGCATTGAGGCAAATGAAAATATCTGGAAAGGCTTTGCAAAATCCAGAGACTTAAGGATAGGAGCTTCCTTGATGGCTCTTTTGATAGATACAAAAGCATCCAAAGCCTCTACAGTCCATTCTATTTTTTGTCCTTTCTTCAACATTTTTTCTATGGGTTTAATAATCTCAGCAAAGTTAGAAACAAATCTCCTAACAAAATTTATTTTTCCAAAGAATGATTGTATTGCCTTAAAATTTTTAGGGAAAGAAATTTTGTCAATGGCCTCAACCCTTTCAAGGTCTATCCTAACCCCCTCCTTTGAAACAATATGACCCAAAAGTTTACCCTCTGTAACTGCAAAATTACACTTCTTAGGGTTCAAGCTAATACCATATTCAAGGGCTTTTATAAATACCTTTTCCAAATGATGAACATGATCTTCAACCTTCTTGGAGAAAGCAGTGAGGTCATCCTGATACACCACCATGATAACATTGATCAAATCTGCAAATGCCACATCCATAGCTCTTTGGAAAGTTACCCCTGCATTAGTGAAACCAAATGGCATTCTTATATATACATATGTTCCCCAAGGGGTTGTAAATGTTGTCTTATATTGCTCAAATTCCTTGACCATAACTTGGTTATACCCTGAAAATCCATCCATCATAGACAATAGTTCGCACTATTACTTTATGCAATATAGCCTCCATATTGGGTAAAGGATAATTATCTTTGAGGGATGCTATGTTGAGATTTCTAAAATCTACACATAGCCTAATATCTCCATTCTTCTTTCTCATAGGGACCAAATTTGAGACCCACGTTGAATGCCTAATTGGTTTAATGATTCCTCCATCTCTAAGCTTTGCCAACTCCTCCTACATCTTAGGCTCCAATGTTGGATTTATGGGTCTTTGATTTTGTCTGAATGGCTTAGCATCTAGTTTCAATGGTATTTTATGCTGAAACAAATCTTCCCTATATGCTTTTAGATCTTCATAAGACCAAGAAAATACATTTTTATACTTTCTCAACAATTCTATCAGCATTCTTCTAATTGCAAGGCTTATCTTTTTACCTATGTACACCTTTTTTGGTACCATCTCAGTTCCCAAGTTAATTTCTTCAATATCTTCCCTTTTAACTGGTGTTTGTTTCATGAGAGAGCGGTCATTCCCATCATACACACTCTCCAATTCCACTAAGCCTTTAGGAAGCTTATTTGTTTTGAGCTGTAAGATCTCTTTCCCAAAGACTGTTTGCTTCCCATCCACTTCTTCAACAAAAGCGTTGAAGTCGATCTATTGAGCTTCAAACTGATCTATACAATAGAGGAACTTCAAAAGATCAGTATCATCATTGAAGACCTGCCAACTATAAACATTATCAAGTACAACAAGCCTTGTCTTGAATTTAATTTGTGACACCCCGGCCAATGTAATATCATCTATTTTCAATGCTACATTTGCTAGAAAATCAGCCATTATGTTCTTTGATCTATCTACCCATTCAATTGAGAAGGCATCAAACAACTCAATTGTATCCCATACAACATTTATGTACTACTTCAATCTTATATGTTTTGCTGCATACTTGGTCTTGATTTGTGAAACAACCAACTTTGAATCTCCAAGAACAGCCAGCAACTTGATTTTATGTTTCATGGCTATATTCAATCCTGTTAATAAAGCTTCATACTCTACCACATTGTTTGTATATTCAAATGTTAATAGGAATGAATACTTAAATGTAATACCTTTAGGTGAAACAAATACTATCCCAGCTCCATTGCCTTCCTGGCTACAGGCTCCATCAAAATACATCTTCCACACACCATTGTAGTTCTATGCAACATGCTTCTCAATTGGATCTGTATTGGTTAATTCTGGTTGTGCTGGTTCTATATTGAAACTCCCAAGATCAACATCACAAAAATAGTTGATTTGATCTTGTGGTACACAATCAATAAGCTAGTTCATCCTCGGTTCCCTGTACAACTTTACCTCTTGACCATTCACCAGAATTGTTGCATAAGATAGATCAAACTGGATATTTCCACCAATAGTTGCCATCCACTGCCTTGATAAAAGCATACCGAATTGAGGGGGGGTGTCTATTACTGTTATATCAATATTGTATGCTACTTGAGGATAAGCAGCTAACTTGACTTCTACATCTTTCATTATACCCACCACAGGAATAGGTTGGTTATCCATTGCATAACATTTTCCTTCATATGTATCCACCCACATGCCTAGATGTTTCATCACTCCTACTAGCATAATATTCATGGCAGCACCAAAATCTATCATGCAATTCCTCAATACTTTGTTGTTTATAAGTAATGTAGTAAAGAAAGGATCAACTTGTGGAGGACTTGTCAATACATTACTCAAGCAAATTTCTGGGATATTTACTTTATCATGCTTATTTTTAGCAACCATCTTATTTTAAGAATTTACATTTTTTTCACTTTCATTTGTTATCAATTGCACTGCATTGTCTCTGTATTCTTTTATATTCATCGTTTCAAGAAGTGGAATATACATCTTTACCTGAGACAAGGCCTAAGTGAAATCAAAAGAGGAACCTTGTACCTTAATCATTTTCTTTTTTTCTAATGTTTCTCCTTTGTTCTCTTCTTTTTCTCTTCTACCTGGATGATCAGTCTTTTGAATTTCTTTGTGTAAGTCTTTTACTCCATCCTTTTGGACAGGCTTTTGTTTGCTTTCATCATGTTGTTTGTTTTCAACCCTTTTCACAGTTTCTTTTGTCGCCTTTTTCTCTTTCATGAAGATTCCCCTAGGAACACCTTCCTTCTCATTTACTGTCCTATTTCTCAACTAGTATTTACTCTTTGCTTCTTCAACAACAACAATAGTTAATCTCTCTATCTCCTCTTTAGTGAGTTTCCTCATGCTGCCCTAAGTAAGCATCTCATCAGAATGTTGCTCTGTACAATATTTTTCAAAATAAAAAAGGATCTGCTACTCAGCCATGTGGACATTGTATTTCTGATTTGAGACATCATACTCATAACCCTCATCCTCTGAAGACAAATATCTCTCCTCCACATGGTGAAAAGTGTTTGAAGTTAAATACACTTTATGATATTCTCCACTATTTCCCATCAACATTCCTTCCTCTTGCATTCTTTGGGCTACAGCGCAGTAATCTGGGGAATGTGGCTTATTACAGACTTCATAAAAATAATTGTTATCCACCATATAGGCTCCCTTCTTCCTCAATGGATTAGGAGTTTCTTTGTTTCCAGGCCTATCAATTACAGGCTTTCTATCCTTCCAGTTTGTATTATAGGGCATGCCATGTAACCTCGGCCTCGGCCTATCATTCCTGTATGCATTCTCCTGTTTATATTGATAACTATTGTTTTGTTGAGAAGCCCTTGGGTTTTCTCTCTTATCAATTATCCCAACAACCCTCTTATTGTTTTCAATTGTCAATGTTGTCTTTTGAGCTTCAGCCAAGTCTCTTGGGAATCTATTTCTTAATTCATATCCTGTTTAAGGATCGAATGCATTCAGGTAAACACTCAAAGCTACAGATTCTGGCAACTTTGATCCAAGAGGAATTCTATTCTATAGCTTATTGAATTTCTGGTTGAAATCATAGATTGAATCATTCTAATTTTTTTGAATTCGCATCAATTCATGAAGAGCAGCATTAGGTGCACTTTGATTCCCATATTGCTCGAGGAATCGGTCCTGAAATATTGGAGAGAATAAATTGAGGTTGTTGCTAGGCTGTTGAACCAATCCCTAGCTTCTTCAATAAGAGACATCATGAATAATCTCATATGCAAATCTTCATAAGGAACATCCAAATCCTGAATGAAAGCATTGAAACTCCTTACATGATCCTCGACAGTGATTGCATTACTCCCTGCAAACTTAGGCACTAGGCATCTCCAGTTGTCGTCCATAGGATAAGGGTATAATTGAAACCTTGCCAAGTCAAATTGTCTAATCATAATGGCATACTAATGAGGAGGAGGGTTGGGTGGGTATTGATACTGGTACATAGGGTTATTATATTATGCATTTTGCTATGGCACATGATGCTGACCAGGAGGTGGATGACTTGTATGTTGTGTGGGAATATGAGGTGGCTGATTTGGCTATCTATATTGATTCCCAATTTGATGGTGAGGGATCCTTGGTGGTTCAGAATACCCAGCACCATGATTACCCTATTTATGAGGTGGTATATACTTAGAGGGGTAACCACCTGTGTGAGGAATGTTCTGAGCTTTCTGCAGTTTGAATTCTCTCATTGCTTGTATCATCTGAGCTTTTTCCTGTTCTTCCCTCTCCTTATTCTGAGATTCAAACCGTGCTTTAACTTCTTCATAAGTTAAATATTCATAATCTTCCTGGGGAGCTTCTTTATCAGTGGGTCCATTCTGATTACCTTCCAGTGTTTGGTCATATTCATGCTGAATTCTAAGTTGTTCATCTTCAAAATTAGCATGCCACTCTGCCTGTTTCTGAGGGTCGTGAAAAGGATTCCTTTGATCTTTTGGGGCGCAAGGATCTTCACTTGAATTATCTTTCCATGTATCATAATAGTTATATGTTTCACCATGAGGTATTGATGATTTGTCTTTGTTTGTCATGCACATGTCCTCACTTTTCCCTTTACCCTTGTCAACCTTATCATTTTTGTGTCCACTTACTACTGCCAGTGGGAGCTCTAGAATGACCTCCCCTGTATTGACATCTTCTTCCATTCATATTGCAATGTTTTATCAGAGTCGCCACTCACTTTCTTGAAAGTGAGAAAAAGATTGTTACTTGTTATTCCCAGTGGAGTCTATATATAGGATTCATGACTATATGATTAAGGTGCAAATTCTTTGTTATCCCTAGCAGAGTCACCAATTTGTTAGCTCTAAAAAATGCAGGTAAGGATACCTCAAGAGGTTGCCAATCTCTTGATATGTTTTAGGGTAACAAACAAGGTTAAATGGCTTAAATCTTCTACTCTTCAGGTGCTACTAAACCTAGGCGGGTGTACCTAAATGAATTGAGCAGACTTGACTTTTGATCTTCTCTTCTTGCAGTGATTTTTCCATGATGGCAGATGGAAATGAACAAACTAAATCAAATTTGGTATAAATTGTATACCAATATTAAAACTAAAACCTAATATGCTCAGTTAACAGAAAAAATGAATAAATCTTAATGGTGAAATGTAGAGACTAGTGCCTTATTGGGTGTGCGGAGTCAAATGAAATCTTAAATGAGTGACTTCTTTCTAGAGGACATTCAAATTGTTTGGCATATTTTTATTTATAACTTTAGTATAAACATGCAAGACTTTGATTATTAAGTTCTTCTTACTGATCTAAATGAATTTCCCTGATTACTGTGATTAATTAAAAAGATTTAATCCTTCCTTGAAAGAACCTATCAACCAATCACACAAATACAAAAAATGTGTACTGATAAACTGAACATAAACTTGTTATGTCAATTTAAATAACCAGACAATATCCATCTTAGAGACAACTTAAATAATTCTTTCAATAAACGCAACAAAACAATTGACACCAGAAATACGCTAGCAAATCAGATGATTCTCAATGATATCTCCATGAATTCAAAACATGCAACAGAGTCTCAGCTATGCGAAACATTGTGTTCCACATTATATCTTCTATCTTCTATACAATTCTACTTATCGCCACTCATTTTGTTTCCAAAATGAATATTTATACATTGAGAATACGAAAGGCCATATCCTTTCAAAAATTGAAAAGACACATTTTACAAAACAAACGATAGAAGATAATTAAGCTCTATTTATCCACAAGTGAGTTTTAGCAAGATGATCTAAAGAATCCCGGTGCTCATATGTGTCTGCATCTCCAACAGCATTCTGAATCGTGATCTCCATCTTGATCATTTCCTCATTCTGCTCGCTCACTTCTTCCAATGTTGTTTCCTCCACAGAAGTTGTCTTCATGACTTCATTCAACATTGACTCACATTCATTCTTCCATCTGGTGGCTTATTTCAATTCCCCTTTGTCATCAGAGAATGTGATCACAGTTTTCCTGGCAGCTTCTAACAACCCCTATTCATGCCCTTGTAGCTCAACATAGAAGTTTCGATGATGATTCACAATATGATTTGTAGCTTCAAGTGCTGCACTGCTAGAAACATCACTTTGGGAAATTTCATGAAACTTTTCCATAATTTGTCCATCCATCCTTGTATGTTCTTTCAATGCAGCAAGAGTATGAGAGTATTTTCCCCACAATTTATTCAACCAAGATGTCAAATTATCCTACCTCTTCTTGACAATTGCTGCAATTGCATCATGCTTTCCCTGAGAATAAGCACTTGATCCTACCTAGTGATCTTTTTCTTGAGAACTTTCTCCTTGAGTAATCATTTTGGTTGGCCCCATTGAAATACCAACCAAATCTTTTAGTCTTTCATTCTCTCTCAACATTCTTTCATTATTCACCTTGTACATTTCTCTTTCTTTTATCAACAACTGAATTTGTGCTTTATTCAACTTTGCAATATTGACCCCGATTTCAGCAGTAGCTACAGGATCAGCCTCTCCAACTTTTAGAGTCATGACATGGCCAAATTCCTTCTCTGTGTCAATTACCATTGATTTCTTATGGGGTGGATATAAAGCCCATATCATCAATGATCCTTCATCAGTATTGTACTTAGAGCCTGCATACACCTCTATCACCTTTTCCTTGTCAACCTTGTGTGTAGCATTACTATCCTTGAAGAAACTATCAAAGACCAATGCAGAGTTCAAGTCAAGGCCAGGAAAGATCATAACACTAGCATTCTCCAACATTTTCCTCCCTTTTTCAGAAGTCATATTTGTCATTTCATCATCCATACACTTTCTCAATTGACCCAATAATTGCTCTTCATTCCCTGAAGTAACATCATCAACATTTTCTCTTATTTCCTTCCTTTTGGCGTACCGAGGAATGAGCTTTTGGAACTGGGGAGTTTATCATGACTCAATCATCAAAGGACAAATGAATTAGCCTTAGCTGTGTGTGCATCAAATGCCACTTTCAGTACTTTTCTCTATTTGGGGCAAAATATCTTTCTTCAGTCCTCAACTTGGATACCCAACTGCGAGGTCTACCCATGGCACATTACTGCTGATTGTTTCCTCCGAGATAAGCTCATCAACGTCATGGGTTGTAATCCTCTCATGCCATTTGGGCTTCCGTCTAAAATCAGGATTAGAGTGTGACATGGTGTGTTAGGGTTTCTCCGACAGAATCGTCTTCTTGGTCAGAATGGAATCCCGTGGTAGGGTGTGGATCTTCCGAGACTCATGCTCCGTTATGATGTCTCGTCGGACGTTCCTTCAGATTGCTTCCGTTTGGGGTGGGACTCACCTAAAATGCTGTGGTGTAGCACTCGACCTCGGTGAGAACTTCTGTAGAAGACTTCTTCTCTGGCGGTCGCATACCCTCTATCGGCTGCTTTTGAATCAGGAGAAGGACTCCATAGCTACTCTGATGGCTTTTGGTGAGCCCTCCCTTATGGAAAGTAGGGGCCTTTGTCGAGACATTACTTTCAATGCAGCTTTGGTCTTTGGGTACACATGTCCACTGTCAGCCGATGAGACAGTTCCAGGCTAAATGAGACCTAATCTTGGACACTTATTTGGCTTGGTATTATGCTTCCACGTAATTAGATTACGGTTGAGGACTGATGTATTCACTGGGCTTCCTTGTGGTACTTGATGGGTTTGACAGAGTGACCATTCTGCATGTTGGTGGGTGGACATGTTAGTTGGGCATTGTCGATACTAACCTTTTGCCTATATATTTTTTTATATGCCGATTTGAATTTTCTCTATTGCCGAAACAAAAGGAGTGTCCTACCGATAGTCTGCAACAAACATACATTAGTGAAAAATACAGGTGACGGAGACCTTCACTCTGTCTTGCCGATATTGGTCTTACAATGATATATGAAGGAATAGATGGATTCAAATGGATCACATGAGATAAAATAGGCAAGAAAATACAAAGAGGGAATTTTATGCTCATAATGAGGACTTATTTAGAAACTCAAGAATGCAATTGACTGTGAAAATTTCAAAATTTTACAGTTCTAACAGGAGGTAAAATTGAAAGAAAAAAAGTAAGATCAGTTGTGAAAGGGTAAAAAAACAACCTGAAATAGACTATAATGAAACATATGCACCAGTTGCAAGGCTGGAAATAGTGTGAATAGTTATAGTGGTTACAACACAACATCAGTGGAAGGTGTTTCAAATAGATGTAAAGTCAACCTTCTTAAACGGATTGCTAAAGGACGAAGTGTATGTGGAGCAGCCACCTAGCTATGAAGTCCTGGGGCAAGAAGAAAAAGTGTATAGGCTCTGGAAAGCTCTTTATGGTATGAAATAAGCACCTCGGGCATCATAAAATATAATAGATTCTTATTTGTTGAGCAATGGCTTTAGCAAGAGCAGCAATGAGCCCACACTCTACATCAAATCAGCTCAAGGTGATATTTAAATTACTGTTTTGTATGTAGATGATCTAATGTTTACTGGTAATAGTGACATTAGAATTGTTGATTTTAAAGAGGTGATGAAGAATGAGTTTGAGATGACGGAGTTGGGTTTGTTAAATTATTTTCTTGGGATAGAAGTACAACAAACACAACATGGCTTTTTTATTTCACAATATAATTATGCCAAACAAATTTTAAGAAGGTTTAAAATGCATAACAACAAACCTACCCCCACACCAATAGCAACAAGTCTAAAATTGCACAAGGATGATATTAGTAAGGAAGTGAACCCAACCCTCTACAAAAGCATGGTTGGAAGTTTGATGTATTTTACATCAACTAGGTTTGATTTGATGTATGTAGTAAGTTTTATATCTAGGTTAATGGAGAAGTGTAAGAACACACATTGGTAAGCAGGAAAGGGGATCTTTAGGTATGTGAATGGAACGACAAGTTATGGCATCATGTATGGTGCATGTGGGTATGTGCAGGATCATAATGGGCCAAAAAGTGGTGGTATGATGGGTATGTGCAGGGTATCTGGCTGACGACTTTTTTTTTACCCAAAATTGATGAAATGAAGAGTTTTCAAAGGAGATTCTTAGCTTTCCACCAATATAAATTACGCTTTACATTGAATTTAATAAATAATTATTATTCATTTCCTTTGAATTAACTAAAGTCCCTCATTATTAAATTTGATTGAAAATATATGCTTTCAAATGGTATCACATTTTAATTTAAGAACATACATAGCTCTAGCTCTTCCACATATATAGATATAAAAAGTTCAAGTTTTATTGAGATTGCATTGAAGTTAGGGTGGTCGACATACGAAATATTTTTATATTTTTTAAAATTTGTGTAAAATTCATAATTAATTGTTGCTTGGAAAATTGCAAAATATGCATCCATTGGGACATGGGTCTCCTGTATATGAATCTTATCAAAGAAATGTTATCATTTTTATTGTTGTTGGGGTGTACAGTTAGGACGGTGGCATACCATCTTATTTTTCCTTGGAAATTTAAGTGTCATTGAAATTTCAAATTTTCACCAAATAGATTTCTTTTTTAAATAAACCTAGTAGTTTAGAGCCACATTCAATTTTATACATGTTCTATTCTTACATATTTTTGAAATAATATAGATAACTTATTCAAATTTTTACGTCAAGTTGCCTAACTCTAACTTTTCTAAATTTTTTGCCACTTAAGGGCCTGTTTTTTCCATGATGATCCTACACATACCCATGTAATGAATTTAAGTTGGATGGTTTCATGGATAGTGATTGGGGAGGAAATGCGGATGATAGGAAGAGCACATCACGGTATGTCTTCAACATGGGATAGGGTGTGATCTCATTGGCATCAAAGAAGTAGTCGATTGTCTCTCTCAGCATAGTAGAAGCTGAGTACATAGCAGAAAATGCAATAGCATGTCAGGCTATTTGGTTGAGAAGAATCCTTGTAGATTTACAACAACAACAAGACAACACAATCATACATTGTGACAATGTGTCCTCAATAGCCTTGATAAAGAATATAGTCTTCCATAGATGAAGCAAACATATCGAGATCTGATATCACTTTTTAAGGGAGTTGATTGAACAAGGTGACATAGAGCTTCACTATTGAAAATATGAACAACTTGTCGACATCTTCACCAAAGCATTACCAAAAGATAGTTTTGAATGCCTAAGAGATAAGCTTGACATTGTGGATAGCTTTGGAGATCAACTCTGAAATGAAACTGTAGAATGACAGCTGACTTCCAGATTAAGGGTGAGTGTTAGAATATTTAATAATATCCAGTCAAAACCCCACATCAGATGAAGACTTTTAAGTTTCCCCCCCAACATGAACCTACGTAATTTAATTTGGTATGCATTTTTGAATTTGAACTAAGCACTCTTTTTTGAGCTTGCAACAACCAACGTATACTTGCAACAATTAATGTGTTAGTTGAATTTGAAATTTTATTTGAGCACTCATTCTCATGAGTTAAAAACAAGCAAGACAAAAAGAATGCAACAGTTAGTTTAGTAGTTAGTAAGTTTATGCATTGGGATTGGTTGAGCCTATAGTAGTAGATGAAATAGGGAATGCTCAACACAAAATAAGAGACAACAACAGTGCATAGAAAGTTTAGCAGATGTAGCACAGTGATAACTATAGCTACAGGACTGTAGCCAGTTACATTTTTTGTCGTGTGAGTGTAGCACTAGTATTGGACATCTGTCCAAATAGTTTAGTTTTATTTTTTTTGTGAAAAATAGAGCATGTCCTCTGAAATTTTTGTTGTATTTTTAAGCAAACAAGGAATATATGAAAAGTTAATTTATGTGTCAAATGTTGTACTATCTTTGTGCATTTTATATGTGTTATTTTTTGCTCTATCCATCTTGTCATAGTAGTGACTTTGTTTTATTTCACTGCTGCTTGCTATCACTCCCCCATCAGTTTTGGTGAAACCTCTGATGTAGAGCCACTGATTTACAAAAGTCACTTCCTATTTATTTAACTCCACCTTACCTTCCTCCATCAGCTTCTTGAATTTATCTTTTTCCACCTGTACTATTATAGACACTTGCATGTAAGCATTATACAAGGCAAGTCTTTTGTAAGACTCAGTATGATCCCTCCTACATCCTTAGTACTTCTCGCTATTTCTTGCTTTCCATATAAGCCATAGTATTTCAGAAGATAGTATTAGCCAAAATAGATTATTCATTTTACCAATTCCTTGAATTTTTCCCATTATAATTTCTCTTATTTTATTGATTCTCATATCTCCCCCTCCTCTCTAATCAATTTGGAATATTTTCCAGATTTCTTTTACAAAGAAGCAATCAAAAGAAATGTGCATGATATATTCAATTTTTTTACATACATCATAAGTACTTGTGTTGTTCTTAGAGTCAATATTTTGTAGTCTTTGCAATAGTAGCATCTCTCTAAAGCTGTCTTTTTTAGGATACATCACATTGTTCTAGATGTGGCTAAAAAATTTGTTCCACTGCTTTCTATCAAGGTTTAGGTTCCATCCTTTGTTTAGGGAATTAAAATGGTCTAGATTACTGTTAAGCAGTTTGCAAATTATGTCTTTGGCTTTTAGCCTCTTAAGCCTTCTCTCTTCTAACTATTCAAACTCTTGTATAGTATTCCTACTGGATGCCATATTAGTCTTAGGTTTCACCACATTTTTCTTTACAACCTCATAAGTCCTTTTCCAAGTTTGTGGGATGTCAAATTCTTGTCTAGAATAGTGTCCTAACTTTTTAGTTGTTCATTATTAATTAAATTCTTCGAAATCAAGCTATACCTTTTCTATGCTAAGATTTTGTAGAGCACCCCTGTAGTATTGCTAGGGGTTTTTTAGTGTGCCATATATTCCACCAGATGGATCTGAAGTACAAAATTTTATTTAAGTCTTGGTTAATTTAAAATTTAATAATTATCTCACATTTGCATACTTCCCAATCCTTTCATAGGCTCTAAAATACATTGGACCTTGAGGAAGAAGTTTTGAATTTACCAAATACAAGATCATAGGTAAGCATGTGCTTCCATGACTTAGCTTGTTTTGGGATAGCACATTGAATATTTTTTTTGACTAACACCTTCCATGGTTCATTCCCAGGTAGACTTTACAAATCCACTTTATAGCCTGAGCTATCCCCTACTACTTTATATTTTTTAAACCTAACCCTCCCTCTTCCTTCTCTAGCGACAAATTTCCCACCTTATTGCATGTTTCTTTTTATTTCCCCTTTTTTTTACCAAAACAATTATCTTATCCTCTTTTCTCATCAAATCATATAATCGAATAGGGATTTTGTCAATATTATAGTTTTATTTTTTTGGTACACATGTATGCAAAATGTGGAAGCATAGACAAGGCACATGAACTATTTGACATATAATTTCTCAAAGAAATGTGGTCTCATGAAATACCATGATTTTATAATATGAAAAAAATGAATTTTTGTCAACTTTAGGTGTTAGAAAATTTCAAGTAAATATAATTTGTAGATGAAAAGACAAATTTCATGACTTTTTCCAACATTCTCCCTATCTATGCCAAAATGGGAGATTTGAAAAAAGGTATGGGCATCCATCAAAGCATAATGGAAGGGAAATTTTTTCAAATTTTATAGCTGCAACTATCCTAGTAGACATGTATGCAAAATGTGGAACCACATACAAGGAACACAATCTATATGACATAATTCCTTAGAGAAGGGGAGAAAGTAAGAATCTATGTGGATATTGTAGCAATTCAAACCACATGATTTGTTTGGTTGCACAAGAGCCAAATGATACTATAAAAGAAGTCAAAACACTACAAAGAGTAAAGAATTATGTAGTTTAAAACATATCAAGAGGTGCTAAGGTTATAATGAGAATTTTCAAAGGAACCCCCCTTGAATGCCCATAGATTCAAAAATTAAAATTAAGTAATGATAAACATGGAATATACATTTTAACAAAATCGAATCAAATCCTTTGGAAAAATATAATGCACTTGATTAAGGCTATGTATGTTGAGCACTTATAATTTATGATACTTAGCAAATCTAATCCCAGAATCAACATAATAACAAAATCAAAGCATATTGTTAAGAATGCATTATAAGGGATCATAATGAAACATAATAGAATGAAGGAAAATGTAAAGAACATGTATAAAGACTTGACATACCTTAAAAATGGAGATTCAAATGGAGAAACTACCGTATTATGTACATAGTCTTTGTTTCTTCTTCAATCAAATTGCTCAACAATTTGATCTTTTCACAAAACAATGTATAATTTTGAATTCCTACGATTCAATCACAATTAGCATTGCAACACTATAAAAATTGAAACTTGAATTGATATATATCAAATTCGATGTGAAAATTTTGTTATTTCCTCCTTCCTAAGTTGGAAAACCTAAAAGGGTGGTGGAAAGTTGGTGCAAAGGTGGCAAAATGTGTAAAACTTGCATGTGCACTTCCCAATAGCATCAAAAATATATATTTTTAGATCACATACAAAACCAAGAGAATAACAAAAAATGTGGGCCTAGATCATGGGTTTCTTATCCCTAAACACTCAACCCTCAACACTATACCTTAAAGCCTAATCCATAAACCCTAATCCTAAAGCATCAACCCTCAACCCTTAAAACTTAAATCCTCAACCCTCAACCCTTGACACTATACCTTAAACCCTAATCCATCAACCCTCAACCCTAATCCATCAACCCTTAAACCCTTAGTATCTCAACCCTTAAACCCTAAATCCTTAAACCCTAACCCTTAAATTCTCACCCTTAAACCCTTATCATCCCCTCTCCTCTCCTATCTCCCTTACCCTCATCTCTTTCCTATCTCTCTCACTCATCTCTCTCTAGGTTGTAGTTCACTCACTTGTATATCTCTTAGGGATCTCTAGATATTTCCCTCACTCTCCACCTCTCTCCATCCTCCTTACCCCTCTTTCCCTCACATTGTGAACTTATCTCTTCCACTTTTTTCTCTCTCCCCTCACCTCTATATCTCCCACCTCTCTCCTTCTCACCTCTTTATCTCTCCCCTCTCTAGGTCTCTCAATCACTCCTTGTGTGCCTTTCCATCCCTCAGCCATCTAGGTCTCTTACTCCTTGTCTCATTACCCACCCATCTCCCCACTCAATCTCTCTCACTCCTATGTCTCCCCTTATGTCTCTCACCCCTCTCTCTTTAGGAATTAGGCCTCTCGCCTCTATATCTCTCAAGGCTCTCTAGTTATTTACCTCCCTCTACACCTATCTCCCTCCTAACCCCTCTTTCACTAAATTTGTGAACTTATCTCTCCCATTTTCTTCTATCTCTCCCCTCACCTCTCTATTTCTCACCTCTCTCTCCCCCTCCCCTCTCTATCACTCCCCTCTCTAGGTCTCTCAATCATTCCTTTTCTACCTCTCCATCCCTCCTTCACCATCTAGGTCTCTCACTCCTTGTATCATTACCCACCCCTCTCCCCCTCTATCTATCTAACCCTATCTCCCCCTATGTATATCACCCATATCTCCTTAGGTTGTAGGTCTCTCACCTCTATATCCCTTAGGGCTCTCTAGTTATTTCCCCCCTCTGCTTGTCTCTCACTCCTCCTTACCCCTCTTTCCCTCAAGTTTTGAAATTATCTCCCTCATTATATTCTATCTTTCCATTCATCTCTCTAACTCTCACCCCTCTACCTCTCCATCCCTCCTTAGAAATCTAGGTCTCTCACTCATTGTCTCATTACCCACCCTTATCCCCCCTCTATCTCTCTCACACCTATCTTTCCCCTATGTATCTCACTCATCTCTCCCTAGGCTATAGATCTCTCACCTCTATACCTCTCAGGGATCTCTAGTTATTTCCATTCCTCTCCACCTCTCTCCCTCATCCTTACCCATATTTCCCTCAAGTTGTGAACTTCTCTCTCATTTTCTTCTATCTCTCCCTCACCTCTCTACCCTCTACCCTCCACATTAAACCCTCAACCCTAATACCTCGAACCTATACCTTAAACCCTTAATACCTTAAACCCTAAACCCTCTACCCTCTATGCCATACATTACACTATCAACCCTAATGTATTGAACCTATACCTTAAACCCTTTATCTCTTAACCCTCAACCCTTAAATCCTAAACCATTAAACATTAAACCCTCTACCCTATACATTAGACACTCTACCCTAATCCATCAACCCTATACCTTAAATCCTTAACCCTAAAACCTGAACCCTCAACACTCAACACTCAACCCTCAGCCCTCAACCCTCAACCCTAATCCTTCAACCTCAACCCTTAAACTTTCAACCCTTAAACCCACAACATTCAACCCCTCTACCCTATATAAAAAACCCTTAACCCTAATGCATCAACCTTATACCTTAAACCCTAATCTCTTAATACTCAACCCTTAAACCCTAATCCCTTAAGCCATCAACCCTTAAACCCTAAACCCTTGACTCTTTAACATTAAATCCTCAACCCTTATTGTCTAATCCATTAACCCTGAACCCTAAACCCTATCCCTAAAGCCTCAACCCTCAATCCTTAAACCTTAAACAATAAACTCTATCCCTAACCCTCTCCACTTGACACTATACCTTAAACTATAATCCCTCAACCATTAAACCCTCAACTCTTAAACCCTAACCTCTCAACCCATAGATACCCTTAAACACTTAAACCTTATACCCTTTACACTTAACCCTGGACACTCAACCTTGAACATTATCCCTGAACCTTCAAACCTCTACCCTATACCCTATGCTCTCAACTCTATACTTATTCCCTAAACCTTCAACCTTAAATTATATGCATTATACACTCAACCTTAAATTATGAACCCTATATCTTAAACACTCAACCTTGAACATTATCCGTCAACTGTAAAATATCAATCCTCTACCCTAATCCCTAAAACCCTATACCTTAAATATTTAACCCTCAACCATCAACCCTATACATTAACCCTCAACCCTTAACCCTAAACCCTAAAATCCTTTACCCTATACATTAAACCCTTAACCCTAATGAATCAGTCCTATATCTTAATCCCTAATGTCTTAATGCTCAACCCTTAAAATCTAATCCCTTAAGCCCTCAACCCTCAAACCCTAAACCCTTGACCCTTTAACCTTAAAGCCTTAAACCCCCAACCCTTAAACCCTAATCCCTTAAGCCCTCAAACCTTAAACCCTAAACCCTTGACCCTTTAGCATTAAAGCATTAAACCCCCAATCCTTAAACACTAATCCCTTGACACTCGTCCCTAGAGCCCTGTCCTAGGCCTCAGCCTCAGCCAGCCAGAGCCTTGAGCTATAGGCCCTGTCCCTAGACCCTCAGCCCTTGGCACTGTGCCTTGGGCCCTATTGCCTGACCCTTAGGCCTTGATCCATGGACTATTGACCCTTAGGCCTTAGGCCCTTAGACCATGTGCCACATGCCTTGGACCTCAGAGACTCAAACTGTTATCCCTCAGCTAGGCCTCACCCTATACCCTACCTTATGCCCTATACTTATTCCTAAGTTCTTAGCCCTCATCTATGTCATATACCCTCGACCTTGGAGCCGGACATTTGTCCTCGGCTCACAAGGTCTGACCCTCTGCCTGATCATTCTGACCGTCAGTCCTCAGGCCCACCACCCTCGGTACTGTGCATTAGGCCCTCAGACCTCGGCCTAGTCGGCTTCCGGCCTCGGCCTTGGGCTCTCATTTCGTCCTCGGCCCTCAGGCCCCTCTGCCCTGTGCATTTAGGCCCTTAGGCCTGTTACTTGACCCTGTGCCTTGATCCTAGTCTTGATGCTCAGTATGGGCCTTGATCCCAATTCAGGCCCTCGGCCATGTTGTATAGGCCAGCCGATGATTTGACCTTGAGGCCTTGGACCTCCAGGACAGAGCCTTAGTCCTTGACCCTAGGCCCTAGGCCACTGTCCTGTGGCCTCGGTCATCGGTAGCCAGGCTTTGGGCCCTGGGCCTGTCCTGGGGCCTCTGCCTTGGGCTGTGTAGGCCATGACCTTGACTGGGACTGTGGGCTGTGGGCCTTGCCCTGTGCTTGACGGGTGCTCGAGCGGACATTTGTCACTCGACTGGCTTCCAGGCCTACTTTTCTTGCCTATGAGGCCTCATTTTCTTGTCATCTGGGCTGTGGAAATGGAATCATGGGAAAAACCATAGAAGTGGTTTACAATTTTGAGTGAGGAAGGAAAGAAGTGGAGAAAAGAATGATATCCACAAAGTTAGGTTTTGGGGTTCGAATGAACCATTTGGTTCAAGCGAACCAAAAAAGGGTTTGAATGAACCCTGGTTTGGGTGAACTAGTTTAATGGAAGGTGGACCCCATTCCCGTCAAAAAAACAAAGAAAAACACTTTTTGAGAGGGGGTTCACTTGAACCCCCTTGGTTCACTTGAATCCCCTTAATCCCACCTTGTCATCCTCTAGCATCAAAAAAGTCCAAAATTTTATGTTTTGAAGCCCAGGTTGAGGATGAAAATAGAGAAGACTTCACAAACCCAACTAGAATTTGGTAGTCATTGGAACAAGCTATCAAATGACTATAATTTTAATATGTTTGGTTTTTATTATGTATTTTTTTAGTTTTATTAAACTAGGTTTTTCACCAAAATCAAGCTCTTGTTTTGCACGTAGTGGAAAAATAATAGATTATCAAAAAATGAATTGAGAAAAATATGAGTGCTAGATATTGAAGTCCAACAATCCAAAAAAATAAAATTGAATTTTGATACCCTCAAATAATTCATTATCAGGTTTTCCTATGTTGGATTGTAATTAGTTTGACTTTGGGGAAACTTAGAGTTAAAAGAATAATTCAATAAAAAAACTAAACAAGTGGAAACACTAAGATATCAAGTTATAAAATATAAATTTAAGAAAAATTAGAATTTTATCCTTCATGGAGAAAAAAAATTCAATGCATTATACAATAAAGTGGCACTCCTTAAAAATGATGTTTTCTAAAAACTAGTTTTCAAAGGAGATGGAAAAAAGTCACAATATGATTCAAAAATTGAAAAATATATTTAGAATCTATAGACAAAATGTCATGAAACTATAGTTTGCATCATCTTCAAATTCCTCATGTTTTAGCTGCTATAGGTGCTCAAAAATGAAGATTTAGTTAGAAAAAATTATTTCAATGTCTAGTTTGGCTAAAAATTGTAAACCAGTATTGTGGGATCACCCTATGGCTTATACCTTCAACCTTAAACCTTGAACATTGTCCCTCAATTGTAAACTCTTGACCCTCTACCCTATACCCTCAACCATATACTTAATCTTGAATCCCTAAATCCTCAACCCTGTACCTTAAACCCCTAAACCTACACCCACAAACCCTCATCCCTATAGTTATAATCTTACCCTTATACCCTAAACCCTAAAAATTGTGCCTCAACCCTATATTTAAAGCCTAAACCATACACTCTCAACACAAGTCACCTTATGCCTCATACCCCCAATCCATATCATAAACCCTAAACCCTAATTCGTATACCTTACACAACTTAATCTTATACACTCAACAAGTTGAATATTATCCCTTGGTTCTGTGACCCTCAACCCTCTACCCTCTACCCTCTACTCTCTACCTATTAATTAAGCCCTAATATGTCAACCCTCAACCCTATACCTTAAACCATAAACATAACAACCTCAAACCTAAAGACTATATCCTCAAGTCCTTATATACCCTAAACCCAAAACCCTTACATACATACATACATACAACCATACAAGAATACATATATACATGCATACACACATATAAGCATACATACATACATACATACAAGCATGCATACATACATCCATACATACATGCATATATACATACATACATACATACATATATACAAGAATACATACATATAGGCATACATACATACATAAATACAAATACACTTACAAACATACATACATCAAACATACTTAACAAAATTGAACATAAAACATTCCAATCGAGACATAATGTGAGTGTGTTATAACATGCTTGCATTATGTCAAGCTTGAAAAACATACAACAAACTTTTGCAAAAAAAGAAAAAAATGCAAAACAAAACATAACACGAGTATGTTATAACGTGCTCACGTTATGTGTTTCTTTGGGAATCCCCAAGCCTTAGTCTTGGAATTTTCTTTGGATTTCAAACCCAAAGGCTTGTAGTGCCTTCCCAATGTCCAAAGACATGTTTTTGCATATTCTTGTTTGTGCTAACCACCAAGTTTGCATGTGTTTCAAGGTCGAACAAATTGAACACCTGGGTAATGTTAAGCTCTCTCTTAGCTATTCAACAATGTAATTTTTTTCACATTTTGACAATGTTAAGCCTTTCATCTTTAATTTATTTTGTTTGTGTCTAAATTTTTGGCAAAAACTAGTGTTTGGTATTTTTACTTTATTTTTTAACCGTTCATTGAAATTTCAAATAAATTACATTTTTTATAAACTAAACACCATTCTACACATATTAAAAAATAAATAAAATTAATTATTTAAATTCAAAATTTATAGGGGTAGCACAACCAAAATTCTATTTTTCACAATGTGTCTGCTTTGAAAATTAGTAAAAAAACAAATATTCATTAAAAATTTATCAAAAAATCTGGCATAAACTACATGTTAGCTAATTTCTCACTGAAGTGATTTTAAAAATACCAAGAAAAAGTTAACCTTTTGAGGGAGCCATAAAACATGCTATGTTATATTTTTTTGACATAAAAAGCATCAATTTCTATGGTTCCCTTTTTTGAAACCCTTAATCTATAAAATTTGTTTTAAAAAATAGTAGTTTAGAAAGTAGATGTGGAGCACTAAGAACATTGTTTTTGTTGCATCTTAAAACTTTGAGTGTAACTATCCTCAATTTCTCATCCAAGGCCATTATTTTTGATTTTCAAAAAAAAGTGGCCACTTAAGACCCCTTTTTGGCAACACATTTTCCTGCACTTACCCACCCCTATTATATTGTGTGGTGGATGCTACAATAGGAGGGGTCAACTTGACACATCTTGCATTTACATGCTTTTGATTTACACACCTGTTGTCTTAAAATCTAAGTGAAATTTTAGGTAATGTGAAAGTGTTATAATTTAAATCCTATTTCATGTCATATGACACATTAAAAAAGTAAATATTTGCATGCCATTTGTCATTTCAAAAGCTCAAAAGTGTTACATTTTCACAATTTTAGAGGAAGATTTAGTTAAATATCACATCTTGCATTCTGTAAATTATCATTTATTAGGAAATTGGAACTTATTGCATTCATTTTATTTATTTGAAACATATAAATTCATGCATACATGTGTTTTATGTAAAAAATAAGTTTTCTTGCATTTCCAAATTTTTTGTTTCAGTCCTTTAAACACTATATTGCATTTGCAAATTTTTAAACTTGGTGAAAATTTACATCTCTAGTCTAGGATGCCCTCACCCTTGTCCTCTTATTTTCACTCCAAATTTTAGTCATAGTTCTATTGTTATAATTTTTGAGCAAGCTTGATTCTTGTTTCTAAGATTTTTTTTATCTTATGTCATCATTATATGAACACTCGAGTTTCTTGAATCTAGTTATCAATTTATGATCTTCACAACTTGGTGTCCCATATCAAATACTCCTATGAGATGTAGTTATAGACTCAAGGCTTCCTATGCTATAGTTACATCTAGTGTCAAGTCTAAGTTTCTATTACCCGTGTTTTGAGATAGCCGAATTTTAAATTTTGTGTTGAATCCCATCATGACAATTCAACCATGCAAGCATATCCATTGTTCTTACACCCATTTCAACTCAGTCAAAATCAGAAAACCTTTAAATCTCATAATCTGTGTAAGATGGAGTGAAATGGTTTTATAGTAGTGTTCTTGGAATCATCAAAAGTATCGGGGAAAAATTTCAGGTTGAAACACTTCTTAGATTGGGAGATGTTAAAAATTTAATTTCCGTGCGGATAATTTATGGAAGTAATTAAAAGTTGAGTTTCAAATATCTAGAGCATATATTATTGATGGGTTATTCTCCATGAATGTTATTGAACATCTGGTTAAATTTTCATGCAAAATTAAGCCTACAATTGAAAGCTATGAAAATTTTAAAAATTCAATCCAAATCATAAATTCGGATTTTGAAAGTTGCAAAATCTTCCAAATTTAGTTCTAAAAATAAATTATGTTCGGAACCCCACAAGATTGTGACAACCACACAAGATTATCACAAGATTATCACAACCACACAAAATCCCGACAACCACTTTTAAAGGGAAAAAACAAAAAAGAAAAGAAAATTAAAGCTTCTTTCGTTGAAGTCTTAGGGAGGGTTTAAAACTCTTTCGGTATCTAAAATGGTTGTGGGAACCAGTGAAAAACCCGACACACATAAACTAAGAGGCTTCTCAACAACACAGTTTCAAAAATTCAAATGGTTTGAATATTGGTTTTAAAGCCCAAAGGGGTTTAGGAACTCCATTAACCAAGAGGAGAACACAGACAAAGCGGAGGCGAAACATTTAGCGAAAAGCCTCGAAGATCTATGGTTTTGTGGAATGCCATCATCGCAGGTTATGCATAAAATGGATTTGTTTGCAAGGTTTTAGAAACTTTCAAACAAAGATTTACAGGCGTAAAATCAAACTCTACGACCTTTTGCCCAGCAAAATAAATCTTTGGGATAGGAATGTTTCGAAGAAGAGTGAATCTTTCATTGACGTAAGCAACAGCTACAAAGCACATAGAAGCTAGTGAAAACTGGAAGATTTAAACCAATAAAAGAACCTCTTCATGGAAGCTCATTCTGTTCAAAGTGACTACCTACTGGGTAAAATATAATTCTAGAGCTGTTTTATCTGGCAGTGTCGACAATTATGGCAAATTGCTAGAGCATTAGTAAATATATAAAATCTAATGAAATATGTTATTTGCTACTCGAATGAAGCAACATGACTCATCATCAACAAATTGATACTCAATACTCATTATTTTTACACAATGCATGCAACTAAAAAAATCACAACTCAGATCATGGGAATCAACATTCATTAATACATCTTAGAAGGGAAGGTCAGATGGCCTTAAATATGGACACGTAAATATGTTCTCAGGAAGTACCACTGACACCTAACTTATTAGCGGAGAGTGTTATTAAAAAATGGCATACAAAAATATCGAGCCCATACAATATGAAGAGAAGAAAAAGAAGTCCCAATCCTTTCAACAGTTGTCCATATAAGAGAAAAGAGACTTAAAGCATTTTTGTGCCAGATGCAGATTAATGAACATGAAACTTGAAGACTATGCTATAAATTTTTCCACTTCCTCTAAGTGCCATCAAATCAATTACTTATGGAGAAAGACAATTGGAAATGCTACTTGAGTCACCTGCTAATAGTTTACTGGGTCAGTCATTAAAGCTTTGCCACAACTCTCGTTTCTGGACTCGGGTGGTTTCGGAAATTCTGAAGCTGAGCTAAAAAATGATATAAAATAGAATTCTTAAATCATGTTCATCTGAATAGCGGTCAAAAGTTTAACTTTGCTTCAAATCTTGGTGACAATTCTTGACTCCAATTCAGTAGGAAATTGGAACCCATATCATATTAGTTACTATTGATGTCACACTTTCTCATATTGGTTCTTCTGAAGGAGCTCATTTTGTACATGATACCAACAAAAGGGGTTATCCTCTTAGAGACTCTACAATAGTTTCATCCTCTATTCAATTAAAGAAGTCAACAAATACAAATACCACAATTGAATCTGGCTAAAAGATAAGAGTGCGATGCATTATGAGGAAGAGGGAGTAAATGGACACAAGTATGAATATGCACCAAATCCTGCCCGTAGAACTAACAAATCGATGAATATAGATAGGCCAAGACCCATGGATTGTCAGTAAATTCAGCACTGTGTTAGAGAATTGTAGAAGATAAACCAGCAAATGTAAAATCTTCAAGTTAATGATGGAAGAACTGCGACCCTGGTCGATAGAGAATTGGAAAACAAAACAAAGAACTATTTTCTTGTGGAAACTAATGGCGATGTTAAGTGAGACGATCTTAGAAGTAGGCTTGCACCATATAAATGTGCAATGTTCTTGTGGAAACTAATGGCGATGTTTATGCCTAGGATAGACACCCAACCACTTCTTCAATTGAGTAATTGTCAAAACAAAACTGAGATTATTGTGAAGAGTATAACAGGCTCTTTCGATCAGCTCTACAGGAGATAATTACTTGAGAATGGCTTCAGGCAAATTCACCATCAACAATTCACCTCCAACAATTCATCGTCATGACAAATTGATCTTGTGGAAAATTTACCGTCAGTGAATTGTTGGTGGTGAATTTTCCACGAGATGAATTTGTCACGACGATGAATTGTTGGCAGTAAATTTGTTGATGGTGAATGTTGGCGGTGAATTTTCCTAGAACCCTTTAGAACTGCCTCCTGTCAAGACTGAATTAGTGATTAATGCAATAAATGTGGGAAAAATAATTTCAATATAATGGAAGAGAAATTGAATTAACAGATCATGCAGGCCACACAGAGGATCTATGCAAGAATGTTTCAAAGAAGGAATACACTAATATTAATAGATGAATAAAATTGCCCATGCCAATGTGCCAACAATTTGTGGTGATTCTCCATCAATTACATAGCCACCAGTGAAATTTCAATTGAGGATAGAAAATAAAGCCAAATCAAATACTAGGTCATATGATGGTAAGAAAAATGTTGGTTCGGTGCATTAGCCTGATAAGTTGGGAAAAGTTCTTGATGTATCTTGAATGCTATTTAACGATTGTTAACGGATACCTTCACTCTAGTTGATTACACTAACACTCGAATTAGAATATTCGGTTGTGTCAAGAAGTACAGTTGAAGGACAAGGTCCAAAGCTAAAGAAAAAAAGATAGAGATGATTCTCTTAATATTGATTTTGAATTTTACTGAAAGTAATGGAACAAGGGAATTTATGTTACACACAATAAGGAATAATGCTGAAAATGAATTTCCAGGTGAATGGAGACCTCTCCATTTGTAAAACAATTGACTGTTACCAGCATTACATTTACTAGTTTCTTAGAGGCCTAAAGTGCTTGCATCTAACGAAATTTTTGCAAAAAGATATCAAGCTCAATAATCCTCTGTTGAATGTCAATTGTGGCCTTAAAATATGAGATCTTAAGTTCGCACAAACAGGTAGTCAGAAGGGAATTTTGTAACCTCAGATTTTATGTGAGAACAATAGCATATATTCCCCATGAATAACAGTGGGTGATTATAGAAGGAATCAATAGAGGAGATGAAATTTCAAAACTCTGGTCATGGTTACAATGATGACGGTGCTATCAATCTTAATGACTGATCAACGATTGGAATTGAAGGTATGTCACCCAAAGATGGGGATTTTGGTTTAAAGAAATGAGATAGACATATACCTTCATTTATAGCCCTAAAATTTGCCAGCTGCAAAAGATCACGGAGAGAAAAAGTTACAAATGAATATCTCATATTTTATTATAAAGTTGTTCAAAGGTAGCATATGGGAGTGATTTTTGTAAATTATTTTATAAACATTATAAGCTCCCCAAGACAAAAGAATCGGTTATAGAAACTGAAAAGTCTCCCTTTTCTATTTATCTTAAAATTTCTAAGAGGAGAGGGCAGTGGGATTTCTTTTACAGCATGGCTATTTCTATAGATATTGTAGAGCCTATGAGCTATCATTGTTCCTTAGAAGGAATAGGGAGATATTTTGAATTTGTGTGTTTATTTGTCTTCCTTTTGATTGTAAGTCTTTTTTGTGTGAACTTACAATTTTTCTTTGACGCCTTTTTTCTGTTATATCTAGTTGTGCTTATATTTATTAGAGGATTTGTGAGTTCTAAATATATATACTTGGAAGGGATTTGTACTCACCTTCCTTTATGGGTATAGGAATAATGATTTGTGTGTCATTTGCTTTTCATCCCTTTGATTCTAAGTTTTTTTTGAAGATTTCGGGTAATTTTCATATGTTTTTTGTTAGGGTTTCTCTCTTTTCTTCTCTGTAGATGCCTTTCTTGCTTTCTAGTTAAAAGCATACCCAAAAACCCAATTATATCATATAAGGGAGTGGTACCTCTAAAATTCAGAGGAAGATCATTAATTTAATAGTGATCTCTCCAACTATTGGTGAGTTTGTTGCTACTTGTTAAGAAATTCATGGTCATATATTGAAATTTAATCACAGTGAAAAATATTTTTACCACTAGTTTCATAACTCTTTCACTCAAGGAATTGCATATACACAATCTATCTTTGATCCTCACCCTACTCCTACTTTTCCTATATCTTCCACATCACCAAATATTCATGTAGACTTGGAAGATGATGTTGCACATGTCCTTGAAGATAAGCTTAGACAATTGGATAAATACCTTGAAAGCCTTCAACTATAACTTAAGTATTGAATCCTTGTCTATAAAAAATGTTCCTCTAGTGGATAACATTAGAAAATTGATCAATAATTTCCAAGGAATAGAAGTGTTGCATAGCATATCCCATATAGTGGACTCAAACATCCCTACAATAGCTAGTTGTGCTCAAACCCTTACTAATGCTCAAAATAAAATGAGAAAACAAGTTTCCTCTCCTATGACCATACCTTCTATTCCTATGTTCACAGGTGATCCCACAATAATGGGTTACACTTTTTGGCCAAACTTGACATTGAAATTAGCATTTTTCACCATATCTTAATTTCGTCACACATATAGCAACTAAACCATTAAGGATTTCAAGATTTTATGTGTAGATTATAATTATAATTTTTTTAAAAATTAAAAAATAAATTGTGACTCATTTTATGTAGTTTTTAATAACTTATTTTTTCTACTAAACATTTTTAAAAAGTGATTTTTATTGTGTACCAAATAGCATTTTTTTATTGAAAAGGTATAATTCTAATTTTTAAAACACAGATTTCTCATACCAATATCTAGGGCATGGATACACTTTCATAATTTTCTATCGCATATTATTTTTAATTAATTTTCTAAGTCAGAGTAATCATAATTTGGATGGAGGTGTACTTTGTAATGCATAACTTTTTTTCTATGCATTTAAATTAACTTATTATTGTTTTGTTGGAATAAGGACATCAATACCTAGGGGACATGTATTTTTCAAAAAAAAATCTCTATTTTCCTATTTTTTTCATATGTGTGAAACAAAGACCTTGATGTGCATTGAAAAATTTACATTCACAAGAAATAAAAAATAAAAATAATCATCAAATTAAATATATTTAAAATTATACTTTTTGGGAAGCTTATAATAAGGGCTACATACTTACAAAACATAAATTTTAAATGAATTATTTTGATCCCCTAAAAGGTAAATCAAAAATGGTTTTTATCAGCATTTTGATAGGTGTAGAGGAGACTCCATTATAGGTATCATTTAAAACTATCGAGGTTCTATCCAAGGGGGTTTGATCTAAGGGGATTTGATCAAACCCTCTTTAATTAAAATCTTTTAAATGGAACCTTTCTAGGCTTGAATAATTATATTTTCTAAAAGTAGATGATTTCAGGGAAAAATCAAGATGTCCTAGAAAGTGTAACCCATTATTGTGGTAGCACCCTCACCCCTCTAGTTGGAGCATCCACCACATAATATAATAACGGTCTTAATTATAGTTTAGGTATTTCTTGTGGGAATCCTTTTAGTTTTTTCCCCTCATCTACCACACTTCATTTTCTTCACATCTCTTTTTAAATTTCAAAATAATAACCCTCCAATCATTAACAATATTCGTACAGACTCCACACATTCTCAAAACATATCACAAAGTCCTATAATAAATCAACTTTTACAAAACATGGAATCTTTACAAAAATAAATTTCAAACATGACCTAAAGTCAGTCCAATGTTAATCTTCCAACATATCTCACACAAATTACATTATCATTTTCTATCTTAAAAATACATATTCCACAAAAACATTGAGATTCCTCACATTGAGAAGTACGTTGGAAAAGGAAATCTCAACAACCATGTATCGACCTTCATTGCTCTATATAGTGATTTCCTTTTTGAAGATTCTCTCTTAGCTAAACTTTTCCCTATATTATTGAAGGACATGGCCTTGGATTGGTTTTGTTCATTTCCTAATAATTCAATTACATTCTTCACACAACTTATTAATAAAATTATCCATCATTTTAAAGAAAATATTGGACCTTAGGTTACATTGATGGATTTAGTCCATTTTAAACAAGGAATTATGGAAAAATTGATTGATTTTATAGGATGATAACAAGATCTTTATTCATAAATCTCATATTCTCTCCTAGATGCCAATATACAAAGGGTCCAAATCACACCTTTCCACACATTAAATTTGAGAGGACACAAAAATGATCATACAAGACCACTTGGCTATGATCCTCAAGGAAGAGCCAAAATAACTAGTAAGGGTTTTAATCATCTTTTTGAGGGGTATTGATGATTAATATTAATTGGGAATTGAATTGGCTTGATTATGTAAACTGTGTTAGCTTGGCAACAATAGAAAATTGATATGAATACAAAAAAAACACAAAGCTAATAAACTAAAATTGAGAATAATAGAGTAGAGAGTAGAGACAAAGGAACCTCACATTCAAATCTAGGTTGAAACTATTTAGTTAGGGGCATGGGTGCCTTAGACTAAGAAATGAGGTTTTTTGAAATATTTGAGCAGGTATCAATAGACCTTATAGTCTGTAGGTTCTTTCTTTTTGTACTTAGATTCAAAATGTTGTTTGTTGATGAATAATTGCAATTTACTTAATTTGATTAATGATTGTGGTTTAATGTTTGATCTTGATATTGAGTCTTCAATCTTCTCCAAATCCACTTCATACTTTCCACATACAAGAAAAGCTATGATGATGTTGACAAAGAGAGCTTACCATAGGTGGGATAGAGGCAAAAGGATAAAACAAGTGATAAGCCAAAAGTGTTGCAACTTACCACTCAGATCTACTTTCCTTGATGGACTAAAGTCATGCCACTCATCTCATCCAAGGAGAAATGGATTCTTGATTAAAGGTCCTACAAGTGTTAGTACTCACAAAACAATGAATAACACATGAAATGAATCTTACGTCATGCATTGCTAACATAAATCTTGACTGATGAAAATGTTTTAAAGTGATGTTTATTCTACTCTTGAACTACCTTGACCACTTTTTAGGATGCTCAATTGGAATTCAAAATTCCTAGGTTTTTCTTATATTTTCAAATTGTGGAAAATACTTATATGCAATTCTTCATTTCCTGCAATAATTATTTTCAAAAGCTTACAAATGAATTTGAATTTGTAAATATAAAAATTCCAACAATAAAATATTAAAAATTTGGCCAAAATATGGTCATATAGAGTGAGGGCGTGTTAGACTAGACCTATTTTGGGGATATGGTTATCGTTAAATAAATAATTAATATTAATTATCAATTTTATCTTTCTTTTGAAAATTTATGATGCTACATTTAACCCCCACTTTAGTGAGAGTATAAACTTACACACATGCTCACACTAAAGGAAAAAATACAAGAAAGGTTATTTAATCAAAACATTGGAGAAGTAAGATGAGAATGAATCTAGAGAATAAGCTAGTGCCCATGCTAGGATTCTACTGAACAATAATGTAAGGACAAATGAACACACATACATGAGGTGCCATATAATATGAAAAAAATGAAGCAAACACAATGAAGAAAAAAATCACACATAATATAAAACACAAGTATACAAATAACATGACATCAACATAATGCAAACACAATGCAAACATAATACAAACATGACACAAACACAATGAAAAGACAAAAAAATGGATATGACATCATGGAATGGCAAGAACCATGTATTTAGATTACTAGGATCCATATTTGATACCTCCATAAATCATAGGCTAGAAAAGTCTAATATTTTCTAGGTGACCCATGAATGGCATGATAGGATAGTGAAGTTTGATATTCAATAGGTGATTTTGATAAGAAACAACACAATCTAGTAATGTTCAATATATTCACTAGGTGGGTTTTTTCAAAGGTAGCAAATGAAAATACACGTGTTAGTGAAGTATGATATTCACTAGGTGAGTTCCCATGTCAACTATATCAATAATTATAAGCATTTGAGCTTGTTTGAAAAATAATTCTAATAAGGTGCTACAAAATATGATAAATGTGCCATAAAATAATAAATAAGGTCATAATTTTTGAGTAAAGTGAAGCAAATAATAGAATTTATTCCCCCACCTAAATTTAATTGCTAATTCCAATTGAGAGCGGTTACCTTTAAGATATAGTAAAATTAATATTTGTAAAATGATAGGCCATGAGAGCTTGTTGGAAAATGCTATGCCAAGAGATATGTTCCAAAAAACCTAACTCATTGCATGGGTTTACCTCCAAGATAAAGCCATATAATTGAAAAGATAAAGATAGCACATGAGAGATCCATAGATTTAAGGTTAGCAAAGATGAGAGATATTATGTAATATTATCAATACTATGAGGTAACATCATTCTCCAAATACTTGTGGAACTATGAAAAGAAGGGAGGAATTGCACTTGAAGAAAACATAAAGGATTTTGGGTCAACATGGAAGATATCTAAATGTATCAACACTTTGTATCATTCCCAAATGGAGCAAAGAAAAGATGCTTACAACAAAAAGAAGAATGGAGATACAAGTAACATAATATTACAACATAATTGTTCTCTTTATAACCTTGAGTCAATAGGAACAAAAAGGGTCATCCAAATAAAATTAACAAACATAACTACATTCCAAGCACCACATTATCGGGAGATCACATTATGGGTAAGAAAAAACACAAATACACAAAGGTACTACACATGCAAGTCTATCTATACCAAGTCATTTGCATCCCAATATTCCTCATCATAAATAAAAGTAGAAAATAAGCTAAAGGAGCTAAAATAAGTGTGGTATAATGAGATGCACCAAGTTAAACATGTGGTGAGTCACTAACTATAACAAGATCATCATCATTTCCCCCATCTAGATTCATTGATTTTTCAAATAGTTAGGAGACAATTCATTATGATCTTCCTTTTTTAATTTCATTTTTTCTTATAAATCAGTATCAAAACATATCACAATGGGTTTCATGCTAGTGTTATTGGCATGATTGTGGGAACTATCATCCATATGAAATATTTAAAATATTCTTTGGTTTTTTTAGGAAAGATAAGGTTCAAATTCATGGTTTGGTGAGGGGGGTGGAGTGGAGTCAAGCGAAGATGATGATGGATGGGTTAGAGGTATCTTATTAGAATTTGTTTATATGGATTGAGGATCATTAGGTAAGGATTTATTATCTTGAACATGTTGACAAGCCATAGCTTGATGTCATGCCCATAAATTTTTCATTACTTAAACAAAATTCAAACCCCAAATTTAACTCAATCTAGATGATACTAGATAGCATGCCTTCAATGCCTACGATGTTATCAATTTAATGATGTCATCATAAGTGTTTGGTATAATGAGTGAAGGTGAAGTATTATCAACTAAACTAAGTATAAATCTAACATGGTCTTTAACTATGAATGCAATTATTAATTCATTTAAAAGTGGATTAAAGGAAAGGAATGCATTAAAGAATATTTTGCATGTTTCAACTATTTAAACAACTTGCACTCCATCATTGAGTCTATATGTAACAAGAAATATTTTAGAAATATTTTATTCAATTCGATTTAAATAATTTTTAACAATTATAGAACAAAAATTAACCTTATCCTAAAAAATCAATTCCACTAAATATAATCAATAACTAATTTTTAATATATCTATTAATTTATCAAATGGTCAAATCAATATATATTGAGTTCAAAAAATAATAATATTATAATCAAATGTTTTTTAACTCTCACTGATTCCACACTACATGAATCTATATTGACTATATATTTTACAATTATATAACTATATAAGTTAAGGAATTCAACATTCTCTATTCCCATGAATTTTAAATTATTGATAATACCATTTTTCTAGTCAACCATCATATTTTGATTTTATTAATTATAATAATTGAATTATTATTCCAACCATAGACATCTACATAGTTAAACAATATCTAGCCAAATGACTTCATATGAATTATTAAACTAAGATCCTATATCATGAAATTTTAATTTAATGAGAATTTAAGAAGGATGTAAACAATTCAATTGAGAATTAATTTTGTTCCTAACAAAAAAATAATTACATTTCTATATTGTAATTACAAAATCATATTACTTGACAAATGAAAAAAACTTAGACTAAATTAGAACTAATTATCTTTAACTAAAAACTAATTTCTAACTACTTTGAATCTCATTATTAAAATTAGTTCTTCCCTCCTCTTTGTTTTCCCTTTTCTATTTTCCAGAGTGTTTCATGTTTAATTTTATTTCTTGTTAACTTGTTTCAAATTGATTATATTTATCAGTAGAGTATATTTTTCATGTTACTTCTCTAGTTAATTCAAACAACAATTGAATATTGACATGCAAAACATATTTATTGATTTTGAATTTTCCAACTTCTAATAAACTAAATGTTAATTGTAAAGATTATATGATCAAATAATTTTTACCCCAACATTAATTCGGTCTTAGGAAGGTGACTAAGACATTACTTTCTATGCCAAAATCCATTAATAGGTTCACCTTCTTTTCTCTATGTTTTCAAAACTATATTCTCTAATTTTGAATTTTAATTTTTAATCTTAATTTTAATTAAATCTCAAGTTTATAAATGAATTAAAAAGATTGGTTTATTCATTTGAGTTAATTTAGTGAAGTTTACTATTTCTTTAGAGAAATAAAAATAAAATAGAATAATAAAATTTAAAATTTTAATTAGCCAAATGTTTGAATCAGTAACTCGTAACTAATTCCACAACTAACTTGTTACACTTAAATATAGGTCTTCTTCCTTGTTTCATTTCATTTTTATTCGCAAGTGGGTTTTAATATTCGATTCCCCAATATTGTGTGGTTGTAGGTTGAAAGAATATTTATTATATGTCAGGTTATTGTTGGTTGAACAAAGATCACAAAGGGTTTGTTGATTTATTTATTTCTACAAATTAAAGTCTAAATAGAATTAAAAATATCTCAATATCTCTTGTTAAAAAACAATGCACACACATATAGTTGTAGATTTGATTAATTATTTCCAACAAAACATATGCAATCCTATATTTAAAGTTGATTTTTTTATAACATGTATGGGTTGCTGCATTTTAAGAAAACTATAATTCATAAAAAAAAATTGAGGGGGCAATTCCACCCATGTGGGTCGAACCCCCATCATGGGGAACCTTCCCCCTTTTGGGGATTGCTTCCCTTATTGGTGTAGCTACCCTAATATTGCCATGGATGGCTAGGCTGACCCATGGTCAGCTATAGCAGTTGGCCGCCATCGATTAATCTTTTTTGTTTTAACTTTATAATATATATAAAATTTTAAATATTTTAATAATTGGGTATGTGCAGGATCATGATGAGCCAAAAAGTGGCGATATGATGGGTATGTGGCTGACGACTTTTTCTTACCCAAAATTGATGAAATGAAAAGGGTTTTTAAAGGAGATTCTCATCTCTCCACCAATATAAATTATGCTTTACTTTGAATTTAATAAATAATTATTACTCATTTTCTATTTGAATTATGACTCAAGTCCTGATTGATAGGTTGATTGAAAAACATCTATAGCTTTCAAATGGTAGATCACATTTTTTGAATCCGAAACATGTGTCACATTCTATGCTTCACATACCATAGGATTAAAAAAAAAATGAATTTCATGAAGTTTTGACCAAGTTAAGGTGGTCGACAAGTTTTATATTTTTTAAAAGTTGTAATAAAAATTCATAATTAATTATTTACTTGGAAAAATTTACAAAACAATATGCATCACATCGACATGAGTCCCTCTATTTATATCTAAAATATTATAAAAACATTATCATTTTATTGTGGTTAGGGTGGTCGAAAACACCTACTTTTATTTTTCCCAAATTTAAGTACTAATGCGATTGAAATTTCAAATTTTCACCAGATGGATTTTTTTTTCTAAAAAATAAATATAGTAGTGTAGAAACTACATTCAATTTGCTATAGATTCTATTCTTACATATTTTTGAAATAATATAGATAACTTATTCAAATTTTTACATCAAGTTGCCTAACTCTGATTTTTCTAAATTTTTCGCCACTTAAGGGCCTGCTTTTTCCATGATGATCCTATACATACCCAATTATTATTTATTTTATATTTTATTATTTATATTAATATTTATAATTTCTAACATTGATTATATATAATAAGTTTTTTTAATATATATATACACACAAAAATGTATCATTAGTTTCATAATGGTCATTAGATTAAAATATATTTTTTGAATATCTTATTTATAAAACTAATTGTAAAAATAATATACATATTTATTCAATTTAATTAGAAATTGATTTGGAAACTAAAATTTTGTGCCTTAGACATGATTAATTAAAATCTTACCATTGCATTTCTTTTGATTTGTGGTGTTTTGGATGGCATCAAGGGTTTCTCCCTACATCGTGGGGGCCTGAGCGACTTGTCCCTGCACTATGGCCTTCTTTTGGCCTTTCTTGTCTGTGATTGCCATTTGTTTGAAGGTGTCAGGTGCATGCAATGCGAGTCTGGTCAATCTCTCTTACTTTGGCCCCTATTTTGTTTATTTGTTTTGCATTGCTCTACTATCTTGGATCTGTAGGTTCGGTGCTAGGTGGGTGTTCTCTTGTGGTGCCCTCGAGGGGTCCAAGTGATCCATTTCATTTTTCCTTCAAATCTATTGCTTTGAATGGGTATTCTTCCTCATTGGGGCATGGAGATGTTGTTAGATTCTTGTTGTAGGTTGTGGAGGAATCAAGGATCAATCAATCTTCGGAATCAAAATCATAACCAATTGGTTGCTTGGAAAGGAGTAAGGATCACCCGAATGTGGTGATCAATCCTAAAGTTGTTGCTGGAAATGTCATGTATTTAGTAGAACATGCTTTAATTTGCAAATTCATGGGGGTTAATATTTCATTTCCATTCTTGGAGGCATGGGATCAAAGAAACTAGAACCCAAAGGGAGATATGGAGATTATTCTTGGTACAAATGGTTTTTTTTTGTGGTGTTCTCTAGGCTTGTTGATCGACATATGGTTTTTGAAGGCAGACCCTATTTCCATAATAAAGAAGGGGTTCATTTTCCTCAACTTCTAATGGAGTTCTAGAGAAAATATGGTATTCCCTCTATTGTTGTAGTTTTGGGGAAACCCTTGGGCCCCTCTCATCAAAACGTTTGACCGTCGGGTAACCTCTTTTGCTTGGATTTGTGTGGAAATTAATTTGAACATTTTGTTGCTAGAGTCTGTGGAGATTAAATTTGGAAGCATGAGCTAGATTCAATAGGTGAATTATGAGGCTCTACCTTTCCAATGTAGATTGTGTCACGAGTATGGACACTTGCAAAGGAATTGTCCTAAATCAAGGGGTAATGCTTAGCTTTCTCAACCTGAGCAATAGGGTTTAGATTCCAAAGCAAAGGGATAAGGCCTAGTTCAAAGTGAGGGAGATGATTCAAAGGTATTTGTTTTGGTGAAAGGACATTCCAAGGCTAGGGGGAAATCCATCAAAACAAGGTTGTGCAGAAATGAGGATTCGGTAATGGTTTCGATGTCCTCAAAATTTTTGAGGACCTGGGTTCAATGGAGCATGATCTTTCTCTTGAAGGTCAAGAAGTGTAAGGTTTGGACCCATCTACACATATCTCTGAAATTCCTAGTCATGGAGTAGATTCACAAGAGGCTTTATAGGAGGGAAAAACAAGTTCTTGTGGTTTTCATGGTGGCTGACCCTCTTTATGAGAACCCTTCGGCACTGGATGATAATGAGGTATATACTGATCTAGCTACAAAATTTGGAACAAAAGAATATGGAAAAAAGAAAACTATGCCCCAATTGGGAATAAATAAAAAGAGCTTAAAGAAGGGAGCAGTGGACAAGGTAGGCAAGGTGGGCAGAAAAAAAGGATATGGAAAAGATGAAGATTATGGGTGAGTCCTTAGTAGAATCAGGTATTTTTAAGACTCTAGACTCTCACTTTGCTTCATCCCTAAAATGATTGTGCTCTCATGGAATGCAAGAGGTTTGGGTAGCATCCCTAGATAAAATGGTACCCATGATTTGATTCATGATCATAGTCCTAATATTATGTTCATCTAGGAGACTAAACTTTCGGTGGATGAAATGGGTAATGTTTCTTCTAAGGTTTGGCAGAGAGGTTTATGTCAGTGTGTTGGAGCCCAAGGATCAGTTCGGGGTGTTGCTTGTCTCCAGAACCCCAACAAGATAACTCCTCTTTGGTGGGTGGCTTACAAGAATTCCCTCTCGATGATGGCATCCTATTTTGATTCTAGATTGGTTTCTCTTTTCTCCAACGTGTATGGATCTACCAGGTAAGATTTTGTTATGGTCTCATGTTAGATTCATTAGGCCTTTAGCTCCTAATTGTCCTTGGATTCTTGTAGGTGAGTTCAATTCCTTTTGTTGCCTAGAGGAAAAATTTGGTGGTTGGTCCATTTATGTCCTACCTCATCTTTGATGTGTGACAATATATCTTTTCTCAAGTTGGTGGATGTGAAGCCTATTAATGGTTTTTTCATTTTGCATAACAGAAGGTGTGGTGAGGGTTCTATTTCTAAAAGTCTTGATAGATTCCTTGTCTCAAACCATTGGCTTGGGGATTTTTGGGCTTCTTCTTCTAAGATCTTGGATTGGAGGGGATCAAATCATTGGCCTATCAAATTCTCTTCCCAACATTTTTCTTTGTCTAGAATCCCACCTTTTAAAATCCAGCTCATGTGGTTTTGTGATCCTAGTTTGTACCATTTGGTTAAGAGTTGGTGGGCTGAAGGAAAGCCTTCTTTTGGGATTGTCATGTTTTCCTTTTACAAGAGGCTTCATTTCGTTAAGTACAAGATGAAAATATGGAATAGAACTTCTTATGTAAATATTTTCTTGGAGAAAAAATAGGTTCAGGATCATTTGGACAGTATCACTTTCAAAATTAAGGAAGAAGGCATGACTGTGGAGTTGCTCTAGAAAGAGTCTAAAATTTCTAGAGATCTTGTTGAATGGGAGTTACAGGAGGAGATTTTTGGAAACAAAAGTCCTGTATTGATTGGCTTTGGGAGGGGGACATAAACACTGCTTTTTTTCATAATTCTTTCAAGGAGAAAAGGTATGGTAATTTAATTACTTCTATTATCTCAAGGCAGGTGATCTTATATCTTCTTATCAAGCCTTTTCTAAGGAAGCTATTAGTTTCTTTTCCACCCTCTTCACTAAGGAAAATCAGTTGGAAGCAGTAGAGGAGGACGTGGTCTTAGATTGTATTCCTTTGGTTTTCTCTAGGGAAATGAGTAACTCAATTATAAAGTCAGTTTCCCTCACAGAGGTTGAGAGCATTATTTTCTAAATGAATAAAGGAAAAGCTCCTAGTCCTCATGGTTTTCTGATAGAGTTTTTTCAAGAGTTATGGGATATCTTGAAATTGGATTTGTTGGAGGTGGTTAGGGAGTCTTAGGAAAATAAGGAAATGCTCAAATCCTTTAACTAAACCTTCCTAGCTTTGATTCCCAAAAAAGAAGGAGCTAAATCATTTGACTCTTTTAGGCCTATTGTTTTGTGTAATGTAGTTTTTAAGATTATTACTAAGTTGATTGCAGAGAGATTGAAAACTAGTTTGGCTTCTTTAATCTCAGTGAAGCAAGGGGGTTTTCTCAAAGGTCGACAGATTGTGGATGGGATTGTTGTGGCTATGGAGGCTATCCACTCCATGTATTCTTTTAAGGAAAAGGAAATGTTTATAAAATTGGACATGTCCTTAGTGTATGCTTGTGGCCTTCAGGTTTCACCCTGATTGGATTTCTTGGGTAATGAGTTGTGTGACCATGTCCTCTTTCTCTATTTTGATTAACAGATTTCCATCATCCCCTTTTTCTACTTTGAGGGGACTCAGGAAAGTCGATCCTTTATCACCTTATCTTTTCATTCTTTTGGCTAAGGGTCTAAGCAGATTGCTAATACATCAGAAGGATAGAGGTCTTATCAAAGGCTATAGTTGGAATCAAGGTTTAGAATCCCAAACTCACCTCCAATTTGTTGATGATACTACTTTGATGGGGTTGGCAAGAATTGAGGAGGCTACTAATTTCAAGAAGGCATTGGATATTTACATGGTTGTGTCTAGGAAAAGGATTAATGAGGAGAAGTATAGCATCATATTTTTCAATACTCCTAGGTGAATATAGAATAGAATTGCTCACATTCTTCATTATCAGATTGGTGGCCTGCCTCTGGACTATCTAGGTATTTCACTCTATGTTGGCATTATGAATAAGAGGCACTAGCAACACATCTTAGACAAACTTTGGTCAAAGGTCAATCATTGGAATTTTTGTTGGCTATCCTTTGCAAGTATGTTAACTCTTTAAAAATCTATTTTGCAGGCTCTCCCTTTGTATAGATTCATGGCCTTATCTACTCCAAAGAGTTTTCTTAAAGAGTATGATGCTCTCTCTAGGAAATTCCTATGGGCAGGAAATATTGAGTAGCATAAGTGGAGCTTGGTGATTTGGGACCAAGTGTGTAAACCCAAGGAGTATGGAGGTTTGGGTCTCAAGCAATCTGAGCATAGTAGTTTGGCTCTTGTGGAGAAATTATATTGGAGGTGGTGCACTCTGTCTGATCAGCCATGGGCTTCCATTCTCAACTTCAAATACATTGGTGGTGTGCTTGATGTGGATATTCCTTGTATGGAACTAACTAGAAAGGGTTCTCTAATCTAGAAGAATTTAAAATGAGGTTCTACCCTCATCAACGAGGGGCTCTTCTGGATCATTAACAAAGGTAATTTTTCTCATTTTTGGTTGGATTCTTGGGATGGCCATCCACCTATACTTTCATCTCACCCTCATCTTTAGGATTTAAGTGATTATTTTGTTGGGAAAGGTTGTTCAAAGGTTGATATCTTCAAGGTCTCTTCCTCTTTGGGGACCTCTATGGTGTATCAATGGTGTCACTCTAATTCTTGGCCTAATGGGGGTTCTCTGGAGGAGCGAAATAGCTTGGCTTCAATGCTTACCGAGTGGCCTTGTAGTTCTTTTGAGGTGATGGATGAGTTGGTTTGGGGTAATGGACCCAAAGGGAGGTACACAGTTACTCAGGTTTACACTGCTTTGCTTGGTCGACAAGTTCACTTAGAGGAGAGTCCTTGGTGGAAGCGTATATAGAACAAGAATGGTTGGCCCAAGTGTAATATATTTTCATGGAATTTGAGTTTGAACAAATGTCTTACTTGGGAGAACATCAAGAAAAGGAGATTCAGTGGTCCTTTGATGTGCTTTCATTGTGGAAATAGTTAGGAAAGCTCTAGCCATTTTTTCTTCCTATGCTCTTTCTCAATTGAAATCTGGAATTGGTGGTGGTATTTATGGAAGAGATATTCAGTTTGTGCCTTGTCTCTCTATGATATTTCAATGAAATTGAGCCTTCCTATGGCTTCTTCTTCCTTCCTGGTGGCTGATTGGGAGTTGGGCCTTCCCTTACTATCTAGCAAATTTGGCTAGAGAGAAATAAGTGGATTTTTTAAGATCACAAGCAAGCTTCCCTTTAGATCTAGTTTAAAATTAAGAGTATGATTAAAGATAATATAGAGGCTAAGTTCACCTTGGATGAGCCTTTAACCTCAAATTATTCTAGACTCCTTTCCCTTTTGGAGCTTTGTAGGGCCTTTATGGCTCATCCTAGATGTGGATTTGTGATGAAGGCATCTAAGAAGGTAAATTGTGTGGGTAAATGGGTTTCACCCCTGAATCGTGTCTACAAAATAAACATAGATGGCTCTACTCATGGCAATCCTAGAGTTGTTGGCATTGGTGGAGTGGGACGTGATAGCAAGGACCATTCCCATTTTTTATTCTCTATTTATATGGGGGTGCACTCCAATAATCAGATGGAGGCCTAGGTAGTTTTTAAGGAATTGGAGAAATCTTGTGAGTTGGGTTGGAGGAGGGTGATCTGCAAGATGGATTCAATGATTCTTGTTTCTCTTCTAAACAACCAGGATTTCTAGAATTGTTCTTGGAGACTAGGGGTTATTGCTAGAAAAATTCTCAATCGGGTCTCAAATTTTGTTTCTATTTCCTTTGTGCATATTCCAAGGGAGTGGAACAAAGTAGCTGATTGTCTAGAAAAATGGGCTTCTAATGAGATGGGGAATTGGTCTATTTGGATTTGGGATCAGCTTGACCAACAAAAGTGTCAACAACTGGCTCAATTTTTTCATGAGGATCAAAATGATTAAATGTGCTAGTTTGATCTAGTTGTATATTGTGTGGTGTTGGGAGGATGGCTAGTGTGGTGGCCTTTTGGAGATTTGGGACTTATCCATTGGTCCTAACTTTGATAAGTATCTAAATATTCGGGGCCTTAGGTCCCCTTTGATGTAATATCTGAGTTTCTTTCAATAAAATTTTCACCCCTCTTTATTTTTAAAAAATAAAATAAAATAAAAAAATTTAGTGCCTTAGGAGGGGGTAGTGGGCCTAGCTCAATTGGCTAAAGCATCTTGTTGTGGACAAGAGTTCATAAGGTCTAGTCTCCCCACCATCCTCGTGGTACCAAAGGCATGTCATGCCAACATTACCAGTCATGTGAAAAATATTACCAAGGACACTATAGTTTATAGGGGGATGGCTACCCAATTTCAATTCCTGTAGTCTAAAATAAATAAAATAAACTTCTTTCATGAAAATTTACAGTGAAAATTTGTATTCTAATGTAGAATAAAATACTTCTCCAAATAGAAAATTTTCATTATTTAGTTTTGCTACATCGAATTTCAAATGCACAATAAGTATGATTCCTTTTATATATAGGAACACCTATCAACTTATGAGTTAGAAAGGAACCCCTTTTATTTTCCTTTGGTTATATCAGGAATGCTAGTACATTCATTTTCTTCCCATACTCATAATTAAATTTGGTGTGAAGTCATAGAATTACTCACAAAAAAATCACCAAGACTATTTCCATAAAATTATTTCCTAATATAAGGTATTAAACCCATTTCATTTTTCTATCTTTTGAATAACTTGCATTCTTCTTTTTCCTTTTACAACCAATAGATTTAAGACATTCAATTAAATTAAAACATTACACATAATTAATCTATGGGCTCTTGAATCCTTGCAACTTCCATAAGTCCAAC
>VDFB02047397.1:46291578-46436872 GCA_007258455.2 Sequoia sempervirens | reverse complement strand
AGTCATTCAACTTCAAAATTAGCATGCCATTCTGCCTATTTCTGAGGGTCATGAAAAGGATTCCTTTGATCTTCTGGGGTACAAGGCTCTTCACTTGAATTATCTTTCCATGTATCATAAGAGTTATATGTTTCACCATGAGGTATTGATGATTTGTCTTTGTTTGTCATGCACATGTCCTCACTTTTCCCTTTACCCTTGTCAACCTTATCATTTTTGTGTCCACTTACTACTGCCAGTGGGAGCTCTAGAATGACCTCCCCTGTATTGACATCTTCTTCCATTCATATTGCAATGTTTTATCAGAGTCGCCACTCACTTTCTTGAAAGTGAGAAAAAGATTGTTACTTGTTATTCCCAGTGGAGTCTATATATAGGATTCATGACTATATGATTAAGGTGCAAATTCTTTGTTATCCCTAGCAGAGTCACCAATTTGTTAGCTCTAAAAAATGCAGGTAAGGATACCTCAAGAGGTTGCCAATCTCTTGATATGTTTTAGGGTAACAAACAAGGTTAAATGGCTTAAATCTTCTACTCTTCAGGTGCTACTAAACCTAGGCGGGTGTACCTAAATGAATTGAGCAGACTTGACTTTTGATCTTCTCTTCTTGCAGTGATTTTTCCATGATGGCAGATGGAAATGAACAAACTAAATCAAATTTGGTATAAATTGTATACCAATATTAAAACTAAAACCTAATATGCTCAGTTAACAGAAAAAATGAATAAATCTTAATGGTGAAATGTAGAGACTAGTGCCTTATTGGGTGTGCGGAGTCAAATGAAATCTTAAATGAGTGACTTCTTTCTAGAGGACATTCAAATTGTTTGGCATATTTTTATTTATAACTTTAGTATAAACATGCAAGACTTTGATTATTAAGTTCTTCTTACTGATCTAAATGAATTTCCCTGATTACTGTGATTAATTAAAAAGATTTAATCCTTCCTTGAAAGAACCTATCAACCAATCACACAAATACAAAAAATGTGTACTGATAAACTGAACATAAACTTGTTATGTCAATTTAAATAACCAGACAATATCCATCTTAGAGACAACTTAAATAATTCTTTCAATAAACGCAACAAAACAATTGACACCAGAAATACGCTAGCAAATCAGATGATTCTCAATGATATCTCCATGAATTCAAAACATGCAACAGAGTCTCAGCTATGCGAAACATTGTGTTCCACATTATATCTTCTATCTTCTATACAATTCTACTTATCGCCACTCATTTTGTTTCCAAAATGAATATTTATACATTGAGAATACGAAAGGCCATATCCTTTCAAAAATTGAAAAGACACATTTTACAAAACAAACGATAGAAGATAATTAAGCTCTATTTATCCACAAGTGAGTTTTAGCAAGATGATCTAAAGAATCCCGGTGCTCATATGTGTCTGCATCTCCAACAGCATTCTGAATCGTGATCTCCATCTTGATCATTTCCTCATTCTGCTCGCTCACTTCTTCCAATGTTGTTTCCTCCACAGAAGTTGTCTTCATGACTTCATTCAACATTGACTCACATTCATTCTTCCATCTGGTGGCTTATTTCAATTCCCCTTTGTCATCAGAGAATGTGATCACAGTTTTCCTGGCAGCTTCTAACAACCCCTATTCATGCCCTTGTAGCTCAACATAGAAGTTTCGATGATGATTCACAATATGATTTGTAGCTTCAAGTGCTGCACTGCTAGAAACATCACTTTGGGAAATTTCATGAAACTTTTCCATAATTTGTCCATCCATCCTTGTATGTTCTTTCAATGCAGCAAGAGTATGAGAGTATTTTCCCCACAATTTATTCAACCAAGATGTCAAATTATCCTACCTCTTCTTGACAATTGCTGCAATTGCATCATGCTTTCCCTGAGAATAAGCACTTGATCCTACCTAGTGATCTTTTTCTTGAGAACTTTCTCCTTGAGTAATCATTTTGGTTGGCCCCATTGAAATACCAACCAAATCTTTTAGTCTTTCATTCTCTCTCAACATTCTTTCATTATTCACCTTGTACATTTCTCTTTCTTTTATCAACAACTGAATTTGTGCTTTATTCAACTTTGCAATATTGACCCCGATTTCAGCAGTAGCTACAGGATCAGCCTCTCCAACTTTTAGAGTCATGACATGGCCAAATTCCTTCTCTGTGTCAATTACCATTGATTTCTTATGGGGTGGATATAAAGCCCATATCATCAATGATCCTTCATCAGTATTGTACTTAGAGCCTGCATACACCTCTATCACCTTTTCCTTGTCAACCTTGTGTGTAGCATTACTATCCTTGAAGAAACTATCAAAGACCAATGCAGAGTTCAAGTCAAGGCCAGGAAAGATCATAACACTAGCATTCTCCAACATTTTCCTCCCTTTTTCAGAAGTCATATTTGTCATTTCATCATCCATACACTTTCTCAATTGACCCAATAATTGCTCTTCATTCCCTGAAGTAACATCATCAACATTTTCTCTTATTTCCTTCCCCTTTTGCTTGTACAAGAATGCTTTGAACTCTGGGGAATTTATAAACTCATCATCAAAGACAAATGATATGTACTTCATGTGCCTTGCATCAACATCACCACTTTCAATACTTTTTTCTCTAACTGGGCAAACATACTGCTAAGTCCTCAACTTGGATACCTTTTCTGGTCTACCCCATGGCACATTACCCTTTGGTGTTTCCTCCCCTGAAGACAATCGCTCTGCCTCCAACATCCCTTGGTTATATCTCTCAACCACCATTTCAGCTTCATCTTCATCCAAATTCGGCGATGTAAACACACTTCAGCGTAACCATTGAGTTTCTCACTGACAAAATAAATCTTACTGATGAAATAAATCCATCGGCAAGACTGTGAATCTTCAAAAAGACTCATATCGATACCAAATGTCTCGTCGAACCCATTCCTTCAAATTGCTTCATTTGGTGAGACTCACCCCAAAATACTTTGTCGGTATAACTTTCAAACCTCGGTGAAACTTACGCCGAAGACTTCTTCTCCTGGCGATGCATACCTCTATCGGCATAACTTTTGAATCAGAAAGACTCCATAGCTTCTCCCTGATAGCTTTTTGATGAAACCCCTTACACCTTATCGGCAAGACCCGACGCCTTTGTCAAGACATTACTCCAATACACTTTAGTCTTACCGATACACATATCCCTATCGCCTGTCAGCAAGACAATTCAAACTCGCCAAGACCTAATCCTGAACACCTTTAGCTTGGCCAATATACTTCCACATGCGTCGGTCGGTGAGACACAATGTATTCACTATGACTTCACGCCGATACCAATCAGTTTGGCTGAAATGACCCTTCTACATGTTAGTCGGTAAGACATATTGAATTCGCCGTGACATTACATCGATGCCCCAACCTTTTGCCTATATATTTTTTTATATGCCGATTTGAATTTTCTCTATTGCCGAAACAAAAGGAGTGTCCTACCGATAGTCTGCAACAAACATACATTAGTGAAAAATACAGGTGACGGAGACCTTCACTCTGTCTTGCCGATATTGGTCTTACAATGATATATGAAGGAATAGATGGATTCAAATGGATCACATGAGATAAAATAGGCAAGAAAATACAAAGAGGGAATTTTATGCTCATAATGAGGACTTATTTAGAAACTCAAGAATGCAATTGACTGTGAAAATTTCAAAATTTTACAGTTCTAACAGGAGGTAAAATTGAAAGAAAAAAAGTAAGATCAGTTGTGAAAGGGTAAAAAAACAACCTGAAATAGACTATAATGAAACATATGCACCAGTTGCAAGGCTGGAAATAGTGTGAATAGTTATAGTGGTTACAACACAACATCAGTGGAAGGTGTTTCAAATAGATGTAAAGTCAACCTTCTTAAACGGATTGCTAAAGGACGAAGTGTATGTGGAGCAGCCACCTAGCTATGAAGTCCTGGGGCAAGAAGAAAAAGTGTATAGGCTCTGGAAAGCTCTTTATGGTATGAAATAAGCACCTCGGGCATCATAAAATATAATAGATTCTTATTTGTTGAGCAATGGCTTTAGCAAGAGCAGCAATGAGCCCACACTCTACATCAAATCAGCTCAAGGTGATATTTAAATTACTGTTTTGTATGTAGATGATCTAATGTTTACTGGTAATAGTGACATTAGAATTGTTGATTTTAAAGAGGTGATGAAGAATGAGTTTGAGATGACGGAGTTGGGTTTGTTAAATTATTTTCTTGGGATAGAAGTACAACAAACACAACATGGCTTTTTTATTTCACAATATAATTATGCCAAACAAATTTTAAGAAGGTTTAAAATGCATAACAACAAACCTACCCCCACACCAATAGCAACAAGTCTAAAATTGCACAAGGATGATATTAGTAAGGAAGTGAACCCAACCCTCTACAAAAGCATGGTTGGAAGTTTGATGTATTTTACATCAACTAGGTTTGATTTGATGTATGTAGTAAGTTTTATATCTAGGTTAATGGAGAAGTGTAAGAACACACATTGGTAAGCAGGAAAGGGGATCTTTAGGTATGTGAATGGAACGACAAGTTATGGCATCATGTATGGTGCATGTGGGTATGTGCAGGATCATAATGGGCCAAAAAGTGGTGGTATGATGGGTATGTGCAGGGTATCTGGCTGACGACTTTTTTTTTACCCAAAATTGATGAAATGAAGAGTTTTCAAAGGAGATTCTTAGCTTTCCACCAATATAAATTACGCTTTACATTGAATTTAATAAATAATTATTATTCATTTTCTATTTGAATTACAACTAAAGTCCTCATTGATAGGCTGATTGAAAACCATCTGTAGCTTTCAAATGGTATCACATTTTTTGAATTTGAAACATGCATAACATTCTATGCTTCACATACTATAGTATAAAAAAAAGGGTTCAATTTCATGAATTTTTGACCAAGTTAAGGTGGTCAAACATACAATATTTTATATTTTTTAAAATTTGTAATAAAAATTCATAATTAATTATTTACTTGGAAAAAAATTACAAAAAAATATGCATCACATTAGGACATGAGTCCTCTACTTATATCAAAAATCTTATCAAAAATAATTATCATTTTATTGTTGTTAGGGTGGTCAGACAGACGCCTACATCTTATTTTTTCCTTGAAATTTAAGTATTACTGCATTGAAATTTCAAATTTTCACCAAATAGATTTCTTTTTTTAAATAAACCTAGTAGTTTAGAAACTACATTCAATTTTATACATATTCTATTCTTACATATTTTTGAAATAATATAGATAACTTATTCAAATTTTTACGTCAAGTTGCCTAACTCTAACTTTTCTAAATTTTTTGCCACTTAAGGGCCTGTTTTTTCCATGATGATCCTACACATACCCATGTAATGAATTTAAGTTGGATGGTTTCATGGATAGTGATTGGGGAGGAAATGCGGATGATAGGAAGAGCACATCACGGTATGTCTTCAACATGGGATAGGGTGTGATCTCATTGGCATCAAAGAAGTAGTCGATTGTCTCTCTCAGCATAGTAGAAGCTGAGTACATAGCAGAAAATGCAATAGCATGTCAGGCTATTTGGTTGAGAAGAATCCTTGTAGATTTACAACAACAACAAGACAACACAATCATACATTGTGACAATGTGTCCTCAATAGCCTTGATAAAGAATATAGTCTTCCATAGATGAAGCAAACATATCGAGATCTGATATCACTTTTTAAGGGAGTTGATTGAACAAGGTGACATAGAGCTTCACTATTGAAAATATGAACAACTTGTCGACATCTTCACCAAAGCATTACCAAAAGATAGTTTTGAATGCCTAAGAGATAAGCTTGACATTGTGGATAGCTTTGGAGATCAACTCTGAAATGAAACTGTAGAATGACAGCTGACTTCCAGATTAAGGGTGAGTGTTAGAATATTTAATAATATCCAGTCAAAACCCCACATCAGATGAAGACTTTTAAGTTTCCCCCCCAACATGAACCTACGTAATTTAATTTGGTATGCATTTTTGAATTTGAACTAAGCACTCTTTTTTGAGCTTGCAACAACCAACGTATACTTGCAACAATTAATGTGTTAGTTGAATTTGAAATTTTATTTGAGCACTCATTCTCATGAGTTAAAAACAAGCAAGACAAAAAGAATGCAACAGTTAGTTTAGTAGTTAGTAAGTTTATGCATTGGGATTGGTTGAGCCTATAGTAGTAGATGAAATAGGGAATGCTCAACACAAAATAAGAGACAACAACAGTGCATAGAAAGTTTAGCAGATGTAGCACAGTGATAACTATAGCTACAGGACTGTAGCCAGTTACATTTTTTGTCGTGTGAGTGTAGCACTAGTATTGGACATCTGTCCAAATAGTTTAGTTTTATTTTTTTTGTGAAAAATAGAGCATGTCCTCTGAAATTTTTGTTGTATTTTTAAGCAAACAAGGAATATATGAAAAGTTAATTTATGTGTCAAATGTTGTACTATCTTTGTGCATTTTATATGTGTTATTTTTTGCTCTATCCATCTTGTCATAGTAGTGACTTTGTTTTATTTCACTGCTGCTTGCTATCACTCCCCCATCAGTTTTGGTGAAACCTCTGATGTAGAGCCACTGATTTACAAAAGTCACTTCCTATTTATTTAACTCCACCTTACCTTCCTCCATCAGCTTCTTGAATTTATCTTTTTCCACCTGTACTATTATAGACACTTGCATGTAAGCATTATACAAGGCAAGTCTTTTGTAAGACTCAGTATGATCCCTCCTACATCCTTAGTACTTCTCGCTATTTCTTGCTTTCCATATAAGCCATAGTATTTCAGAAGATAGTATTAGCCAAAATAGATTATTCATTTTACCAATTCCTTGAATTTTTCCCATTATAATTTCTCTTATTTTATTGATTCTCATATCTCCCCCTCCTCTCTAATCAATTTGGAATATTTTCCAGATTTCTTTTACAAAGAAGCAATCAAAAGAAATGTGCATGATATATTCAATTTTTTTACATACATCATAAGTACTTGTGTTGTTCTTAGAGTCAATATTTTGTAGTCTTTGCAATAGTAGCATCTCTCTAAAGCTGTCTTTTTTAGGATACATCACATTGTTCTAGATGTGGCTAAAAAATTTGTTCCACTGCTTTCTATCAAGGTTTAGGTTCCATCCTTTGTTTAGGGAATTAAAATGGTCTAGATTACTGTTAAGCAGTTTGCAAATTATGTCTTTGGCTTTTAGCCTCTTAAGCCTTCTCTCTTCTAACTATTCAAACTCTTGTATAGTATTCCTACTGGATGCCATATTAGTCTTAGGTTTCACCACATTTTTCTTTACAACCTCATAAGTCCTTTTCCAAGTTTGTGGGATGTCAAATTCTTGTCTAGAATAGTGTCCTAACTTTTTAGTTGTTCATTATTAATTAAATTCTTCGAAATCAAGCTATACCTTTTCTATGCTAAGATTTTGTAGAGCACCCCTGTAGTATTGCTAGGGGTTTTTTAGTGTGCCATATATTCCACCAGATGGATCTGAAGTACAAAATTTTATTTAAGTCTTGGTTAATTTAAAATTTAATAATTATCTCACATTTGCATACTTCCCAATCCTTTCATAGGCTCTAAAATACATTGGACCTTGAGGAAGAAGTTTTGAATTTACCAAATACAAGATCATAGGTAAGCATGTGCTTCCATGACTTAGCTTGTTTTGGGATAGCACATTGAATATTTTTTTTGACTAACACCTTCCATGGTTCATTCCCAGGTAGACTTTACAAATCCACTTTATAGCCTGAGCTATCCCCTACTACTTTATATTTTTTAAACCTAACCCTCCCTCTTCCTTCTCTAGCGACAAATTTCCCACCTTATTGCATGTTTCTTTTTATTTCCCCTTTTTTTTACCAAAACAATTATCTTATCCTCTTTTCTCATCAAATCATATAATCGAATAGGGATTTTGTCAATATTATAGTTTTATTTTTTTGGTACACATGTATGCAAAATGTGGAAGCATAGACAAGGCACATGAACTATTTGACATATAATTTCTCAAAGAAATGTGGTCTCATGAAATACCATGATTTTATAATATGAAAAAAATGAATTTTTGTCAACTTTAGGTGTTAGAAAATTTCAAGTAAATATAATTTGTAGATGAAAAGACAAATTTCATGACTTTTTCCAACATTCTCCCTATCTATGCCAAAATGGGAGATTTGAAAAAAGGTATGGGCATCCATCAAAGCATAATGGAAGGGAAATTTTTTCAAATTTTATAGCTGCAACTATCCTAGTAGACATGTATGCAAAATGTGGAACCACATACAAGGAACACAATCTATATGACATAATTCCTTAGAGAAGGGGAGAAAGTAAGAATCTATGTGGATATTGTAGCAATTCAAACCACATGATTTGTTTGGTTGCACAAGAGCCAAATGATACTATAAAAGAAGTCAAAACACTACAAAGAGTAAAGAATTATGTAGTTTAAAACATATCAAGAGGTGCTAAGGTTATAATGAGAATTTTCAAAGGAACCCCCCTTGAATGCCCATAGATTCAAAAATTAAAATTAAGTAATGATAAACATGGAATATACATTTTAACAAAATCGAATCAAATCCTTTGGAAAAATATAATGCACTTGATTAAGGCTATGTATGTTGAGCACTTATAATTTATGATACTTAGCAAATCTAATCCCAGAATCAACATAATAACAAAATCAAAGCATATTGTTAAGAATGCATTATAAGGGATCATAATGAAACATAATAGAATGAAGGAAAATGTAAAGAACATGTATAAAGACTTGACATACCTTAAAAATGGAGATTCAAATGGAGAAACTACCGTATTATGTACATAGTCTTTGTTTCTTCTTCAATCAAATTGCTCAACAATTTGATCTTTTCACAAAACAATGTATAATTTTGAATTCCTACGATTCAATCACAATTAGCATTGCAACACTATAAAAATTGAAACTTGAATTGATATATATCAAATTCGATGTGAAAATTTTGTTATTTCCTCCTTCCTAAGTTGGAAAACCTAAAAGGGTGGTGGAAAGTTGGTGCAAAGGTGGCAAAATGTGTAAAACTTGCATGTGCACTTCCCAATAGCATCAAAAATATATATTTTTAGATCACATACAAAACCAAGAGAATAACAAAAAATGTGGGCCTAGATCATGGGTTTCTTATCCCTAAACACTCAACCCTCAACACTATACCTTAAAGCCTAATCCATAAACCCTAATCCTAAAGCATCAACCCTCAACCCTTAAAACTTAAATCCTCAACCCTCAACCCTTGACACTATACCTTAAACCCTAATCCATCAACCCTCAACCCTAATCCATCAACCCTTAAACCCTTAGTATCTCAACCCTTAAACCCTAAATCCTTAAACCCTAACCCTTAAATTCTCACCCTTAAACCCTTATCATCCCCTCTCCTCTCCTATCTCCCTTACCCTCATCTCTTTCCTATCTCTCTCACTCATCTCTCTCTAGGTTGTAGTTCACTCACTTGTATATCTCTTAGGGATCTCTAGATATTTCCCTCACTCTCCACCTCTCTCCATCCTCCTTACCCCTCTTTCCCTCACATTGTGAACTTATCTCTTCCACTTTTTTCTCTCTCCCCTCACCTCTATATCTCCCACCTCTCTCCTTCTCACCTCTTTATCTCTCCCCTCTCTAGGTCTCTCAATCACTCCTTGTGTGCCTTTCCATCCCTCAGCCATCTAGGTCTCTTACTCCTTGTCTCATTACCCACCCATCTCCCCACTCAATCTCTCTCACTCCTATGTCTCCCCTTATGTCTCTCACCCCTCTCTCTTTAGGAATTAGGCCTCTCGCCTCTATATCTCTCAAGGCTCTCTAGTTATTTACCTCCCTCTACACCTATCTCCCTCCTAACCCCTCTTTCACTAAATTTGTGAACTTATCTCTCCCATTTTCTTCTATCTCTCCCCTCACCTCTCTATTTCTCACCTCTCTCTCCCCCTCCCCTCTCTATCACTCCCCTCTCTAGGTCTCTCAATCATTCCTTTTCTACCTCTCCATCCCTCCTTCACCATCTAGGTCTCTCACTCCTTGTATCATTACCCACCCCTCTCCCCCTCTATCTATCTAACCCTATCTCCCCCTATGTATATCACCCATATCTCCTTAGGTTGTAGGTCTCTCACCTCTATATCCCTTAGGGCTCTCTAGTTATTTCCCCCCTCTGCTTGTCTCTCACTCCTCCTTACCCCTCTTTCCCTCAAGTTTTGAAATTATCTCCCTCATTATATTCTATCTTTCCATTCATCTCTCTAACTCTCACCCCTCTACCTCTCCATCCCTCCTTAGAAATCTAGGTCTCTCACTCATTGTCTCATTACCCACCCTTATCCCCCCTCTATCTCTCTCACACCTATCTTTCCCCTATGTATCTCACTCATCTCTCCCTAGGCTATAGATCTCTCACCTCTATACCTCTCAGGGATCTCTAGTTATTTCCATTCCTCTCCACCTCTCTCCCTCATCCTTACCCATATTTCCCTCAAGTTGTGAACTTCTCTCTCATTTTCTTCTATCTCTCCCTCACCTCTCTACCCTCTACCCTCCACATTAAACCCTCAACCCTAATACCTCGAACCTATACCTTAAACCCTTAATACCTTAAACCCTAAACCCTCTACCCTCTATGCCATACATTACACTATCAACCCTAATGTATTGAACCTATACCTTAAACCCTTTATCTCTTAACCCTCAACCCTTAAATCCTAAACCATTAAACATTAAACCCTCTACCCTATACATTAGACACTCTACCCTAATCCATCAACCCTATACCTTAAATCCTTAACCCTAAAACCTGAACCCTCAACACTCAACACTCAACCCTCAGCCCTCAACCCTCAACCCTAATCCTTCAACCTCAACCCTTAAACTTTCAACCCTTAAACCCACAACATTCAACCCCTCTACCCTATATAAAAAACCCTTAACCCTAATGCATCAACCTTATACCTTAAACCCTAATCTCTTAATACTCAACCCTTAAACCCTAATCCCTTAAGCCATCAACCCTTAAACCCTAAACCCTTGACTCTTTAACATTAAATCCTCAACCCTTATTGTCTAATCCATTAACCCTGAACCCTAAACCCTATCCCTAAAGCCTCAACCCTCAATCCTTAAACCTTAAACAATAAACTCTATCCCTAACCCTCTCCACTTGACACTATACCTTAAACTATAATCCCTCAACCATTAAACCCTCAACTCTTAAACCCTAACCTCTCAACCCATAGATACCCTTAAACACTTAAACCTTATACCCTTTACACTTAACCCTGGACACTCAACCTTGAACATTATCCCTGAACCTTCAAACCTCTACCCTATACCCTATGCTCTCAACTCTATACTTATTCCCTAAACCTTCAACCTTAAATTATATGCATTATACACTCAACCTTAAATTATGAACCCTATATCTTAAACACTCAACCTTGAACATTATCCGTCAACTGTAAAATATCAATCCTCTACCCTAATCCCTAAAACCCTATACCTTAAATATTTAACCCTCAACCATCAACCCTATACATTAACCCTCAACCCTTAACCCTAAACCCTAAAATCCTTTACCCTATACATTAAACCCTTAACCCTAATGAATCAGTCCTATATCTTAATCCCTAATGTCTTAATGCTCAACCCTTAAAATCTAATCCCTTAAGCCCTCAACCCTCAAACCCTAAACCCTTGACCCTTTAACCTTAAAGCCTTAAACCCCCAACCCTTAAACCCTAATCCCTTAAGCCCTCAAACCTTAAACCCTAAACCCTTGACCCTTTAGCATTAAAGCATTAAACCCCCAATCCTTAAACACTAATCCCTTGACACTCAATCCTAAACCCCATCCCTAAAACCTCAACCCTCAACCCTTAAACCTTAAACTATAAACCCTATCCCTAAACCCTCAACCCTTAACACCATACCTTAAACCCTAATACCCCAACCCTTAAACCCTTAATCCATCAAACCTTAAACCCTTAAACCTTAAACCCTTAAACCATATACCCTATACACTTAACCTTGGACACTCAAACTCAAACATTATCCCTCAACCTTCAAACCTCTACCCTATACCCTATACCTTATACCCTATACTTATTCCCTAAATTCTTAACCCTCATCTATATGTCATATACCCTCAACCTTAAACCTTGAACATTATCCCTCAACTCTAAAATCCCAACCCTCTACCCTAATCCTTCAACCATCAATCCTCAACCCTACACCCTCAACCCTATACATTAAACCCTCAAACCTCAACCCTAATCCTTCAACCCTCAACCCTTAAACTCTCAACCCTAAAATCCTCAACCCTCAACCCCTCTACCCTATACATTAAACCCTTAAGCCTATTACACCAACCCTATACCTTAAATCCTAATCTCTTAATGCTCAACCCTTAAACCTTAATCCATTAAGCCCTCAACCCTTATTGCCATAAACCCTTGACCATTTAACCTTAAAGCCTTAGACCCTCAACCGTTAAACCTTAATCCCTTAACCCTAAACCCTAAACCCTATCCCTATAACCTCAATCCTCAACCCTTAGACTTTAAACCCTAAACCCTATCCCTAAACCCTCTACCCTTGACACTATACCTTAAACCCTTAACCCTTAACCCCTAAAACCTTAAACCCTTAAACCTTACACCCTATACACTTAACCTTTGATACTCAACCTTGAACATTATCCCTCAACCTTCAAACCTCTACCCTATACCCTATAACCTCAACCCTATACTTATCCTCTAAACCTTCAACCATCATCCATATGGGGAAAAACCATAAAAGTGGTTTACAATTTGAGTGAGGAAGGAAAAGTGGAAAAGAATGACCCCATACAAAAAATTTAGGTTTTTGGGGTTCGAATGAACCATTTGGTTCAAGCGAACCAAAAAAGGGTTTGAATGAACCCTGGTTTGGGTGAACTAGTTTAATGGAAGGTGGACCCCATTCCCGTCAAAAAAACAAAGAAAAACACTTTTTGAGAGGGGGTTCACTTGAACCCCCTTGGTTCACTTGAATCCCCTTAATCCCACCTTGTCATCCTCTAGCATCAAAAAAGTCCAAAATTTTATGTTTTGAAGCCCAGGTTGAGGATGAAAATAGAGAAGACTTCACAAACCCAACTAGAATTTGGTAGTCATTGGAACAAGCTATCAAATGACTATAATTTTAATATGTTTTGGTTTTATTATGTATTTTTTTTTTAGTTTTATTAAACATAGGTTTTTCACCAAAAATCAAGCTCTTTGTTTTGCACATGTGGAAAAATAATAGATTATCAAAAAAATAATTGAAAAATATGAGTGCACTAGATATTGAAGTCCTTAATCCAAAAAAATAAAATTGAATTTTGATACTTACCAAATAATTTACGCATTATACAGTTTTCCTATGTTTGAATTGTAATTAGTTTGACTTTGAAACTTGATTAAAGAAAAATAATTCAATAAAAAACTAACCAAGTGGAAACACTAGATATCCAAGTTACAAATATAAATTTGAAAGAATTAGAATTTTATCCTTCATGGAAAAAAATTCATGCATTATACAATAAGTGGCACTCCTTAAAAATGATGTTTTCTAAAAAAAACTAGTTTTCAAAGGAGATGGAAAAAGAAGTGCAATATGATTCCAAAAAAATTGAAAAAAATATATTTAGAATCTATAGACAAAATGTCATGAAACTATAGTTTGCATCATCTTCAAATTCCTCATGTTTTAGCTGCTATAGGTGCTCAAAAATGAAGATTTAGTTAGAAAAAATTATTTCAATGTCTAGTTTGGCTAAAAATTGTAAACCAGTATTGTGGGATCACCCTATGGCTTATACCTTCAACCTTAAACCTTGAACATTGTCCCTCAATTGTAAACTCTTGACCCTCTACCCTATACCCTCAACCATATACTTAATCTTGAATCCCTAAATCCTCAACCCTGTACCTTAAACCCCTAAACCTACACCCACAAACCCTCATCCCTATAGTTATAATCTTACCCTTATACCCTAAACCCTAAAAATTGTGCCTCAACCCTATATTTAAAGCCTAAACCATACACTCTCAACACAAGTCACCTTATGCCTCATACCCCCAATCCATATCATAAACCCTAAACCCTAATTCGTATACCTTACACAACTTAATCTTATACACTCAACAAGTTGAATATTATCCCTTGGTTCTGTGACCCTCAACCCTCTACCCTCTACCCTCTACTCTCTACCTATTAATTAAGCCCTAATATGTCAACCCTCAACCCTATACCTTAAACCATAAACATAACAACCTCAAACCTAAAGACTATATCCTCAAGTCCTTATATACCCTAAACCCAAAACCCTTACATACATACATACATACAACCATACAAGAATACATATATACATGCATACACACATATAAGCATACATACATACATACATACAAGCATGCATACATACATCCATACATACATGCATATATACATACATACATACATACATATATACAAGAATACATACATATAGGCATACATACATACATAAATACAAATACACTTACAAACATACATACATCAAACATACTTAACAAAATTGAACATAAAACATTCCAATCGAGACATAATGTGAGTGTGTTATAACATGCTTGCATTATGTCAAGCTTGAAAAACATACAACAAACTTTTGCAAAAAAAGAAAAAAATGCAAAACAAAACATAACACGAGTATGTTATAACGTGCTCACGTTATGTGTTTCTTTGGGAATCCCCAAGCCTTAGTCTTGGAATTTTCTTTGGATTTCAAACCCAAAGGCTTGTAGTGCCTTCCCAATGTCCAAAGACATGTTTTTGCATATTCTTGTTTGTGCTAACCACCAAGTTTGCATGTGTTTCAAGGTCGAACAAATTGAACACCTGGGTAATGTTAAGCTCTCTCTTAGCTATTCAACAATGTAATTTTTTTCACATTTTGACAATGTTAAGCCTTTCATCTTTAATTTATTTTGTTTGTGTCTAAATTTTTGGCAAAAACTAGTGTTTGGTATTTTTACTTTATTTTTTAACCGTTCATTGAAATTTCAAATAAATTACATTTTTTATAAACTAAACACCATTCTACACATATTAAAAAATAAATAAAATTAATTATTTAAATTCAAAATTTATAGGGGTAGCACAACCAAAATTCTATTTTTCACAATGTGTCTGCTTTGAAAATTAGTAAAAAAACAAATATTCATTAAAAATTTATCAAAAAATCTGGCATAAACTACATGTTAGCTAATTTCTCACTGAAGTGATTTTAAAAATACCAAGAAAAAGTTAACCTTTTGAGGGAGCCATAAAACATGCTATGTTATATTTTTTTGACATAAAAAGCATCAATTTCTATGGTTCCCTTTTTTGAAACCCTTAATCTATAAAATTTGTTTTAAAAAATAGTAGTTTAGAAAGTAGATGTGGAGCACTAAGAACATTGTTTTTGTTGCATCTTAAAACTTTGAGTGTAACTATCCTCAATTTCTCATCCAAGGCCATTATTTTTTGATTTAAAAAAAAAAGTGGCCACTTAAGACCCCTTTTTGGCAACACATTTTCCTGCACTTACCCACCCCTATTATATTGTGTGGTGGATGCTACAATAGGAGGGGTCAACTTGACACATCTTGCATTTACATGCTTTTGATTTACACACCTGTTGTCTTAAAATCTAAGTGAAATTTTAGGTAATGTGAAAGTGTTATAATTTAAATCCTATTTCATGTCATATGACACATTAAAAAAGTAAATATTTGCATGCCATTTGTCATTTCAAAAGCTCAAAAGTGTTACATTTTCACAATTTTAGAGGAAGATTTAGTTAAATATCACATCTTGCATTCTGTAAATTATCATTTATTAGGAAATTGGAACTTATTGCATTCATTTTATTTATTTGAAACATATAAATTCATGCATACATGTGTTTTATGTAAAAAATAAGTTTTCTTGCATTTCCAAATTTTTTGTTTCAGTCCTTTAAACACTATATTGCATTTGCAAATTTTTAAACTTGGTGAAAATTTACATCTCTAGTCTAGGATGCCCTCACCCTTGTCCTCTTATTTTCACTCCAAATTTTAGTCATAGTTCTATTGTTATAATTTTTGAGCAAGCTTGATTCTTGTTTCTAAGATTTTTTTTATCTTATGTCATCATTATATGAACACTCGAGTTTCTTGAATCTAGTTATCAATTTATGATCTTCACAACTTGGTGTCCCATATCAAATACTCCTATGAGATGTAGTTATAGACTCAAGGCTTCCTATGCTATAGTTACATCTAGTGTCAAGTCTAAGTTTCTATTACCCGTGTTTTGAGATAGCCGAATTTTAAATTTTGTGTTGAATCCCATCATGACAATTCAACCATGCAAGCATATCCATTGTTCTTACACCCATTTCAACTCAGTCAAAATCAGAAAACCTTTAAATCTCATAATCTGTGTAAGATGGAGTGAAATGGTTTTATAGTAGTGTTCTTGGAATCATCAAAAGTATCGGGGAAAAATTTCAGGTTGAAACACTTCTTAGATTGGGAGATGTTAAAAATTTAATTTCCGTGCGGATAATTTATGGAAGTAATTAAAAGTTGAGTTTCAAATATCTAGAGCATATATTATTGATGGGTTATTCTCCATGAATGTTATTGAACATCTGGTTAAATTTTCATGCAAAATTAAGCCTACAATTGAAAGCTATGAAAATTTTAAAAATTCAATCCAAATCATAAATTCGGATTTTGAAAGTTGCAAAATCTTCCAAATTTAGTTCTAAAAATAAATTATGTTCGGAACCCCACAAGATTGTGACAACCACACTTTATCACAAGATTATCACAACCACACAAAATCCCGACAACCACTTTTAAAGGGAAAAAACAAAAAAGAAAAGAAAATTAAAGCTTCTTTCGTTGAAGTCTTAGGGAGGGTTTAAAACTCTTTCGGTATCTAAAATGGTTGTGGGAACCAGTGAAAAACCCGATACACATAAACTAAGAGGCTTCTCAACAACACAGTTTCAAAAATTCAAATGGTTTGAATATTGGTTTTAAAGCCCAAAGGGGTTTAGGAACTCCATTAACCAAGAGGAGAACACAGACAAAGCGGAGGCGAAACATTTAGCGAAAAGCCTCGAAGATCTATGGTTTTGTGGAATGCCATCATCGCAGGTTATGCATAAAATGGATTTGTTTGCAAGGTTTTAGAAACTTTCAAACAAAGATTTACAGGCGTAAAATCAAACTCTACGACCTTTTGCCCAGCAAAATAAATCTTTGGGATAGGAATGTTTCGAAGAAGAGTGAATCTTTCATTGACGTAAGCAACAGCTACAAAGCACATAGAAGCTAGTGAAAACTGGAAAATTTAAACCAATAAAAGAACCTCTTTATGGAAGCTCATTCCGTTCAAAGTGACTACCTACTGGGTAAAATATAATTCTAGAGCTGTTTTATCTGTCAGTGTCGACAATTATGGCAAATTGCTAGAGCATTAGTAAATATATAAAATCTAATGAAATATGTTATTTGCTACTCGAATGAAGCAACATGACTCATCATCAACAAATTGATACTCAATACTCATTATTTTTACACAATGCATGCAACTAAAAAAATCACAACTCAGATCATGGGAATCAACATTCATTAATACATCTTAGAAGGGAAGGTCAGATGGCCTTAAATATGGACACGTAAATATGTTCTCAGGAAGTACCACTGACACCTAACTTATTAGCGGAGAGTGTTATTAAAAAATGGCATACAAAAATATCGAGCCCATACAATATGAAGAGAAGAAAAAGAAGTCCCAATCCTTTCAACAGTTGTCCATATAAGAGAAAAGAGACTTAAAGCATTTTTGTGCCAGATGCAGATTAATGAACATGAAACTTGAAGACTATGCTATAAATTTTTCCACTTCCTCTAAGTGCCATCAAATCAATTACTTATGGAGAAAGACAATTGGAAATGCTACTTGAGTCACCTGCTAATAGTTTACTGGGTCAGTCATTAAAGCTTTGCCACAACTCTCGTTTCTGGACTCGGGTGGTTTCGGAAATTCTGAAGCTGAGCTAAAAAATGATATAAAATAGAATTCTTAAATCATGTTCATCTGAATAGCGGTCAAAAGTTTAACTTTGCTTCAAATCTTGGTGACAATTCTTGACTCCAATTCAGTAGGAAATTGGAACCCATATCATATTAGTTACTATTGATGTCACACTTTCTCATATTGGTTCTTCTGAAGGAGCTCATTTTGTACATGATACCAACAAAAGGGGTTATCCTCTTAGAGACTCTACAATAGTTTCATCCTCTATTCAATTAAAGAAGTCAACAAATACAAATACCACAATTGAATCTGGCTAAAAGATAAGAGTGCGATGCATTATGAGGAAGAGGGAGTAAATGGACACAAGTATGAATATGCACCAAATCCTGCCCGTAGAACTAACAAATCGATGAATATAGATAGGCCAAGACCCATGGATTGTCAGTAAATTCAGCACTGTGTTAGAGAATTGTAGAAGATAAACCAGCAAATGTAAAATCTTCAAGTTAATGATGGAAGAACTGCGACCCTGGTCGATAGAGAATTGGAAAACAAAACAAAGAACTATTTTCTTGTGGAAACTAATGGCGATGTTAAGTGAGACGATCTTAGAAGTAGGCTTGCACCATATAAATGTGCAATGTTCTTGTGGAAACTAATGGCGATGTTTATGCCTAGGATAGACACCCAACCACTTCTTCAATTGAGTAATTGTCAAAACAAAACTGAGATTATTGTGAAGAGTATAACAGGCTCTTTCGATCAGCTCTACAGGAGATAATTACTTGAGAATGGCTTCAGGCAAATTCACCATCAACAATTCACCTCCAACAATTCATCGTCATGACAAATTGATCTTGTGGAAAATTTACCGTCAGTGAATTGTTGGTGGTGAATTTTCCACGAGATGAATTTGTCACGACGATGAATTGTTGGCAGTAAATTTGTTGATGGTGAATGTTGGCGGTGAATTTTCCTAGAACCCTTTAGAACTGCCTCCTGTCAAGACTGAATTAGTGATTAATGCAATAAATGTGGGAAAAATAATTTCAATATAATGGAAGAGAAATTGAATTAACAGATCATGCAGGCCACACAGAGGATCTATGCAAGAATGTTTCAAAGAAGGAATACACTAATATTAATAGATGAATAAAATTGCCCATGCCAATGTGCCAACAATTTGTGGTGATTCTCCATCAATTACATAGCCACCAGTGAAATTTCAATTGAGGATAGAAAATAAAGCCAAATCAAATACTAGGTCATATGATGGTAAGAAAAATGTTGGTTCGGTGCATTAGCCTGATAAGTTGGGAAAAGTTCTTGATGTATCTTGAATGCTATTTAACGATTGTTAACGGATACCTTCACTCTAGTTGATTACACTAACACTCGAATTAGAATATTCGGTTGTGTCAAGAAGTACAGTTGAAGGACAAGGTCCAAAGCTAAAGAAAAAAAGATAGAGATGATTCTCTTAATATTGATTTTGAATTTTACTGAAAGTAATGGAACAAGGGAATTTATGTTACACACAATAAGGAATAATGCTGAAAATGAATTTCCAGGTGAATGGAGACCTCTCCATTTGTAAAACAATTGACTGTTACCAGCATTACATTTACTAGTTTCTTAGAGGCCTAAAGTGCTTGCATCTAACGAAATTTTTGCAAAAAGATATCAAGCTCAATAATCCTCTGTTGAATGTCAATTGTGGCCTTAAAATATGAGATCTTAAGTTCGCACAAACAGGTAGTCAGAAGGGAATTTTGTAATCTCAGATTTTATGTGAGAACAATAGCATATATTCCCCATGAATAACAGTGGGTGATTATAGAAGGAATCAATAGAGGAGATGAAATTTCAAAACTCTGGTCATGGTTACAATGATGACTGTGCTATCAATCTTAATGACTGATCAACGATTGGAATTGAAGGTATGTCATCCAAAGATGGGGATTTTGGTTTAAAGAAATGAGATAGACATATACCTTCATTTATAGCCCTAAAATTTGCCAGCTGCAAAAGATCACGGAGAGAAAAAGTTACAAATGAATATCTCATATTTTATTATAAAGTTGTTCAAAGGTAGCATATGGGAGTGATTTTTGTAAATTATTTTATAAACATTATAAGCTCCCCAAGACAAAAGAATCGGTTATAGAAACTGAAAAGCCTCCCTTTTCTATTTATCTTAAAATTTCTAAGAGAAGAGGGCAGTGGGATTTCTTTTACAGCATGGCTATTTCTATAGATATTGTAGAGTCTATGAGCTATCATTGTTCCTTAGAAGGAATAAGGAGATATTTTGAAATTGTGTGTTTATTTGTCTTCCTTTTGATTGTAAGTCTTTTTGTGTGAACTTACAATTTTTCTTTGACGCCTTTTTCTGTTATATCTAGTTGTGCTTATATTTATTAGAGGATTTGTGAGTTTTAAATATATATACTTGGAAGGGATTTGTACTCACCTTCCTTTATGGGTATAGGAATAATGATTTGTGTGTCATTTGCTTTTCATCCCTTTGATTCTAATTTTTTTTTTAAGATTTCAGGTAATTTTCATATGTTTTTTGTTAGGGTTTCTCTCTTTTCTTCTCTGTAGATGCCTTTCTTGCTTTCTAGTTAAAAGCATACCCAAAAACCCAATTATATCATATAAGGGAGTGGTACCTCTAAAATTCAGAGGAAGATCATTAATTTAATAGTGATCTCTCCAACTATTGGTGAGTTTGTTGCTACTTGTTAAGAAATTCATGGTCATATATTGAAATTTAATCACAGTGAAAAATATTTTTACCACTAGTTTCATAACTCTTTCACTCAAGGAATTGCATATACACAATCTATCTTTGATCCTCACCCTACTCCTACTTTTCCTATATCTTCCACATCACCAAATATTCATGTAGACTTGGAAGATGATGTTGCACATGTCCTTGAAGATAAGCTTAGACAATTGGATAAATACCTTGAAAGCCTTCAACTATAACTTAAGTATTGAATCCTTGTCTATAAAAAATGTTCCTCTAGTGGATAACATTAGAAAATTGATCAATAATTTCCAAGGAATAGAAGTGTTGCATAGCATATCCCATATAGTGGACTCAAACATCCCTACAATAGCTAGTTGTGCTCAAACCCTTACTAATGCTCAAAATAAAATGAGAAAACAAGTTTCCTCTCCTATGACCATACCTTCTATTCCTATGTTCACAGGTGATCCCACAATAATGGGTTACACTTTTTGGCCAAACTTGACATTGAAATTAGCATTTTTCACCATATCTTAATTTCATCACACATATAGCAACTAAACCATTAAGGATTTCAAGATTTTATGTGTAGATTATAATTATAATTTTTTTAAAAATTAAAAAATAAATTGTGACTCATTTTATGTAGTTTTTAATAACTTATTTTTTCTACTAAACATTTTTTAAAAATGATTTTTATTGTGTACCAAATAGCATTTTTTTATTGAAAAGGTATAATTCTAATTTTTAAAACACAGATTTCTCATACCAATATCTAGGGCATGGATACATTTTTATAATTTTCTATCGCATATTATTTTTAATTAATTTTCTAAGTCAGAGTAATCATAATTTGGATGGAGGTGTACTTTGTAATGCATAACTTTTTTTCTATGCATTTAAATTAACTTATTATTGTTTTCTTGGAATAAGGACATCAATACCGAGGGGACATGTATTTTTCAAATTTTTTTCTCTATTTTCCTATTTTTTTCATATGCGTGAAACAAAGACCTTGATGTGCATTGAAAAATTTACATTCACAAGAAATACAAAATAAAAATAATCATCAAATTAAATATATTTAAAATTATACTTTTTGGGAAGCTTATAATAAGGGCTACATACTTACAAAACATAAATTTTAAATGAATTATTTTGATCCCCTAAAAGGTAAATCAAAAGTGGTTTTTTATCAGCATTTTGATAGGTGTAGAGGAGACTCCATTATAGGTATCATTTAAAACTATCGAGGTTCTATCCAAGGGGGTTTGATCTAAGGGGATTTGATCAAACCCTCTTTAATTAAAATCTTTTAAATGGAACCTTTCTAGGCTTGAATAATTATATTTTCTAAAAGTAGATGATTTCAGGGAAAAATCAAGATGTCCTAGAAAGTGTAACCCATTATTGTGGTAGCACCCTCACCCCTCTAGTTGGAGTGTCCACCACATAATATAATAACGGTCTTAATTATAGTTTAGGTATTTCTTGTGGGAATCCTGAAGGCAGAAAAGTGTTGGCTACAAATGGGTATTTAAAAATAAAATAGGCCTGGATGGCAGTGTGAAAAAGTATAAGGCGAGGTTGGTTGTGAAGGGGTATTCCTAGGTAGAGGGAATTGATTATGGATAAATTTTTACTTCTGTAGCTAAGCTGACGTCTATCAGATTTCTCTTGTCACTTGCAATAGCGCATGACTTAGAGATTGAACAGATGGATGTGAAGACAACATTTCTTCATGGTGACCTTGAAGAAGAAATTTATATGTCCTAGCCTAAGCACTTTGTGGAAAAATGTAAAGAAAATATGGTTTGCAAGTTGAAAAAATCTTTGTATGGATTAAAACAATCTCCTAGAATGTGGTACCAGAAGTTTGATACTTTTTTTTTGTCATTGGGATTTGTAAGATCCAAATATGATCACTGTGTGTACTTCAAAGCTGAAAGTGATCGTATTCTTATTATTGCTCTCTATGTTGATGATATGTTGTCAATAGGCAATAGTAAGATAATGATTTTTGATCTAAAATCTCAATTGTCTGCAAAGTTCGAAATGAAAGATCTTGGTGCAACTAGGTATATTCTGGGATTGGAAATAACCAGGGACATGAAGAGTAGAAAACTTTGGCTTAGTCAGCTTGTAAGTATATTAATACTGTTCTAGAGAGATTTTGTATGAATGAGTGCAAGCAGCTAGTTGTTCCAGTTTTGTAGAGAACGAAGCTATCTATTGAAGACTGTCCAAAATCTCCTACTGAGATAGAGGACATGACTAGAGTTCCTTATGCTAGTGCAGTTGGTATTTTAATGTATGCAATGGTCTGTACAAGGCCAGACATTGCCCAAGCAGTGGGAGTACTTAGTCATTTTATGGCAAATCCTGGAAGGACACATTGGGATGTTGTGAAAAGGTTGTTTATATATCTGAAGGGTACTTCAGAATATGCTTTGTGTTACCATGGCAATTTGGTTGAATCATAGAGGATTGTCAACATTCGAGGCTATGTGGATTCTAATTGGGCAGGGGATATTGACAACAGAAGATCCACTAGTGGATATATTTTCATGATGAATGGTGGTGCAGTTAGTTAGACGAGTAAGCAGTAGGCTGTAGTCACTTTGTCCACTATAGAGGAAGAATACATGGCAGCAACACATGCCTATAAAGAAGTAATCTGGTTAAAACATTTTTGTTCTAACATTGGGTTTGATGCAGGGAAAATTACAATTTACTGTGACAGTCAGAGTGCTATTTGTTTGGAAAAAAATCCTACTTTCCATGCTAGGATGAAACATATTGATGTGTAGTATCATTTTGTACGAGATATGGTGGAGGATGGAAAGGTCTCTTTAGAAAAAGAGGATACTCTGGAAAATGTTACAGATGAATTGATGAAACCAGTGAGCACAGAAAAGTTTAGGTGGTGTGCCAATTCGATGGGCCTTACTGCCCATGAATTTTAGTAGTTTTGTTGTACTCTGGAGGTGTCAGTAAGATCTTCGTCAAGTGGGAGATTGTTGGAAAATGTGCCTCAAACTTACTGGCATGTAAACTCGTGAAAGAGAAAAATCGGTGAGACCCTCTAGAAGTCTTACCGACTAGCAGTTGTGTTTAAAAGTTTAATATCGCCAAGACTTTGATTTTATCTTGCCGACGGGAGTCATCGGCAAGACATGTCTATCGCTGTGAGTTTTCCATCTCGTTTCGTCCGGACAGACCTCTAGTCGATGGGTTGGTTTCTAATGGTTATAGGGAGACTTGTGGCAACAAAAGTCATCGGGGAGAGGCATGAACATTCAGAATGTCTCATTCCAACAGAGTATGTCTCGCTGAGGTTTTACACATTGGCGATGTATGTCATCGGGAAGATGGTTGAACCTTCTGAGTGACTCATTTCGATAGCTCTAGTCTCGGCAATGGGTTGGCTTTTGGTGATCGTCGGGAAGACTCTTCACTGACAGATTTGCAGTTGGTATGAACTCTTGCCGAGAGTGCTAGTCTCGCCGACGGATTGGTTTATGAACTTCTGATGGATCTCCACATGATGAACTTCGATGTAACCTCTTGTCGATAGACTGGTCGGAGTAATATGAACTATCGGGTATGTCTTCGGTGTGATCTCTTGCCGATGACTATTGGTCTCGCCGACTAACAGGTGCTTTCAGTGAGAACTATTACCGATATCACTTGTCTCGCCGATAGCTCTGCACGATGAACATTGGTATAACATAAGGTTCTATAAGACTCTTAGTGATAGCAAAACTCTTGTCGATAGATCTGCACAAGATGGATTTGTGTTCGGCATGATGTCTCGTCGATAGCAATGGTCTTGCCGATGGATCTGCAGTGGATATCGATGTGATGTATTAGCGATAGAGTGAGTCTGGGTGATAGGTTTGAACTCGATATGACTCTTGCCGATGGTGGTGACTCTGGCCGATAACGACAGTTGGGCATTGTGGCATCGGGGAGACACGACCTAGTATCTCACCGACATGAGATACAGTTTGAATGCCTTGACTGAATGTCTATCCTACGTGGTCTATTCTGAGCCAATTAGAGAAGCAGAATGTGAACCATTAGTAGTTGGACTGTTGCGACCATTCTTGTGTGGAAGGTGAACAAATTGTGAGGAGAATGATTATGCTCGGGCAATGGTGGATGATGATGAACAGTGTGAGATAGCGAAGTGTTGCTTGATTGAACATGCATTAATCTGAATGAATTCATTGGATGTATTTGAGAGCTATTTTGTACAAGATTGATTAGTAAATGTGTTGTAAAAATTGACATCAAAAAGTGAAGTTGATCTATGTATGTAATTTTTCTTACTGTAATACAAAGAGACTTTTCTTGGTGTGGTGGGTTTTTCTCCTGTAAGGGTTTTCCCACGTAAATCTAGTGTCCAATTTTGTATGTTTTCATTTCTCTTTTCTGTTATTTCTTTCATGAGTATCTTAATTGGACTGTAATTGAAAAATTAAAATTCACCTTTGCATTCTTCCCTGAGGTTTTGGCATTAGGAGAGTTTGTTCTACACCTAAGCTTTCCTTACAAGTGGTATCAAAGCCTGGCTAGTTGTGTTATCCTTGTGGGTACGTTGGGTTTTTTTTTGTGTCAATTCTATTAAGTGGGAGTCTTGTAGAAGTCTTGTAATTCGAATTACAGATTAAGATGGCAAGCATGTAAGGAAAGATTGAAATTGAGAAATTTAATGGCAACAATTTTGAGTTGTGAAAACTCAAAATGGAAGATTTGTTGGTTAATCATGATATGTGGCTTGTTGTGTTTGGAACGAAGCCTACAGGCATGCAGCAAGAGGATTGGGACCTTGCATATCAAAAATCAAAGGGGTTGGTATGGCTCTGTTTAGCAGACTCTGTTCTTCTGAATGTTCATGAAGAAAAGACTACATCTTCTTTGTGGAAAAGACTGGGAGCTATTTGTTAGGGCAACTCCTTGGTGAATAAGTTGTTCTTGAGGAAGAAGTTGTACTCTTTGAAAATGCAGGAAGGAGCATTTGTTGCTGATCATTTGAATGCTTTCAACATGCTGATTGCTTAGTTAGCATTTGTGGGTGTGAAGATTGATGAAGAAGATCATTGTATGCTATTGTTATGTTCTTTTCCATATTCTTGGGATCACTTGGTGATGACTATTGGGAGTACGAAATCCACTTTTAAGATGGAAGATGTATTTGCTTCTTTGTTATCAAAAGAGATGAGAAGAAAATCTTCTGAGATGGCGAAGGAGGCTCTTGCTGTTAGAGGAAGATCGAAAGAAAAAGGAAAGAAAAAGAACAAGAAGTCCAAATTGAAATTAGAAGAGAGATCAAAGTCTCCTGGAAAGAAGTCCAAGGTGAAGTGTTGGAATTGTGGGCAGCCTGGTCATGTCTGAAAGGATTGCAAAGAGGAGAAAAAGAAGAAAAAGAAGAATTCTTCCAACAATGATTCTTCTCAAAGTGATGCAGATTCCTTCATTGCAGCCTTGGAAACTCAGGCATCAAATGATGTATGGCTGATTGATTCTGGAGCATCTTTCCACATGACATCTCATAGAGACTAGTGCACTAAGTATGAAAAATACGATGGTGGAAGGGTGTATTTGGCAAGCGATTCATCTCTAGAAATAGTTGGTCGTGGAAGAGTCAGAATTCAATTCCCTAATGGAAGAGTGAAGGGAATCAATGATGTAATGCATATACCAAGTCTGACTCAAAATTTACTTTTTGTTAGTAAGCTGAATGTTATTGGAGTGCAAGTCACGTTCTCTGGAAATGGCTGCAAGATGACTAGAGGCTCAATGGTGCTAGCTAGGGGTGCTTGTGTTGGTACCTTGTATAAGATAGATGCACATGTTGTGCAATGCAGGAGTGTCTCTGTAAAGTCACAGAAAGCTACTCATGGAGAAAAAGAGGAAAATTTTCTTGATAGTGCTAACTCTATGGAAGTTAAACTTCTAGCAGAAAAGACTATGCTCTGGCATCATAGGCTTGGCCACATTAGAGAAAAAGGTTTAAAAACCTTGAAAAATTAAAACTTGGTTGAAGGGCTTGATGATTGTAACCTCGAATTCGAGTTTTGTGAACATTGTATATATGGTAAACAACATCATGTTTCATTCTACTCCAGTGCTCATAAATCTTTTGGTTTACTTGATTACATACATTCTGATGTTTTTGGTCCAGTAAATGTTCCTTCTTTGTCTAAATCAAGATATTATGTATCGTTCATTGATGATTATTCAAGAAGGGCATTTTTTTATTTTTTGAAAAGTAAATTAGAAGTGTTCAGTCATTTTAAGGAATTTAAAAACCTTGTGGAAAATCAAACTGGAAGAAAAATAAAATGTTTAAGGACTGACAATGGCAGTGGGTTTTGTTCTGATGAGTTTGAAAGGTAATGTAAAGATCATGGGATTAAAAGACATAAAACTAAACCCTACACTCCGCAGCAAAATGGAGTTACTGAAAGGTTCAACAGAACTGTGATGGAAAGAGCACGAAGTATGCTAAGTAGTGTTGGCTTGGAGAAGTTCTGGGCTGAGGCAGTTGCAACAACATGTTATTTAATAAACTATTCTTTGAATTCCTCTCTTGTTGAGAAAACACCTTTGGAAGCATGGTTTGGAAAGAAGCCCTCTCTAAGACACATTCATGTCTTTGGCTGTGAGGCATATGCATATGTGCGAAATGAAAAAAGATTTAAATTGGAAAACAAGGTTGTTAAATGTATTTTTATTGGTTATAGTGCTGGCATAAAAGGATACAAGCTTTGGAATTCTGATATGGAGAAGGTTCTATACAATAGAAGTGTTATTTTTCGTAAGTTGAAACCTTCTACTTTGGATCTGCAATTAGAGACAAAATCAAAAGATAAAAAGGATGTAGTTAAATTTCCTCCTACACCAAATAAAGAGGAATTGAAAATTCAAAATGTACCTAAAACTAAGGAGAGCTCAAGTAGTTCTGAGAATTCTAAAGAATAAGAACAACCTCAGCCTCAGCCTGTGAGGATGTCAACATGTGAAAGAAAGCAACCTGATAGGTATGGGTTCTCTTTGTTAGATTCTACTTGTGCCTATGCTTTAATTTCTAGCACTAATGAGCCTAGGACTATGAAAGAGGCATTTAGAATGTCTGATTAAAACTCTTGGTTGGAAGCCATGAATGAAGAAATGGCATCATTAGAAAAGAATGATACTTGGAGTTTGGTGCCCTTTCCTGAAGGCAGAAAAGTTGGTGGCTGTAAATGGGTATTTAAAAAGAAAATAGGTTTGGATGGCAGTGTGGAAAAGTATAAGGCGAGGTTGGTTGCGAAGGGGTATTCCCACATAGAGGGAATTGATTATGGAGAAATTTTTTCTCCTGTAGCTAAGATGATGTCTATTAGATTTCTTTTGTCACTTGTAGCAGCGTATGACTTAGAGATTGAACAGATGGATGGGTGAAGCCACAATAGTGGTTTACAATTCAAGTGAGGAAGGAAAACTCACAAAAAATGACCCCAAACCAAATAAAGTGATTGTGGGGGTTTGTATGAACCTATTGGTTTGACCGAACACATTAGGGGTTCGCTCGAACCAATGTTCGAGCGAACCCCTTTAAATTTTGGCCGCCAAAAAATAAAACAAATGCATAGCAAAAGGGGTTCAAGCAAACCCCCTTGAAGAGTTTAGCTTGAACCATGGTTCGGTCAAACCTTGGTTCGAGTGAACCTTTAGGGGTTCGCTCAAACCCCTAGGGGTTCATTCGAACCCCCCTTGCCCCTCATCCCCCTCCTGAGAAACAAAAAAAGTCTATTTTTTTACACTTCAGAGCTCGGGTTGATGATGAAAATGGAGAAGTCTTCAGAAACCCTTCTAGAATCAAATAGTCCTTGGAACGAGCTATCCAACGAATATAATTTTTATATGTTTTGATTTTATTATGTATTTTTTTTTAAGTTTTATTAAACATAGGTTCTTCACCGAAAATGAAGGTCTCTGTTTTGCACATGTGGAAAAATAGTAGATTATCAAAAAAAAAAATTGAAAAATATGAGGGCACTAGATATTGAAGTCCTTGATCCAACAAAAAAAAATTGAATTTTGATATATACAAAAAAAGTTACGCATTATACGGTCGTGCTATGTCTGAATTGTAATTGGTTTGACTTCAAAACTTGATTAAAGAAAAAATATTCAATAAAAATCTATCTAATCAAGTGGAAGCACTAGATATCGGAGTTACAAATCTAAATTCGAAAGAATTAGAATTTTATCCTTCCTGGAAAAAAAGTTATGCATTATATGGTGTGCGTCACTTTTTAAAAATGTTATTTTTTGAAAACAACCAGTTTTCGTGGGAGATGGAAAAAGAAGTTCAATTTGATTCCAAAAATTTTGAAAAAAATATTTTTAGAATCTACAAACAAAATGTGATGAGACTCTAGTTTGAATCATCTTCAAATTCCTAACGGTTTAGCCGCTATAGGTGCCCGAATGTGAATATTTAGTTAAAAATAATAATTTCAGCGTTTAGTTTGGCCAAAAATTGTAAAACACTATTGTGGGATCCCCCGGATGTAAAGACAACATTTCTTCATGATGACTTTGAAGAATAAATTTATATGTCCCAGCTTGAGCACTTTGTGGAAAAAAGTAAAGAAAATCTAGTTTGCAAGTTGAAAAAATCTTTGTATGGATTAAAACAATCTCCTAGAATGTGGTACCAGAAGTTTGATACTTTTGTTTTGTCATTGGGATTTGTAAGATCAAAATCTGATCATTGTGTGTACTTCAAAGCTGAAAGTGATTGTATTCTTATTATTGCTCTTTATCTTGATGATATGTTGTTCATAGGCAATAGTATGTTAATGATTTCTGATCTAAAATCTCAATTGTCTACAAAGTTCGGAATGAAAGATCTTGGTGCAACTAGGTATATTCAGGGAATGGAAATAACCAGGGTTAAGAAGATTAGAAAACTTTGGCTCAGTCAGAGTAAGTATATTAATACTGTTCTGGAGAGATTTTGTATGAATGAGTGCAAGCAGCTAGTTGTTCTAGTTTTGCAGGGAATGAAGCTATCTGTTGAAGACTATCCAAAATCTCCTACTGAGATAGAGGACATGACCAGAGTTCCTTATGCTAGTGCAGTTGGTAGTTTAATGTATGCAATGGTCTGTACAAGGCCAAAAATTGCCCAAGTAGTGGGAGTACTTAGCCGTTTTATGGAAAATCCTGGAAGGACGCATTGGGATGTTGTGAAAAGGGTGTTTAGATATATGAAGGGCACTTCAGAATATGCTTTTTGTTACCATGACAATTTGGTTGAATCATAGAGGACTCTCAGCATTCAAGGCTATGTGGATTTTGATTGGGCAGGGGACATTGACAATAGAAGATCCACCAGTCAGAGTTTGATGCAATCTGGTTAAAACGTTTGTGTTCTAACATTGGGTTTGATGCAAAGAAAATTATAATTTATTGTGACAGTCAGAGTGCTATTTTTTTTGTGAAAAATCCTACTTTCCATGCCAGGACAAAACATATCGATGTGCAGTATCATTTTGTACGAGATATGGTGGAGGATGGAAAGGTCTCTTTAGAAAAAGTGGATACTCTGGAAAATGTTGCAGATGCATTGACGAAGCCAGTGAGCACAGAAAAGTTCAGGTGGTGTGCCAGTTCAATGGGCCTTAGTACCCATGAATTTTAGTAGTTTTTTTGTGCTTTCGAGGTGTCAGTAGGATCTTCATCAAGTAGGAGATTGTTGAAAAATGTGCCTCAAACTTACTAGCATGTAAACTCCTGAAAGAGAAAAATCAGTGAGACCCTCTGGAAGTCTTACTGACTAGCAGCTGTGTTCAAAAGTTTAAGATCGCTGAGACTTTGATTTTGTCTTGCCGACGAGAGTCATTGGCAAGACATGTGTATCCCTATGAGTTTTCCATCTCGTTCTGCCTGGATAGACCTCTTGCTGATGGGTTGGTTTCTAATGGTTATCGGGGAGACTCGTGGCGACAGAAGTCATCGAGGAGAGGCATGAACATTCGGAATGTCTCATTCTGATAGAGTATGTCTTGCCGAGGTTTTACACATTGGTGACGGATGTCATCAGGAAGACGATTGAACCTTCAAAGTGATTCATTCTGATAGCTCTAGTCTCGGCGATGGGTTGGCTTCTGGTGATCATCGAGAAGACTCTTGGCTGATGGATTTGTAGTCGGTATGAACTCTTTCTGAGAGTGCTAGTCTCACCAATGGATTGGTTTATGAACTTCCAATGGATCTCCACATGATGAACTTTAGTGTAACCTCTTACCGATGGTGTTGCTCTTGACAATAGACTGGTCAGAGTAATATGAATTATCGGGTACGTCTTCGGTGTGATCTCTTACCAATGACTGTTGGTCTCATCGACAGAGAGGTGCTTTTGGTGAGAACTCTTTCCGATAGCACTTGTCTCACCGATAGCTCTGGATGATGAACATCGGTATAACATAAGGTTCTATAAGAATCTTGCTGATAGATTTACACAAGATGGATTTGTGTTCGGTATGATGTCTCACTAATAGCGATGTTCTTGCCGATGGTTCTGTAGTGGATATCAATGTGATGTCTTAGCAATAGAGTGAGTCTGGGTGACAAGTTTGAACTCGATATGACTCTAACCGATGGTGGTGACTCTGGCCGATAACGACAGTCGGGCATTGTGGCATTGGGGAGACACGACCTAGTGTCTCACCAACATGCGATACAGTTTGAATGCCTTGACTGAATGTCTATCCTATGTGGTATATTCTTAGCCAATCAGAGAAGTGAAATGTGAACTATTAGTAGTTGGACTGTTGTGACCGTTCCTATGTGGAAGGTGAACATATTGTGAGGAGAACGATTATGCTTAGGAAATGGGGGATGACAATGAACAGTGTGAGATAATGAAGTGTTTCTTGATTGAACACGGATTGATCTGAGTGAATTCATTGGATGTTTCTGAGAGCTATTTTGTACAAGATTGATCAGTAAATGTGCTGCTATAAAAATTGACATCAAAAAGTGAAGTTGATCTCTGTATGTAATTTTTCTTACTGGAATACAAAGAGACTTTTCTTGGTGTGGTGGTTTTTTCTCCCGTAAGGGTTTTCCCAAATAAATCTGGTGTCCAATTGTATATGTGTTCATTTCTCTTTTCTAGTATTTCTTTCATGAGATCTTAATTGGACTTTCATTGAAAAATTAAAAGTTTCCTTTGCATTATTCCCTGAGGTTTTGGCGTTAGGAGATTTTGTTCCGTACCTAAGCTTTCCTTACAACATACTTACAAAACATAAATTTTAAATGAATTATTTTGATCCCCTAAAAGGTAAATCAAAAGTGGTTTTTTATCAACATTTTGATAGGTGTAGAGGAGAATCCACTATAGGTATCATTTAAAACTATCAAGGTTCTATCCAAGGGGGTTTGATCTAAGGGGATTTGATCAAACCCTCTTTAATTAAAATATTTTAAATGGAACCTTTCTTGGCTTGAATAATTATATTTTCTAAAAGTAAATGATTTCAGGGAAAAATCAAGATGTCCTAGAAAGTGTAACCCATTGTTGTGGTAGCACCCTCACCCCTCTAGTTGGAGCATCCACCGCATAATATAATAATGGTCTTAATTATAGTTTAGGTATTTCTTGTGGGAATCCTTTTAGTTTTTTCCCCTCATCTACCACACTTCATTTTCTTCACATTTCTTTTTAAATTTCAAAATAATAACCCTCCAATCATTAACAATATTCCTACAGACTCCACACATTCTCAAAACATATCACAAAGTGATCCTATAATAAATCAACTTTTACAAAACATGGAATCTTTACAAAAATAAATTTCAAACATGACCTAAAGTCAGTCTAATGTTAATCTTCCAACATATCTCACACAAATTACATTATCATTTTCTATCTTAAAAATACATATTCCACAAAAACACTGAGATTCCTCACTTTGAGAAGTACGTTGGAAAAGGAAATCTCAACAACCATGTATCGACCTTCATTGCTCTATATAGTGATTTCCTTTTTGAAGATTCTCTCTTAGGTAAACTTTTCCCTATATTATTGAAGGACATGGCCTTGGATTGGTTTTGTTCATTTCCTAATAATTCAATTACATTCTTCACACAACTTATTAATAAAATTATCCATCATTTTAAAGAAAATATTGGACCTTAGGTTACATTGATGGATTTAGTCCATTTTAAACAAGGAATTATGGAAAAAATGATTGATTTTATAGGATGATAATAAGATCTTTATTCATAAATCTCATATTCTCTCCTAGATGCCAATATACAAAGAGTCCAAATCACACCTTTCCACACATTAAATTTGAGAGGACACAAAAATGATTATACAAGACCACTTGGCTATGATCCTCAAGGAAGAGCCAAAATAACTAGTAAGGGTTTTAGTCATCTTTTTGAGGGGGATTGATGATTAATATTAATTGGGAATTGAATTGGCTTGATTATGTAAACTATGTCGATTAGGCAACAATAGAAAATTGATATGAATACAAAAAAAACACAAAGCTAATAAACTAAAATTGAGAATAATAGAGTAGAGAGTAGAGACAAAGGAACCTCACATTCAAATCTAGGTTGAAACTATTTAGTTAGGGGCATGGATGCCTTAGACTAGGAAATCAGGTTTTTTGAAATATTTGAGCAGGTATCAATAGACCTTATAGTCTGTAGGTTCTTTCTTTTTGTACTTAGATTCAAAATGTTGTTTGTTGATGAATAATTGCAATTTACTTAATTTGATTAATGATTGTGGTTTAATGTTTGATCTTGATATTGAGTCTTCAATCTTCTCCAAATCCACTTCATACTTTCCACATACAAGAAAAGCTATGATGATGTTGACAAAGAGAGCTTACCATAGGTGGGATAGAGGCAAAAGGATAAAACACGTGATAAGCCAAAAGTGTTGCAACTTACCACTCAGATCTACTTTCCTTGATGGACTAAAGTCATGCCACTCATCTCATCCAAGGAGAAATGGATTCTTGATTAAAGGTCCTACAAGTGTTAGTACTCACAAAACAATGAATAACACATGAAATGAATCTTACGTCATGCATTGCTAACATAAATCTTGACTAATGAAAATGTTTTAAAGTGATGTTTATTCTACTCTTGAACTACCTTGACCACTTTTTAGGATGCTCAATTGGAATTCAAAATTCCTAGGTTTTTCTTATATTTTCAAATGGTGGAAAATACTTATATGCAATTCTTCATTTCCTGCAATAATTATTTTCAAAAGCTTACAAATGAATTTGAATTTGTAAATATAAAAATTCCAACAATAAAATATTAAAAATTTGGCCAAAATATGGTCATATAGAGTGAGGGTGTGTTATACTAGACCTATTTTGGGGATATGGTTATCGTTAAATAAATAATTAATATTAATTATCAATTTTATCTTTCTTTTGAAAATTTATGATGCTACATTTAACCCCTACTTTAGTGAGAGTATAAACTTACACACATGCTCACACTAAAGGAAAAAATACAAGAAAGGTTATTTAATCAAAACATTGGAGAAGTAAGATGAGAATGAATCTAGAGAATAAGCTAGTGCCCATGCTAGGATCCTACTGAACAATAATGTAAGGACAAAGGAACACACATACATGAGGTGCCATATAATATGAAAAAAAATGAAGCAAAAACAATGAAGAAAAAAATCACACATAATATAAAACGCAAGTATACAAATAACATGACATCAACATAATGCAAACACAATGCAAACATAATACAAACATGACACAAACACAATAAAAAGCCAAAAAAATGGATATGACATCATGGAATGGCAAGAACCATGTATTTAGATTACTAGGATCCATATTTGATACCTCCATAAATCATAGGCTAGAAAAGTCTAATATTTTCTAGGTGACCCATGAATGGCATGATAGGATAGTGAATTTTGATATTCAATAGGTGATTTTGATAAGAAACAACACAATCTAGTAATGTTCAATATATTCACTAGGTGGGTTTTTTCAAAGGTAGCAAATGAAAATACACATGTTAGTGAAGTATGATATTCACTAGGTGAGTTCCCATGTCAACTATATCAATAATTATAAGCATTTGAGCTTGTTTGAAAAATAAATCTAATAAGGTGCTACAAAATATGATCAATGTGCCATAAAATAATAACTAAGGTCATCATTTTTGAGTAAAGTGAAGCAAATAATATAATTTATTCCCCCACCTAAATTTAATTGCTAATTCCAATTGAGAGCGGTTACCTTTAAGATATAGTAAAATTAATATTTGTAAAATGATAGGCCATGAGAGCTTGTTGGAAAACTCTATGCCAAGAGATATGTTCCAAAAAACCTAACTCATTGCATGGGTTTACCTCCAAGATAAAGCCATATAATTGAAAAGATAAAGATAGCACATGAGAGATCCATAGATTTAAGGTTAGCAAAGATGAGAGATATTATGTAATATTATCAATACTATGAGGTAACATCATTCTCCAAATACTTGTGGAACTATGAAAAGAAGGGAGGAATTGCACTTGAAGAAAACATAAAGGATTTTGGGTCAACATGGAAGATATCTAAATGTATCAACACTTTGTATCATTCCCAAATGGAGCAAAGAAAAGATGCTTACAACAAAAAGAAGAATGGAGATACAAGTAACATAATATTACAACATAATTGTTCTCTTTATAACCTTGAGTCAATAGGAACAAAAAGGGTCATCCAAATAAAATTAACAAACATAACTACATTCCAAGCACCACATTATCGGGAGATCACATTATGGGTAAGAAAAAACACAAATACAAAAAGGTACTACACATGCAAGTCTATCTATACCAAATCATTTGCATCCCAATATTCCTCATCATAAATAAAAGTAGAAAATAAGCTAAAGGAGCTAAAATAAGCGTGGTATAATGAGATGCACCAAGTTAAACATGTGGTGAGTCACTAACTATAACAAGATCATCACCATTTCCCCCATCTAGATTCATTAATTTTTCAAATAGTTAGGAGACAATTCATTATGATCTTCCTTTTTTAATTTCATTTTTTCTTATAAATCAGTATCAAAACATATCACAATGGGTTTCATGCTAGTGTTATTTGCATGATTGTGGGCACTATCATCCATATGAAATATTTAAAATATTCTTTGGTTTTTTTTAGGAAAGATAAGGTTCAAATTCATGGTTTGGTGAGGGGGGTGGAGTGGAGTCAAGCGAAGATGATGATGGATGGGTTAGAGGTATCTTATTATAATTTTTTTATATGGATTGAGGATCATTAGGTAAGGATTTATTATCTTGAACATGTTGACAAGCCATAGCTTGATGTCATGCCCATAAATTTTTCATTACTTAAACAAAATTCAAACCCCAAATTTAACTCAATCTAGATGATACTAGATAGCATGCCTTCAATGCCTACGATGTTATCAATTTAATGATGTCATCATAAGTGTTTGGTATAATGAGTGAAGGTGAAGTATTATCAACTAAACTAAGTATAAATCTAACATGGTCTTTAACTATGAATGCAATTATTAATTCATTTAAAAGTGGATTAAAGGAAAGGAATGCATTAAAGAATATTTTGCATGTTTCAACTATTTAAACAACTTGCACTCCATCATTGAGTCTATATGTAACAAGAAATATTTTAGAAATATTTTATTCAATTCGATTTAAATAATTTTTAACAATTATAGAACAAAAATTAACCTTATCCTAAAAAATCAATTCCACTAAATATAATCAATAACTAATTTTTAATATATCTATTAATTTATCAAATGGTCAAATCAATATATATTGAGTTCAAAAAATAATAATATTATAATCAAATGTTTTTTAACTCTCACTGATTCCACACTACATGAATCTATATTGACTATATATTTTACAATTATATAACTATATAAGTTAAGGAATTCAACATTCTCTATTCCCATGAATTTTAAATTATTGATAATACCATTTTTCTAGTCAACCATCATATTTTGATTTTATTAATTATAATAATTGAATTATTATTCCAACCATAGACATCTACATAGTTAAACAATATCTAGCCAAATGACTTCATATGAATTATTAAACTAAGATCCTATATCATGAAATTTTAATTTAATGAGAATTTAAGAAGGATGTAAACAATTCAATTGAGAATTAATTTTGTTCCTAACAAAAAAATAATTACATTTCTATATTGTAATTACAAAATCATATTACTTGACAAATGAAAAAAACTTAGACTAAATTAGAACTAATTATCTCTAACTAAAAACTAATTTCTAACTACTTTGAATCTCATTAAAATTAGTTCTTCCCTCCTCTTTGTTTTCCCTTTTCTATTTTCCAGAGTGTTTCATGTTTAATTTTATTTCTTGTTAACTTGTTTCAAATTGATTATATTTATCATTCGAGTATATTTTTCATGTTACTTCTCTAGTTAATTTAAACAACAATTGAATATTGACATGCAAAACATATTTATTGATTTTGAATTTTCCAACTTCTAATAAACTAAATGTTAATTGTAAAGATTACATGATCAAATAATTTTTACCCCAACATTAATTCGGTCTTAGGAAGGTGACTAAGACATTACTTTCTATGCCAAAATCCATTAATAGGTTCACCTTCTTTTCTCTATGTTTTCAAAACTATATTCTCTAATTTTGAATTTTAATTTTTAATCTTAATTTTAATTAAATCTCAAGTTTATAAATGAATTAAAAAGATTGGTTTATTCATTTGAGTTAATTTAGTGAAGTTTACTATTTCTTTAGAGAAATAAAAATAAAATAGAATAATAAAATTTAAAATTTTAATTAGCCAAATGTTTGAATCAGTAACTCGTAACTAATTCCACAACTAACTTGTTACACTTAAATATAGGTCTTCTTCCTTGTTTCATTTCATTTTTATTCGCAAGTGGGTTTTAATATTCGATTCCCCAATATTGTGTGGTTGTAGGTTGAAAGAATATTTATTATATGTCAGGTTATTGTTGGTTGAACAAAGATCACAAAGGGTTTGTTGATTTATTTATTTCTACAAATTAAAGTCTAAATAGAATTAAAAATATCTCAATATCTCTTGTTAAAAAACAATGCACACACATATAGTTGTAGATTTGATTAATTATTTCCAACAAAAATTATGCAATCCTATATTTTAAGTTGACTTTTTTATAACATGTATGGGTTGCTACATTTTAAGAAAACTGTAATTCATAAAAAAAAATTGAGGGGGTGATTCCACCCATGTGGGTCAAACCCCCATCATGGGGAACCTTCCCCCTTTTGGGGATTGCTTCCCTTATTGGTGTAGCTACCCTAATATTTCCATGGACGGCTAGGCTGACCCATGGTCAGCTATAGCAGTTGGCCACCATCGATTAATCTTTTTTGTTTTAACTTTATAATATATATAAAATTTTAAATATTTTAATAATTAGGTATGTGCAGGATCATGATGAGCCAAAAAGTGGCGATATGATGGGTATGTGGCTAACGACTTGTTTTTTACCCAAAATTGATTAAATGAAAAGGGTTTTTAAAGGAGATTCTCAACTTTCCACCAATATAAATTATGCTTTACTTTGAATTTAATAAATAATTATTACTCATTTTCTATTTGAATTACGACTCAAGTCCTAATTGATAGGCTGATTGAAAAACATCTATAGCTTTCAAACAGTATCAAATTTTTGAATCTGAAACATGTGTCACATTCTATGTTTCACATACTATAGGATTAAAAAGAAAAAAGAATTTCATGAAGTTTTGACCAAGTTAAGGTGGTCAGACATATGAGTTATTTATATTTTTTAAAAGTTGTAATAAAAAATTCATAATTAATTATTTACTTGGAAAAAAATTACAAAAAATATGCATCACATCGGGACATGAGTCCTCTACTTATATCTAAAATATTATAAAAAAATATTATCATTTTATTGTGGTTAAGGTGGTCAAACAGACACCAACTTCTTGTTTTTTCCCTAAAATTTAAGTACTACTGCATTGAAATTTCAAATTTTCACCAAATAGATTTAAATTTTGTTTTCAAATAAACCTAGTAGTTTAGAAACTACATTCAATTTGCTACAAATTATATTCTTTTTGAAATAATATAGATAACTTATTCAAATTTTTACATCAACTTGCCTAACTCTGATTTTTCTAAATTTTTCGCCACTTAAGGGCCTGCTTTTTCCATGATGATCCTATACATACCCAATTATTATTTATTTTATATTTTATTATTTATATTAATATTTATAATTTCTAACATTGATTATATATAATAAGTTTTTTTAATATATATATACACAAAAAAATGTATCATTAGTTTCATAATGGTCATTAGATTAAAATATATTTTTTGAATATCTTATTTATAAAACTAATTGTAAAAATAATATACATATTTATTCAATTTAATTAGAAATTGATTTGGAAACTAAAATTTTGTGCCTTAGACATGATTAATTAAATCTTACCATTGCATTCCTTTTGATTTGTGGTGTTTTGGATGGCATCAAGGGTTTCTCCCTACATCATGGGGGCCTGAGCGACTTGTCCCTGCACTATGGCCTTCTTTTGGCCTTTCTTGTCCATGATTGCCATTTGTTTGAAGGCGTTAGGTGCATGCAATGCGAGTCTGGTCAATCTCTCTTACTTTGGCCCCTATTTTATTTTATTTGTTTTGCATTGCTCTACTATCTTGGATCTGTAGGTTCGGTGCTAGGTGGGTGTTCTCTTGTGGTGCCCTTGAGGGGTCCAAGTGATCCATTTCATTTTTCCTTCAAATCTATTGCTTTGAATGGGTATTCTTCTTCATTGGGGCATGGAGATGTTAGATTCTTGTTGTAGGTTGTGGAGGAATCAAGGATCAATCAATCTTCGGAATCGAAATCATAACCAATTGGTTGCTTGGAAAGGAGTAAGGATCACCCGAATGTGGTGATCAATCCTAAAGTTGTTGCTGGAAATGTCATGTATTTAGTAGAACATGTTTTAATTTGCAAATTCATGGGGGTTAATATTTCAATGCCATTCTTGGAGGCATGGGATCAAAGAAACTAGAACCCAAAGGGAGATATGGAGATTATTCTTGGTACAAATGGTTTTTTTTTGTGGTGTTCTCTAGGCTTGCTGATCAACATATGGTTTTTGAAGGCAGACCCTATTTCCATAATAAAGAAGGGGTTCATTTTCCTCGACTTCCAATGGAGTTCTAGAGAAAATATGTTATGCCCTCTATTGTTGTAGTTTTGGAGAAACCCTTGGGCCCCTCTCGTCAAACCCTTTGATCATCGGGTAACCTCTTTTGCTTGGATTTGTGTGGAAATTAATTTGAACATTTTGTTGCTAGAGTCTGTGGAGATTAAATTTGGAAGCATGAGCTGTATTCAATAGGTGAATTATGAGGCTCTACCTTTCCAATGTAGATTGTGTCACGAGTATGGACACTTGCAAAGGAATTGTCCTAAATCAAGGGGTAATGCTTAGCTTTCTCAACCTGAGCAATAGGGTTTAGATTCCAAAGCAAAGGGATAAGGCCTAGTTCAAAGTGAGGGAGATGATTCAAAGGTATTTGTTTTGGTGAAAGGACATTCCAAGGCTAGGGGGAAATCCATCAAAACAAGGTTGTGCAGAAATGAGGATTCGGTAATGGTTTCGATGTCCTCAAAATTTTTGAGGACCTGGGTTCAATGGAGCATGATCTTTCTCTTGAAGGTCAAGAAGTGTAAGGTTTGGACCCATCTACACATATCTCTGAAATTCCTAGTCATGGAGTAGATTCACAAGAGGCTTTATAGGAGGGAAAAACAAGTTCTTGTGGTTTTCATGGTGGCTGACCCTCTTTATGAGAACCCTTCGGCACTGGATGATAATGAGGTATATACTGATCTAGCTACAAAATTTGGAACAAAAGAATATGGAAAAAAGAAAACTATGCCCCAATTGGGAATAAATAAAAAGAGCTTAAAGAAGGGAGCAGTGGACAAGGTAGGCAAGGTGGGCAGAAAAAAAGGATATGGAAAAGATGAAGATTATGGGTGAGTCCTTAGTAGAATCAGGTATTTTTAAGACTCTAGACTCTCACTTTGCTTCATCCCTAAAATGATTGTGCTCTCATGGAATGCAAGAGGTTTGGGTAGCATCCCTAGATAAAATGGTACCCATGATTTGATTCATGATCATAGTCCTAATATTATGTTCATCTAGGAGACTAAACTTTCGGTGGATGAAATGGGTAATGTTTCTTCTAAGGTTTGGCAGAGAGGTTTATGTCAGTGTGTTGGAGCCCAAGGATCAGTTCGGGGTGTTGCTTGTCTCCAGAACCCCAACAAGATAACTCCTCTTTGGTGGGTGGCTTACAAGAATTCCCTCTCGATGATGGCATCCTATTTTGATTCTAGATTGGTTTCTCTTTTCTCCAACGTGTATGGATCTACCAGGTAAGATTTTGTTATGGTCTCATGTTAGATTCATTAGGCCTTTAGCTCCTAATTGTCCTTGGATTCTTGTAGGTGAGTTCAATTCCTTTTGTTGCCTAGAGGAAAAATTTGGTGGTTGGTCCATTTATGTCCTACCTCATCTTTGATGTGTGACAATATATCTTTTCTCAAGTTGGTGGATGTGAAGCCTATTAATGGTTTTTTCATTTTGCATAACAGAAGGTGTGGTGAGGGTTCTATTTCTAAAAGTCTTGATAGATTCCTTGTCTCAAACCATTGGCTTGGGGATTTTTGGGCTTCTTCTTCTAAGATCTTGGATTGGAGGGGATCAAATCATTGGCCTATCAAATTCTCTTCCCAACATTTTTCTTTGTCTAGAATCCCACCTTTTAAAATCCAGCTCATGTGGTTTTGTGATCCTAGTTTGTACCATTTGGTTGAGAGTTGGTGGGCTGAAGGAAAGCCTTCTTTTGGGATTGCCATGTTTTCCTTTTACAAGAGGCTTCATTTCGTTAAGTACAAGATGAAAAGATGGAATAGAACTTCTTATGTAAATATTTTCTTGGAGAAAAAATAGGTTCAGGATCATTTGGACAGTATCACTTTCAAAATTAAGGAAGAAGGCATGACTGTGGAGTTGCTCTAGAAAGAGTCTAAAATTTCCAGAGATCTTGTTGAATGGGAGTTACAGGAGGAGATTTTTGGAAACAAAAGTCCTGTATTGATTGGCTTTGGGAGGGGGACATAAACACTTCTTTTTTTCATAATTTTTTCAAGGAGAGAAGGTATGGTAATTTAATTACTTCTATTATCTCAAGGCAGGGGACCTTCTATCTTCTTATCAAGCCTTTTCTAAGGAAGCTATTAGTTTCTTTTCCACCCTCTTCACTAAGGAAAATCAGTTGGAAGCAGTAGAGGAGGATGTGGTCTTAGATTGTATTCCTTTGGTTTTCTCCAGGGAAATGAGTAACTCAATTATAAAGTTAGTTTCCCTCACAGAGGTTGAGATCATTGTTTTCTAAATGAAGAAAGGAAAAGATCCTAGTCCTCATGGTTTTCTGATAGAGTTTTTTCAAGAGTTCTAGGATATCTTGAAATTGGATTTGTTGGAGGTGGTTAGGGAGTCTCAGGCGAATAAGGAAATGCTCAAATCCTTTAACTAAACCTTCCTAGCTTTGATTCCCAAAAAAAAAGGAGCTAAATCATTTGACTCTTTTAGGCATATTGCTTTGTGTAATGTATTTTTTAAGATTATTACTAAGTTGATTGCAGAGAGATTGAAAACTAGTTTGGCTTCTTTGATCTCAGTGAAGCAAGGGGGTTTTCTCAAAGGTCGATAGATTGTGGATGGGATTGTTGTGGCTAATGGAGGCTATCCACTCCATGTATTCTTTTAAGGAAAAGGAAATGTTTATAAAATTGGACATGTCTAAGACCTATGATAGAGTTCGATGGTCATTTCTTTAGTGTATGCTTGTGGCCTTCAGGTTTCACCCTAATTGGATTTCTTGGGTAATGAGTTGTGTGACCACGTCCTCTTTCTCTATTTTGATTAACAGATTTCCAGCATCCCCTTTTTCTACTTTGAGGGGACTCAGGCAAGTCAATCCTTTATCACCTTATCTTTTCATTCTTTTGGCTAAGGGTCTAAGAAGATTGCTAATACATCACAAGGATAGAGTCCTTATCAAAGGCTATAGTTGGAATTAAGGTTTAGAATCCCAAACTCACCTCCAATTTGTTGATGATACTACTTTGATGGGGTTGGCAAGAATTGAGGAGGCTACTAATTTCAAGAAGGCATTGGATATTTACATGGTTGTGTCTAGGAAAATGATTAATGAGGATAAGTATAGCATCATATTTTTCAATACTCCTAGGTGAATATAGAATAGAATTGCTCACATTCTTCATTATCAGATTGGTGGCCTGCCTCTGGACTATCTAGGTATTTCTCTCTATGTTGGCATTATGAATAAGAGGCACTAGCAACACATCTTAGACAAACTTCGGTCAAAGGTCAATCATTGGAATTTTTGTTGGCTATCCTTTGCAAGTATGTTAACTCTTTTAAAATCTATTTTGCAGGCTCTCCCTTTGTACAGATTCATGGCCTTATTTGCTCCAAATATTTTTCCTAAAGAGTATGATGCTCTCTCTAGGAAATTCCTATGGGTAGGAAATATTGAGTAGCATAAGTGGAGCTTGGTGATTTGGGACCAAGTGTGTAAACCCAAGGAGTATGGAGGTTTGGGTCTCAAGCAATCCGAGCATAGTAGTTTGGCTCTTGTGGAGAAATTATATTGGAGGTGGTGCACTCTGTCTGATTAGCCATGGGCTGCCATTCTCAACTTCAAATACATTGGTGGTGTGCTTGATGTGGATATTCCTTGTATGGAACTAACTAGAAAGGGTTCTCTAATCTAGAAGAATTTAAAATGAGGTTCTACCCTCATCAATGAGGGGCTCTTCTGGATCATTAACAAAGGTAATTTTGCTCATTTTTGGTTGGATTCTTGGGATGGACATCTGCCTATACTTTCATCTCACCCTCCTCTTTAGGATTTAAGTGATTATTTTGTTGGGAAAGGTTGTTCAAAGGTTGATATCTTCAAGGTCTCTTCCTCTTTGGGGACCTCTGTGGTGTATCAATGGTGTCACTCTAATTCTTGGCCTAATGGGGGTTCTCTGGAGGAGCAAAATAGCTTGGCTTCAATGCTTACCGAGTGGCCTTGTAGTTCTTTTGAGGTGATGGATGAGTTGGTTTGGGGTAATGGATCCAAAGGGAGGTACATAGTTACTCAAGTTTACACTGCTTTACTTGGTCGACAAGTTCACTTGGAGGAGAGTCCTTGGTGGAATCATATATAGAACAGGAATGGTTGGCCCAAGTGTAATATATTTTCATGGAATTTGAGTCTGAACAAATGTCTTACTTGGGAGAACATCAGGAAAAGGAGATTCAGTGGTCCTTTGATGTGCTTTCATTGTGGAAATAGTTAGGAAAGCTCTAGCCATTTTTTCTTCCTATGCTCTTTCTCAATTGAAATCTAGAATTGGTGGTGGTATTTATGGAAGAGATATTCAGTTTGTGCCTTGTCTCTCTATGATATTTGGATGAAATTGAGCCTTCCTCTGGCTTCTTCTTCCTTCCTGGTGGCTGATTGGGAGTTGGGCCTTCCCTTACTATCTAGCAAATTTGGCTAGAGAGAAATAAGTGGATTTTTCAAGATTGCAAGCAAGCTTCCCTTCAGATCTAGTTTAAAATTAAGAGTATGATTAAAGATAATATAGAGGCTAAGTTCACCTTGGATGAGCCTTTTACCTCAAATTATTCTAGACTTCTTTCCTTTTTGGAGCTTTGTAGGGCCTTTATGGCTCATCCTAGATGTGGATTTGTGATGAAGGCATCTAAGAAGGTAAATTGTGTGGGTAAATGGGTTTCACCCTTGAATCGTGTCTACAAAATAAACATAGATGGCTCTACTCATGGTAATCCTAGAGTTGTTGGCATTGGTGGAGTGGGATGCGATAGCAAGGACCATTCCCATTTTTTATTCTCTATTTATATGGGGGTGCACTCCAATAATCAGATGGAGGCCTAGGTAGTTTTTAAGGAATTGGAGAAATCTTGTGAGTTGGGTTGGAGGAGGGTGATCTGCAAGATGGATTCAATGATTCTTGTTTCTCTTCTAAACAACCAGGATTTCTAGAATTTTTCTTGGAGACTAGGGGTTATTGCTAGACAAATTCTCAATCGGTTCTCAAATTTTGTTTCTATTTCCTTTGTGCATATTCCAAGGGAGTGGAACAAAGTAGTTGATTGTCTAGAAAAATGGGCTTCTAATGAGATGGGGAATTGGTCTATTTGGATTTGGGATCACCTTGACCAACAAAAGTGTTAACAACTGGCTCAATTTTTTCATGAGGATCAAAATGATTAAATGTGCTAGTTTGATCTAGTTGTATGTTGTGTGGTGTTGGGAGGATGGCTGGTGTGGTGGCCTTTTGGAGATTTGGGACTTATCCATTGGTCCTAACTTTGATAAGCATCTAAATATTTGGGGCCTTAGGTCCCCTTTGATGTAATATCTGAGTTTCTTTCAATAAAATTTTCACCCCTCTTTATTTAAAAAAAAAATAAAAAAAAATAAAATTAGTGCCTTAGGAGGGGGTAGTGCGCCTAGCTCAATTGGCTAAAGCATCTTGTTGTGGACAAGAGTTCACAAGGTCTAGTCTCCCCACCATCCTCGTGGTACCAAAGGACATGTCATGCAAACATTACCAGTCATGTGAAAAATATTACCAAGGACACTATAGTTTATAGGGGGATGGCTACCCAATTTCAATTCCTGTAGTCTAAAATAAATAAAATAAACTTCTTTCTTGAAAATTTACAGTGAAAATTTGTATTCTAATTTAGAATAAAATACTTCTCCAAATATAAAATTTTCATTATTTAGTTTTGCTACATCGAATTTCAAATGCACAATAAGTATGATTCGTTTTATATATAGGAACACCTATCAACTTATGAGTTAGAAAGGAACCCCTTTTATTTTCCTTTGGTTATATCAGGAATGCTAGTACATTCATTTTCTTCCCATACTCATAATTAAATTTGGTGTGAAGTCATAGAATTACTCACAAAAAAAAATCACCAAGACTATTTCCATAAAATTATTTCCTAATATAAGGTATTAAACCCATTTCATTTTTCTATCTTTTGAATAACTTGCATTCTTCTTTTTCCTTTTACAACCAATATATTTAATACATTCAATTAAATTAAAACATTACACATAATTAATCTATGGGCTCTTGAATCCTTGCAACTTCCATAAGACCAACATGTTCCATTCTTGAAAGTCATAGGTTGTAAACCTAAAATAGTCCTCACCATTTAACACATATATCTGAAAAGAAATATAAATAAAGAAAAAGTAATATTAGATAATGTTCTCTCCACCCAACCATAAGGTTGTAATTTTGACCCACCCTCAAACTAGGGTCAGATAGCTCTTCTCATGCACACATAGCCACTATTCGCATGGATTCCTCAACAAATTTCCACAATATACTTTGCACATTAAAACAACTTAAACACTCATATAATTTATTTATTCACCTTAAACACATAAATAGTTATTCAAAAAATTATAAACCCATACAAGGTGGGAACTCGTAATCAAGACAAATCCAAACACACAACTCACAACATTACCCCAAAGGATTTAAATATTGTATTTCACAAAGATTAACACAAACATGGATCAAAATTCAAATGATTCCTTAACACATCAAATAAATATCTAACAAAAGGGTAGACCTTACCAGAGAGGTTTTCCATCCAAATTGTTGAAGACTCTCTTCAATTCCTATCTTCCTTTTCCTTCCTCTTCATAATCATCCTTCATTTTCAAGAGAACTCAAGAAGATGGGAAGAACTCCAAAGGAAAATGGAACCACCCCTCCACACTAAGAGAGAGGAGTTATAAAGAAGAGGAACAAGTAACTTCCTCTTCAAACTAACTCATCTACATAACTACTTCCCCATTTTTTCCACTTTTGAAAGTGGGGGATAAAGGAGGATCATAACTATTGGAAGATTGAGTTATTTGTGAGTTGTTTGGGTGTTTTCATTGATGTAAACCAATTGTATGAAGAGTGTTGGAATATTATTGGTGTTGATGATGTTATTGGTTTTCATAGGTTCTACATCGAAAGTTTCAGGTCCTAGATTGTTCTAAAGTGAAAGTTGTGTTTGGCACTATTCCTATCTAGTGAAATAGGGTATCTGGGATAAATGAGATTGCTTTGTATTTCTCCATAGTGAAAGTTCTTGTCTTATGGATATGGAAAAATGGTTATATTTTTTGTATCTAAATTTCCTTGAAGTTTCAAGTGTTATGGTGTTTCACATGGGTATGTGCAGGATCATCATGGAAAAATAGGCCCTTAAGTTGCAAAAAAATCAGAAAAATCAAAGTTAGGCAACTTGACGTAAAAATTTGAATAAGTTATCTATATTATTTCAAAAATATGTAAGAATAGAATCTGTAGCAAATTGAATGTAGTTTCTAAACTACTATGTTTATTTAAAAAAAAAATCTATTTGGTGAAAATTTGAAATTTGAATGCAGTTTTACTTAAATTTCAGGGAAAAAATAAGAAGTAGGTTTTTTTCTGACCACCCTAACCACAATAAAATGATAATATTTTTTTATAATAATTTAGATATAAGTAGAGGACTCATGCCCTAATGTGATGCATATTTTTTTGTAATTTTTTTCCAAGTAAATAATTAATTATGAATTTTTTATTACAACCTTTTTAAAATATAAAAACTTGTGTGTCTGACCACCATAACTTGGTCAAAACTTCATGAAATTCATTTTTTTTTTTAAAAACCTATAGTATGTGAAGCATAGAATGTGACACATGTTTTGGATTCAAAAAAATGTGATACCATTTGAAAGCTACAAATATTTTTCAATCAGCCTATCAATTAGGACTTTAGTCATAATTTGAATAGAAAATGAATAATAATTACTTATTAAATTCAAAGTAAAGCATAATTTATATCAGTGGAAATATGAGAATATCCTTTAAAAACCTTTTTTGTTTCATCAATTTTGGGTAAAATAATAGTTGTAAGCCACATACCCATCATATTGCCACATTTTGGCCCATCATGATCCTGCACATACCCACATGGTTTTTTGGTGTATTGGATGTCTGTGCTAGTGTGTTTGGTTGCACCAAATATAGGTGTTCTTAAGTTTTAGGTGGTTACAATAATAATGGTGAATAGTCTGGTAATGTGGAATATTGTAAGATGTTTTAGAATTTTTTTTATGGTTTGTGAGATGTTTCTAGACCTAGAGGGGCATGCTTATGGTCATGTGTTAGTGTAGGTTTGGTTGACCTAGTGTCCTAACACTAATTGTGGTGGATGATTGGTGTTTGTGGAAGTGTTGACAAGTGTGTCAATGTAGATTTGGGTCCCAAATAAGTTGTGGTGTGGTCTGTCTTCACTTCTTTATACCATGGAATTTTTTGGTGTCGACCTATTTGGTGTTGTGTTGGTGGTTTTTAAAGAACCAATCAGATTTCACCAAATATTTATGAGTTTACCAAACTCAATTCTGGAATATTTGAGAGATATTTGTCCAACAAACAAGATGAAGCAATAATTCTTCCTCTCTTGTACTTCAGGCTCTGCAAGACCTAGGAGGGTAATCCCACAATGTATATCTTATGAATCTTCTAAATAATTAATAGATACATTGTATAACAAAGCATATGTATTCCCATCAGAGGCTAAATAGATGAAATCCTTCAAGAAATTAACACTTCCTTTAAATAATTAAACACCTAAAGCTAAGAATATAATACAATACCGACCAAAACAAAAGGTAGATCAATTTAAATATTACTTATAAATGATGTTCTCAAATTGGATAACCAAAACTATGGGAAATGCATATAAGACCTAAGGTCAATGCCATATCTGTGGGCTAGGAGTCAAAGAAAATTGAACTGCAAGGTAATTTTAATCCTAAACATCCATGATCTATATGAGATTGCTTTACAATTCACAAATTAATAATTAGATTCTATGACTACTTATTAGATCCAATTAACCTGCATACAAATTTATGATTTGATCAATGAATTTTAACTAATCCATTGAACTAGAGTTAAAATCAAAACGCACATTAAAGTGTAATGACAATGAAGATTAATGAAATGATCCTTGATTAGATTTTTCATTAATAATTCAGATACAAAGTAAAATTGGAGAGATGATAGACTTTGAAAAATTGCATTATCATTTAGATATGCTTAGGAACCATACAATTGACAAAATTCACTAACTAGACTCAAAGCTTAAGATAAAAAACTTCAAACATGTTCTCTTTGTGTTTACAATTTACATAATTTGAATCTAGAATTCAACAAGAGACTCGTACTAATGGACCAAAATTCCATTTTATGAGAACAAGGGAGCAAAACAAGCTTCAGCCTAGGAGTACACATGTCACATCTTAATTGGACCACTACAACACATATTCCCTTTGTAGTTATATTTACATTTTCAATTGGAGGGAATACACATGAGACAAAGATTAGTTCTACTTGTTGCAAGAAGAAAACCTGCCTTCCAAAAGGCACATGTTGAAAAGAATAATCTTCCAACCATCATAGCACATTCATTCCATGAAGAAAAATGAAAAAAATTATAAAGATAGAAAAGGAAAACCAATATCCAAGTCAACATCCATATCATCAGTGATCAACATTTACCTATGGTACCCTCCGTTAGGAAATACATATTTTTTACGCATTATAATCTCAAAGGCTAGACCTGTACTATACTTGACCAAGTATATATGCTCCATTTTGATACTCATAGATCAAAATCATCAATAAATATCCTCTTCCACTATTCATACTCTGCATCAGATGGCCAATCGAAATCAATGATTTCATCCATTTTTTTCTATATGGAGAGTACTTTGTCATTACTGAATTGGCCTCGTCAAAATCTTCTAAAAAGCTGATGATGAAAGACAATTCTCCAAAGCATCTTTTAATATGTCAATGTCAACCTTCTCAAAATATTTTTTTCTTGAGAAGCAATTGTAGTATCTACCTAATGCTTCCACATTTGCATGGGTTACCTCATCATGTGTATGTTGAATACCAGGCAATAATGTCAAATCTGTCTCATCATATTTGGCCTTCAATTCTCTTATTTTCAGTTCTAATGGGGTTGCATATCCTTGAAACTTTTGTTCCTTATCTTCACTGACAAATTTATAAGTTGGAACCACCCTTGGTTATCTATCTTCCTGTTGCTTAGCCCTGATTGCCATGAGTCTCAAATTATCAACCCTAGGAATCCATTTACCTAGGATTGGAGTTCCCAATTCTTTATCCCTCTGAGATAACCTTATTTCCCATAACATCAAGGAATAATTTTCATGAATCCTATTCAATTTACCTTGAATCTTCTTATTCATATGCTTCAAAACATCGTGAAAAATCTTTGAATTGTTCTCATATATTGTATCCTACATTTGTTCAAGAAATTTCTTGTACACCTTAACTTGCTGAAGTAGTTGCTCCTTCATGGGCTCACTAGATGGAGTTGCACTTGATGTGCTTGGTTTCTCTACTACAAGCGGCTCTTGACCCATATTGTAAGGCACAATTGAAAATGATTTCTTAGGTGGGAAAGGACGTGACTGAGGATGAGTCATAGGAGAAATGGGAGCATTATGGCTCGAGCTAGCTGGGCCTTAAGACGCCAATATTTCCACTTGTTTCCACAATACTAGCTCTATTTCAAGTTCAACAACCCTCTATTGACTCTTATTATATTGATCAATAATCACATTGTGCTTACTTATATGCATATCCCTATCTTTAGTGAGGCTTTCAACTATTGCTTTTGGAAACTTAGCAACAATTATGGTCATGTCAGTTGCTTATAATGTTGGAGTATTTGCTACTCTTTTTATAATCAGTTCCCCATTGAAGTCAGCCAGTTTTGTAACTTCGGGCTTTCTAGAACCAAGAGATAATGACCATATTTTTAGAGCATCCCATTCTTGATTGAATGCATACCCTTGAAGTTCCAATTTGGCTAATTCTTTAGTTTGGGTTAGAGGCTTCTCAACCCTCCTTATAGTATCAAGTACAATTGCATCAACTATATCCCATTCAAGCAATAGTAAAACATCACTCTTTTTCACAAGTGCCCTTCCTTCCTCAACTGAGATATTTTGAAGTTTTTTCCTCATTTCCTTCCTTACACTAGCTTAGATACTACTCTTAGGTAATTTAGGATGCAAGCTTCTTTGCATACTCTGAAGCTTTGTCTCTCCATACAAAATCCCTAAATTTTGTTGTTTCAACAAATGTATCATCCTCCATGAATTCTCTGCAAGCCTCCTGTCTTATGTCGTCCATATTACTTAAGCCACTTAATTCTACCTTTTCCAATCTTAGGTTGCTTGCTCCAAAACTTGATGTAACCTCACTTGGAGGAGACGACATCCCTTGCTAAATATCTTCAGGTGTTATCAAAATGTCATCTTCATCAATATCAAGGTAATCAACTAATGCAGGAGCATCCAACGGTGTAAGGGCAATCTTGCATCACCCAAAAATAGTTAAATTTCAAGTTTCTCAGTTTTTAGATGTTTTTACATTTTTGGATACCCTTTTTGTTATAATAAAATTTCCAATTTACAGTTTTTATTTTCTATTCCTAGGTTGAAAGATATTGCAGTTTTAGTTTCCCAAATTTATACATGAAAATCTTCCGAGTTAGATTTGAGGCAATTAGAGTTCCTGGATTGGCCTCAAAACTTGTTGAAATCAGCGTGGCTGATTTTTAGCCCGTTATTGACTTCGAGACCTTTCCAATGGTTCAAACGGTTCGCGAATCGGAGTCCTGAATCAAAAGTTATGGCCCCGGGAAATTGGCGCACTTTTTAGAAGATACAATTGCAAATGTTCTTTTGAAATTTAAACTTCAAGTTGTAATTTTTCGGCGCCAAACCACCTAAACTCAAATTTGAATGTTGTTTTGGCTCCAAAACTAAAGAGGAGCTCTATTTACAGGCGAGTTTCTAATTTTTGGGTCACTTTTTGGAGACAAGCTCGCATATTGTGAAAGGGTGATTCTGTAGCTTTCTGTAACTTGCATGTGTTGTAGAACTTGGGGATTTGAGATCCTCTGCATGTAAGAAGCTGCATTTTTTTTTAATAATAAAATTATTCTCTTGCTTGTGGGTTATTTTTTAAGTCTCGGGCTGCACCCTCATCAAGTGGTATCAAAGCCAGGTTTTCTTGAGTGTGTGGACAGATCGTTGATCATGAGGCAGTTCGCACCAGGACCATGGTTGTGGGTCAAGGTCAAGAAAGATGCCTCCAAGAGTGATGCCTGGTAGGCATGGTGGTGGCAGAGGTCATCGAGGTGGTAGAAATGCTGGTGGAAGAGATGCATTGGCAGCCCTCCAGAGACAGATTGACGCGTTACAAGAGAAGTTGAGAAGAGGGTTAAACCCGAGGGAGGAAAGTGAGGATGAAGGAGAGGAAGAAGAAGCAATTGATCAATACCAAATGTGGCTAATAAGGGCCATTTCGAAGATCGAGAAAAGACCCAGAGCAGAAGTTCCCAGTTATTCCAGAAGTCTGAACCCAGAAGAGTTGATCGACTGGATCAACGAGCTAGAAGAATATTTTGAGTATGAGGAAATAGAGGACCCAGATCGGGTTAAGTTTGCGAAAATGAAGTTGAAGGGCCATGCCAGTATTTGGTGGAAAGGGGTCCAGTTGGAAAGAAATCAAAGAGGAAAATGAAATATCACCATATGGGATCGCATGGTATAGAAACTGAAGAAGCAGTTCATACCAGTCCACTACGAGTTAGACCTATTGAAGAAATTGCAAGGGTTGAAGCAAGGAAGCAGATCTATAAAAGAATATACTAAGAATTTTCACAAGATAATCGTCAGAACGGGACACACATAGGCCAATAAGGAGAAGGTAGCCTGATATCTTAATGGGTTACGACCGAGCATTCAAGAGGAGTTAAGCCTAGTAAGAATGACCACCATTGAGGATGTGTATCAGTTTGCTTTGAAGGTGGAAGAGAAGCTAAACAAAAGATTTGATGGCAAGCAAAAAGGACAAGGAGGTCAAAGTGGAAGGGGCAGTGGAAGACCTTCAGGAAGCCGAAATTATGATGAAAAGAAAAGTGATGATATGGGTACCAGCCGAAGCTAAAGGAATGACAACTTCTACCACCCTCGTGATCAAAACAGTGGTGATCAAAGAGGTAGAGGATGAGGGAGATATGGATAAGGATCTGGAAGAGGTGGTTTCAAAGGAACATGTTTCTAGTGTGGTGAAGAAGGGCATCGAGCCTATGAATTTCCACAACACCAAGGAAGGGCAGAAAAAAGGCCAGAAGGTTGTGGAAGGGTTGCGCATGTAGATGAGGAGGACCAATCTAAACATTCAGATGATGCTGAAAGGGGAGAAGCCCTAGTGATTAGGAGAGCCCTGGTGATTGAGGAAAAGGAACCAGAACAGAGGAAGAATTTGTTTCGCACAAGGTGCAAGTGTGAAGGAAAATGTTATGATATCATTATTGACGGTGGGAGCACCAATAATCTGGTGTCAGAAGAGATGGTCAAAAAGTTGAAGTTGAAAAGGGAAAGGCACCTGCATCCGTATCGGATTGCCTGGTTGCAGAAAGACCACAAAGTTTTGGTCAATGAGCAATGCCTAGTAAAGTTCAAGATCGGGAGCTACCATGATGAGGTACTCTGTGATATCATCCCCATGGATGCATGTCACATGTTTTGGGGAGGCCGTGGCAATTCGATAGGCGAGCTATACATGATGGCCATGCAAACACTTATTCCTTGACAAAGGATGGGGTTCGTCACAAGTTGAAACCCCTGAAGGAGACCAAAGAAAAGGTATGTAGTAGTGCTAGAATTTGTTATGTAGATGGAAGAAATTTTTTAGAAGGTATGAAGCATGAGTGTGTGTGTTATGCATTAATTCCTAGAGTGAGTAAGGAGGATAGTGAGAAGGTTCCAGAAGAAGTTTCTGGGATGTTGGATGAGTTTTAGGTATTGTTTCTGATAATGTACCTGAGGGTTTACCACCAATAAGGAAGATCAGTCATCAGATTGACCTGATTCCTAGAGCTAGTTTACCAAATAAGGTAGCTCATAGAATGACTCCAGTAGAAAATGAGGAGTTGAACAAACAAGTTCAAGAGTTGTTGAGAAAGGGTTTGATACAGGAGAGTTTGAGTCCATGTGCAGTACCTGCAGTACTAGCACCAAAGAAGGATGGGGAGTGGAGGATGTGTACAGATTCCCGATCCATAAACAAGATAACAATCAAGTACAGATTTCCCTCGCCAAGGATGGATGACCTAATGGACTATTTGAGTGAAGCTCAGTACTTCACAAAGATTGATCCAAGAGTGGATATCACCAGATCCGATTCGAGAGGGAGATGAATGGAAGACTACCTTCAAGACCAAAGAGGGCCCTCGGTAGATTTCCAGTGGTTAGCCGCCAGCTCTTTGGCTAACCACGAGCACATTCATGCTTTATGAACGAGGTACTAAAATAATTTTGGGAAGTTTTGTTATTGTGTATTTAGATGATATTTTGATTTTCAGTAAGACATTGGATGAGCATCTGATGCATATTCAGAGAGCCTTTGAGAAGTTAAGAGAAGAGAAACTGTTGATTAATCTGAAGAAGTGCAGTTTTGTGAAGAGGAAGTTAGTGTACTTGGGGTTTGTTGTCTCAGCAGAAGGTCTCAAGATGGACCCAGAGAAGGTGAAGGCTATTCTGGAATGGCCTACCCCAAGAACTGCTACCGAGGTGAGATCTTTCCATGGTTTGGCTAGTTTTTATAGAAAGTTCATTAGAAACATTAGTAGTATTTGTGGACCCCTAACTGAAACAATGAGAGGATAGAAAAGAATTCAAGTGGAGCATTGGAGCAGCAAAAAGTTTTGAACTGTTGAAGCAAAAGCGTAATCAGAAAGCAACTCCTACTCTATCCCTCCCAGATTCCCCAACAAGGCGTTTCGTGGATTGTGATGCTAGTGGTTGTGCCATTGGAGTAGTGTTGAGCCAAGAAGGTAAGCCCATTGCCTATTTCAAAGAAAAATTAAATGATGCCAAGAGAAAGTATTTTGTATATGATCGTAAATTTTATGCAATAGTTCAAGCATTAAAGAAATGGAGACATTTTCTTGTTGCCGAAGGAATTTTGTTCTATATACTAATCATCGCCTTTGGCAAGCATCTAAAATCAAAGGCATATGAAATGGGTAGAGTTTTGCAGAGTTATACCTTTGTTTTGAAACATAGGAGTGGGAAGTCAAATAGGGTTGCAGATGCCTTAAGTAGGAGGCATACATTGATGACAAAGATGCAGATTGAAGTGGTTGGGTTCAATGAACTCAAGACACTGTATGCAGAAGATCCTGATTTTACAGAGGCTTGGAAAACTTGCAAGGAACCTGTTACAGTGGACAGGACAAGGTGGCTGGATTTTATAATCGAGGATGGCATGTTATTTAAAGGGGAAGTCCAATTGTATCAGGGGAGTTCCATGAGGAGAACGATAAAAGAGGAGAAGCATAGTGGAGATGGCCCGAGACATTTTGGTGGAGATAAGACCATTGCCATTATCGGTGAGCATTATTATTGGCCTCAATTTTCACAGGATGTGAAAAAGTTTGTACAAAGCTGCAGGGTATGTCAGATGGCTAAAGAAGTGAGCCAGAATACAGGCTTATATCAGCCCTTACCTGTACTAGAGAGGCCATGGGAGGATATAAGTATGGACTTTGTTCTTGGTTTGCCAAGGACACAACGAGGGAATGATTCGATCTTTGTGGTGGTTGATAGGTTTTCGAAGATGCCCACATTTCATTCCACATGTGATGCGATCCACATTGTTGACTTGTTCTTCAAAGAGGTGAGGTGAGGAGCTCCACGCCAGTGCGCCAAAGAATATTGTTTCGGTCATTGACACAAATTTGTGTAGTACTTTTGGAGGACCTTGTGGAAGAAATTTGAAAATAATGAGTTGAAGAATTGATTACGCACACCATCCACAAACCGGATAGGCGGAATGGGAGTTATTAACAGAGTTTGGGTAACCCTCGAGATGTTGGTAGGAATAAACCCAAAGGGATCGGACTTGATCTTACAGGGCAGGAAGTACTGCTTACAACAATTCTATCCTTGAAGCAGTAGATCCACCATTCAGTTATTGTATAGGTATGAGAACAGCCGAATTGAGGAAGATGGATGACCAAAGAGAAGAAAATAAGTCGCTGAAGCCAAATATTTTTGCGAGCACATCAGGAAAATATACATGAGATGCGAGAACACATTAATAAGATGAATATGCAATATAAGGCTAAAGAGGCGGTCGAGGAAAAGAAGGAGGAATAAGGAGTTTGGTGGCAATGAAATAATGGTCGATTGAGGAAAAGAAAGGTTTCGTGGGAACCTATAACAAATTGAAGATGAAGAAATTTGGTCCTTGTAAGATTTTGAAGCATGATTCAGGGAATGCATATGAAGTAGAGTTGCCTGATGGAATCAACATTTCCCCTGTGTTCAACATTTTAGATTTGACAGAGTATCATGAAGGTGGAACGGAGGAAGCACCGGCAATAGGGTAGTATGGCATTCCAACACCTACTTCAGAAAGGGAGGAGATTGAAGCAATCTTGGATAGTAAATTGTGTGGGAAGGAAATTGCGGAAATGGCGATTATGAAGAATATCTAGTGAAATGGAGAGGAAGGCTTGTGGAAGATTCATCCTAGCTATCTAAGGCAGCAGTTGACCAGTTGGGTTTTCCTCAACCATCTGAGATGTGATGGTCACTTCTCAAATTACCCTGGGTGTCTGATGCAGGAGCATCCAGTGGTGTAAGGGCAATCTTGCATCACCCAAAAATAGTTAAATTTCAAGTTTCTCAGTTTTTAGATGTTTTTACATTTTTGGATACCCTTTTCATCATAATGAAATTCCCAATTTACAGTTTTTATTTTCTATTCCTAGGTTGAAAGATATTGCAGTTTTAGTTTCTCAGATTTGCACCTGAAAATATTCTAAGTTAGATTTGAGGCACTTAGAGTTCCCAGATCAGCCTTGAAACTTGCCAAAATTAGCATGGCTCATTTTAAATGCGTTATTGACTTCGAGACCTTTCCAACGGTTCAAATGGTTCACGAATCGGAGTCCCGGATCAAAAGTTATGGCCCCGGGAAGTTGGCGCACTTTTTAGAAGATATAATTGCAAATGTTCTTTTGAAATTTGAACTTCAAGTTGTAATTTTTTGGTGCCAAACCACCTAAACTCAAATTTGAATGTTGTTTTGGCTCCAAAACTAAAGAGGAGCTCTATTTACAGGCGGGTTTCTAATTTTTGGGTAACTTTTTGGAGACAAGCTCGCATATTGCGAAAGGGTGATTCTGTAGCTTTCTGTAACTTGCATGTGTTGTAGAACTTGGGGATTTGAAATCCTCTACATGTGAGAAGCTCCATTTTTTTTGAATAATAAAATTATTCTCTTGTTTGTGGGTTATTTTCTAAGTCTCAGGCTGCGCCCTCATCATCAACAACCTTAATCTTTTCAGCCCTTTGTCTTTTAATTGGTGGTTGCTCTAAGGGAGGGGAACCTCTAGGAGGAGAATCAACATCAATTATAATAGGTGGGGTCTATCTAGGAATCTAGGAGGAAATGAAACTGATCTAGTTGGAGAAATTTCCCTTGATTCCTTTGATGCAATAGGGCATGGCATAGTCTACTCCTTCTTTACTATCTCCTTCTTAGAATAAACTCATATTTTCTTGGGTGGCTGGTAAGAAGGCCTTTCCTCCTCCTATATCGATGGTCCTTCTTTTGTTTCCAAATATTTTCCATTCTCTACATTTTTTTTCTCTAATCTTATCACACAAACAACATTTTCAAAGTTTTCCTAACCATAACCTACCTTGTTCCATTCCCCTCGAATGTTAGGTAAAGGATCATAGTCAAGATTTGAAGTCCTGATATTTGCTACCATCTTGTTGAAAGATAGGTACATAACTTTCCTTTCATCATGCACTTGTAAATCAAGGATATTTATGATGACATCCTTAGGATAATAGAAATGATGAAAAAATGCACTCAAATTAGTTCTTGCTTTTACTACAACAATGAAACCCTCAAGGTCATGGTTTCTAGGGCATTCTATCATCAGTTTGTAGGGTTTAAGGATCTTATCCAAATCTATCCAACCTCCCTTAACCATCACAAAATCTACAAATGTTGTGTACTTAGGGAAGAATGAACCCTTCATTTTATTCTTTGGCAAGTGACACATTTGAGATCCTCCTAATTGTCTCATGAATTCCAAAAATCCAATACTGAGAGACACATCTATTGGTAGCATAAATGGATAAATGCTTGTCCCATATACCCTAAATATAGTTTTGTTTGTATATGGGATGATGTTTCCCCAATTATGAGTTATATTCAATTCTGGCCTTCTCTCCATAGACCTCAAAAAGTCATGAATTTCTTGTGGGATCCTTGGGGGATCAACAACTAGGAATCTCCTTAACTTGGAGGAAAAAACATTGTGGAAAACCACATAATCAAATTTGTGGTGATCCCTATCTGGAATTTGGGTCCAACATTGGACTGGTAGCTCAAGATCATCCTTCTTCTTCTTCAATGACATATCCTCACTAAATTTCTTCTTCCTCATATAGAAACATATGCATCAAAAGGGAGTACCACTAGAATTTGACCCAATGCTTCCCTTTTTTAAGAGAAATTAGGCCCTTATACATATTCTCTGGAAAATAGGTAGCAAATTTATAGACCACATTGGAATTTGTGTGCTAAATATTTTCTACCATGTACATGTATTCTTTTGATATGGTATCAGGTGCATCAAAGGTTATTATTTGATACAAGGAGTAGATAGTTTTCCTCAAATAATTGGCAAAGTACCTCAGAGGAAAAGGTTCCTTCTCATCTCTACCAATCTTTATATGTTTCTATTCTTTCTATGTCCTGTTGAAGCAATATGCATCAACAACATTGTGGTCTTGAATAGAACCTTGGTATTCTCATACTCCTTCCTAAAAGCATCAATGTCAATAGGGATCATATCTTTGTTCCATTCATGCAATTTGAATTTTTTTGCAATCTCTTCCCTGGTGATCCTAACCATCTCAACACCATTACATTCCCTAACTATTTTGGACATGGGGTCATACCTTGCTACAATATCCTTAAGCAGGTCTACATGCATGTGCACATTTGGTACCACTATTTTCCCCATGTCTAATGTCCAAGTATTGTGGGTGGGAACTCCACAATTCCTATTCCCAAACCAATTCATAAACATTTTCCACTTGGTGAAAGGTAATTCAACATCCTTTATACAATGTTGTTTATCCAACAACCCTTCATAAATCCTAGGGACATAGTATATTACTACTCCTTGATTCCTCTTTTTGGTTGAGGGTTTGAGTTGATCAAAAATTTCTTCAGAAAGCAGCCTAGTTGGGGTTTCAGAATGAGACCTCTATGTTTTGGGAGCCATGGATAACTAAGCAGGTTCATAATGAACTAGTTTTTTTTTACACAAAAAGGATCAAAACCTAATCCTTTCAATTAAAATTATAGGGTGTAATTAGAAGCATACTTGAACAAGTTCAGAAGAAAACTATAATATATCCTCACTTTTGACACAATTAAGTAATTAAAACATTCATGCCCATCCAAATGGAAGAAAAAAAATCAAGACTTTCCCTAATTTAGGATTGTTTAAACAAGGTATAGGATACAAATTTAATTGTACTCATGGATTTTTGCATTTATAGGAACCCTAATTTATTCATGTTGCAACTTGAGAAAGTTTAATTAATCACCTAGTTTCTCTACATTCACTTGCAATCTTCAATTGTGTGATAAAATAAATTGTATGCACCTTTATGACCCAATTATGATAACTGCTAATGTCCCATCTACTATTACTGCTCAAGTTTACATGAAGCAAAATCGTTGTAATATATGTGTGTTTGATTTTAAATAGTAGCCATTAATCTCCTTCTCAGATGGTGCATCAAATGACTCAGATTGAGTCAAGGTGGTTTGAATTCCTATTTCCATCATTCACCAACTCATCAGACAATGAGAATGTGCTGATTGGAAACCACATCACTCCTTCCCATGGGCTCCACTTCCTTTCCAAGGTGAATGCAAAAATACATGTTCAATCACAGACCTCAGACATCTCTAGCAAACATTATTTTAATGATGTGAGGTGTGCTATGAAGGGTTGAGATTTAATCTTGTTATTCCATGTGGACTTCCAATCTCAAAACCATTGAGTGTTGTGCATCTTGAAATAAAATTGGGTCCCACCATGGCAAGGACATGTTTCAAGAAATTGTGGGCCTCACACCATCTTTGATAACCATTCTTTAAACCCTGTGAGATGTGTGATCAATGGTCGAGATTTTATCCTTAAATCCAACAGGTGGGATTTATGTAGATGCCAATAAAGTTAGTTTTAAAATGGAGCTAGGACTAAGCTAATAGGATTAGGACCCTCTAGGTGAATACTTAGCCTTAAAACCATTTGACAAAATAATTCTGCCCAACATAGGAAAAAATTAGAACCATGACACAACATTGGGAAACCAATAGACCTAGGTGAAAGGGATGGAAAACGCATGTCTTTGATGGATTAAGTTATGACTCAAGTGACCAGTGATCAGGTGAAAAAGTTCAACAAAGGATTAAAATTCCCAAGGTTTAAAACTTAAGAAAAATGACAGAAAGGTTATAGAGCTAAAACCCTAATCCCTACCCTTGGGCATGGATGCAACATACCATTGCAGGGTATAGAACAAGCTCAAATTTTCAAAAAAATTGGGAGCTCTACCAGTAGCTCATGCTCGAGGATGCATACCCATGGTAAGTATGGTGAGGATCAAAATCTTAGGTGAAGCAGAACAACACAGAGAAACCCAAAAAATATAGGAGCTTACCCGAACAAGGCAAGTATATGCAACAAAAAGCAAACACACCAAACCTATATACACTAAGTACAAGGATATATAATGTACATGGGAAAATAACCTATTTCATGAGAAATAGGACTTCAAGAACTGTCCATGCATTGGTAGTTCTAAAAGTTCACCTGTCAAGGACTACAAGAAGTATGAGTCCTCCCTGTGCGTATCTGCAATCAAATATGGCCCAAGCCACAGGGGATCAAACTTCCCATGTTCTCCTTTTTCTACCATCCTTGCATTCCACATTGAAACCATACATCCAACCTCAAATTTCCTTTCAATGGTTCTATTTTCCATACAAATGTTTGACTTGAAGTTGTAGCTTCTCATTTTTTATATGAGCTTCTCTTCTAGTTTCATCAAGCTCAATTAACTCTTCCATCCTATGTTGCATCTCACCACATATGTCATCATCATATTCCTGAACAAATTTATACATTTTTATCAAGTTATTATGAGGTATATTTTCTTCCACCCCATATGACAGGTTAGAAGGTGACTTCCTAATGACCTTTTTAGCTATAGTCCTATCTTCCCACAATGCAAGCTACAATTTGTTATCCCATGCCTTCTTGTTCTTCTCAATCATCTATTTGATGATCTTCATCAAAATTTTGTTACTAGATTTTGCTTGTCCATTTCCTTGTGGGTGATAAGGAGATGAGTAAGAAATACATATGCCATATTTGTTGCAAAAATCAATAAACTCTTTAGATCTAAAGCACATGGCATTGTTAGAAATAATTCTTTTTGGGACTCTGAACCGACTCAATATATTATTCATTAAGAAATCAATTACTACTTTTCTTGGTTCTTTCCTGGTGGGAATGGATTCTACCCACTTTTTGAAGTAGTTTTTTGCAACAAGGATCCATGAATGACCCCCACTCAATTTTTCTAACACCTCTCCAATAAAATCAATGCCCCATTTTTAGAAAGGGGCTTGGACTAAAACTAATTGAAGAGGCAGGTTACTAGAAAATTTTAGCTTACTAGTAAACATTTGGCAAGTATCATAGTTTTTAACAAACCTCTGAGCATCTTTGAACATAGTTGGCCACCAGAATCCCACCCTCAGTATTTTGTGGGAAATATTTTTTGGCCATGTAGTGACCTCCACATGATAACTTATGAATTTTAGTCAAAAGGCCTTTTGCTTTATGGCTATCTACACATCTAAGCAATACACCCTTTGGGCTTCTCCACTAGAGTTCACCATCAATAATAATGTACTTAATAGCATATATTTTTAGAGTTCTTCTCTCATTGTTAGGCATGTCTTCAAGAAATTGCATAGTCTTCAAGTACTCTACAATTCTTCTATACCATCCATAGGTCTGCATGTCACATATGGGTGCAAAATTCTCATGTTCAACCTGATTAATTTGATTAGCCTTCAAGTTTGTCTCAAACATCAACTTGGCTAGACCTTGACCCCTTACCAGCTTTATAATATGGATATCAATGTTGAACTCTTGGATCTTGTTGATCCATTTGCATCCCTAACGTATGGTCTCCTATTAGGTGAAAATTTCTATAACTATTGTACTTGAAACATAAGCTATAACAATTGCTCCAGTCAAATATGGTCTAAAATTTTTAACAACCTTTACCAGGGCATAGGATTTCTTTTGTATGGTATCGTATTTAAGCTCAGTAGCCTACAAGTACTTGCTAAAGAAAGAAATAGGCTACTCAAAACCTTCATCATTCTTCTATAATAATACCCCTACCATTATATGAAATGAAGCAAAGGTGAAAAATTGAAATGGCTTTGTATAATCAAGGGATTTGAGGATAGGTGCTTGCTTGATTGCATCCTTAATGGCTTGAAAATCCTTAGTAGGTTCTTCTTTCCATGATACCTTCTCTCATTTCTTTAGCATTTTAGAAATGGTCCTAACAATTTCAACAAAATTAGTAATGAATATTCTTACAAAGTTAATTTTCCTGAAGAAGGATTGGATCCCCTTCACATTTCTAGGTTGTGAGATTGTATCTATCTCTACCACTCATTCATGATCAATCATGACCCCATCTTTTGAGATAATATGCCCCAACAACTTACCTTCTTTAACTTCAAAAGCACATTTCATGGGATTCAAATAAATCCCATATTCCAAAGCTCTGATAATGATCTTCTTCAAGTGAAAACTATGATCTTCTTCCTTCTTACTATGAGTAGTCAGGTCATCCTAATATATGGAAAGGAAGAGATCAATAAAATTTGCATAGGCCACATCCATGGCTCTTTGAAATGTTGCACCAACATTGATCAAGCCAAATAGCATTCTCATGTACACATAGGTTCCCCATGGTGTAGTGAATGTAGTTTTGTATTGCTTGGATTCTCACACCGTGACTTGATTATATCTTAAGAACATATCCATCATTGATAGTAATTCACACCTTGTGACCTTTTGCAACATAGCCTCCATGTTAGGCAGAAGATAATTGTCTTTTAGGGATGCTACATTAGATTCATAAAATCTACACAAAGCCTTAAATCACCATTCTTTTTTCTAATAGGAACTAAATTTTAAACCCATGAGGAATGCCTGATTGGCTTAATAATCCCAACATATCTTAACTTTGTAAGTTCTTCTTTCATTTTTGGCTGTAGAGTGGGATTTATTGGCCTATGTTTCTTCCTAAAAGGTTTTACATTATGCTTTAAAGGTATCTCATGTTGGAATAAATCCTCCCTATAGGCTTTTAGGTCATCATATGACCATGCAAACACATGTATGTATTTCCTCAATAGGGCAATTAGCATAGTTCTCACATGAGGTTTCATCTTCTTCCCTATGTACACCTTCTTGGGAGAATTCTTCGTTCTAAGATTTATTTTTTCTTAATCTTCCCTATGAGAAAATGCTTTCTTAACACTTGATTTATTAGGGCCATCAAAGACTCTCTCTATTGCAACTAGTCCTTTGGGAATCTTTTTTTTTTTCAATTGAATCACCGTGTTCCCAAATAATGTTTCTTTTCCATTAACCTCCACCACTAATGAGCCAAAATCAATTTCTTGGCTTTCATATTGATCAATGCAATGTAGGAATTTCAAATATCATTGTCGTCACTGAACACTTTCTAGTTGCAAATTTTTTCAGGCACTACAGGCCGAGTTTGCACTTCTATTCTTGAAATTCCATCAAAGGTGACATCATCTAATCTGACAACAATATTAGCTAACAAATCTGCCCTGACATTTTGTCCCATTTCTATCCAATCTATGCTAAAAGAATCAACGGCCTCAATAGTATCTAAAATTGCATTCCTATATTTCTTAATCCTTTTATCTTTGGCAACATATATAGACCTAACCTAGGAAAATACTAATTTAGAATCCCCCAATACTTTTAACAAATTAATGCCATGCTTTGAAGCTAATTTCAACTAAATCAAGAAAGCCTCATATTCAGCCACATTATTTGTACAAGAAAATTGTAATAAGGAGTACTTGAAGATTTTACCTTGTGGGGAAATGGGAATAACCCTTGCATCTAAGCCCTCCTTAGAACAAGCTCCATAAAAGTACATGGTCCAAAGAGCATCCTCTTGTGGTGTACCTAGAACCTCCCTATCAATTAGTGCAAGCTAGAATTCTTCTTCTTCTTGTTTCAATTCTTCAACCTGGAAAGTGTCTAAACCACTATCTACAAAATTGATTATCTCTAGTTCTTTTGGCTCTTATGCATATACAATCATGTGGTGAACTCTTGATTCTCTATAAATCTTAACATCATTTTCATCAATTGAGAAAGTGGAAAATGATAGATCACACTGTATACTCCCACCCATGGATGCACTCCATTGTCTTGACAATAACATCCCATAAGTTGGTGGAATGTCCACTACTGTGATACTCATGAACAATTCCTTCTCAAGGAAGTCTTCCAACTTTTATGGAACTCTATTAATTACTCTTATAATAGGAACCTCTCTCAAGTCCATAGCATAACACTTCCCATAAGTGTTGTCAACTTTAAAACCCATTTCTTCCATGATTTTTATAGGAATCACATTGTTTGAGGCCCCTGAATCTATCATGCAATTCCTAAGCAACTTTCTATTGATGTTCAAGCTTAGAAGAAAAGGATTTACTTGGATTGGATTGGCAATAACTATGGTTTCTAGATATACTTCAAGATTTTCATTAATCACCACTTTCACCTCAACATTCTTCTCTTGACTTTTTCTTGATCCAGGTTGATCAGTCATCACTTTATCCTTCCCACTCATAACAATATTGTTGATAAGAGAAACATTCTTATTATTATGCTCATCTATTCTCATCATTTCTAATAGTGGGATTGTGACTTTAACCTGAGACAATACTTGGAACATATCTATAGGATAATAATTTTGTAACTCAAGGAGCATTAACTCCATAGAGGTTACCTTGTCATCTTGTCTCTTGACCCTTTTAGTACTCAAATTTTGATCCTTGGCCTTCACAGCCTGAGGAACAACTTCAACATTAATCTTAGCCTTACTACCCTTCTTAGCCCAAATTCTCATCTCTTTACCTTCTTTAGGTTTTGTCTCTTCTTTCTTATTTTTTTGTCTTAGTTCCTTTATTTTCTACATTATTTTCCTTGATAAACATGCTACCAAGGCTACCCTAATTACCACTTACAGTCCTATTTCTCAAATTAAGAGTGATCCTCACCTGAGCATCCAATGCAATTGTGTATTTTTCAATTTATTTGTTTGAAGGTCTTCTCAAAGATATATTATTTGATTCAAGAGTTTAGACAATGCAATTATCCTCATTTTCTTCATTAAAAAACACTTGTTGATGGTAAGAGCTTTCCTCATTCCTTTGAACATCCACATCACTTATGTTAGGATCATCATCTAAGGAATACTCATCACAAGAAAAATATGATTTGGTCATAAGCACATTCACAATTCCATCATTCTCATGAGGAGATTCATAACCTCCTTGATCCTTTGGAAATTCCTCTACTGATCTAGCAATAACACACTACTATGCAAAATGAGGCATTTGACACAATCCACACCAAGGAAATTCTTTGGTGACATTTGTGAAATGCTTTTGCAAAGGATTAGGTGCTCTCTGAACATTTTTCTAATTATTGTTAATCAGTTTCCCATTATGCTAGTTAGTATGGTAGGGGTAGTCTTACAATCTTGGTGGCATTTCATTTCTTTGGAATTGTGGCTTATCATTTTTTGTCACCTTCTACAATAGACTAAGTACTTGATCCAACTTCTCATCCAGAGCTCTAGCTTTACCAACCTTTTCATTTTGAACTTTTGGATTCTTCAAGGGTTTGGGATCATCCCTTATTCCCACTTTACCTGATGCTCTGCTATTATTTTCAATATTGACTACCATTTTATAAACTTCTCTTAGATGCTATGGCTTCTTGTCTCTAAGCAGATAATACATTTTTGAGTCACATGCATTGTAGTACACCACTAGACATACATTCTCATTAGGCTTGAAATAAGTAGGGACTTTATACATAGCCTTTTGGAACCTTGCATTGAACTCAGTTACCATTTCATTATGTCCCTTTGTGCTATTTTAAAAATCATTTAATCTAAACTAAGGATCAGTTTGGCATCCATACTATTCTTTGAAGATTCTATAGAAAGCATCCCTAGAATCAATGCTTGCATCAGGAAAGTTGTTGTTCCAATCCCTTGCATATTCATTTAAGGATTGGATAAAATATTTCATGTCAACATCATCAACCCATAATTCGAAATCTTCTATTAAAATTTGAATTTTTTTTAAATGGTCCTCACCACTAAGAGCATTATTACAAGTAAACTTAGGTACATGCTTCCTTGCATTATCTAGAACTGGATTTGGATATCCTGGGATGTTATCAAAACATAGTTTCCTATATCTATTAGTGTGCAATAATCTCCTTCCAAAAGGTCCTTCTTATCTCATTATTATTTTTAGACCTTCTTGGTTGGGAATCATATTGGTCATTAAATTGAACTATTTTGGCCTTGTTTTCTAGCTACGAGGATGAACTAGAAGGATTTGCACTAAATGATGGTTTTTAATTTACATGAGGACTTGAAGATGATGTGTGGGCTTAAGGGATCCGAGTCTTGGGGAAAAAAGACTCTATAGTGGATTCTAGGAAACCAAGTTTCCTTTTCATCTCAGTGTTTACAACCAGTAATTCCATCTCTTTCACTCTTTTCTCCAACTCTTCATTTTCCTTCATTAGCTTATTAGCCAGTGAGATAGAATTATTGTTTGATGTTTCCTTCTTAGAAGGAACTCCCTCATTTATCTTTACTCCTCCCATAGGTTGCTTTCTCTTATTAAGATTTTTGGAGCAACATTTATATTATTAAGGGGGGGATTAATTGGGATGGGAGCCTTTACAATAGTATTGGTCCATGAATTTACATAGGCACTATTAGCAGAGGGGACTATAGGGTCCATTGTTACTATTTCCTCAAGAGAGGGACTAGTTGTTTTGGTGGATTTAGTTGCTAACCTTTCCAGTTCCTCCATTTGCTCCACCTTTCTTTGCAACATATTTCTCTCCACCATGGCTTCCCTTATCCTTCTCTCTTTCTCTTCATCCCTCTTCTATTTTCATCACACCTTAAGGCTCTTTCTCTGAGCTGTTGCACATCATTGAAAACTTCTTCCTCCTCTGGTAAAGTAATATTAGCATCAGATGCTACTATAACTTTAGCCTGATTAGGAATAGTGCTACGGGGATATTCATCAAATCTAGTTAATAGGTCTGGAGGAAGGGGAGTATATGGATGAGAAGTTGGGGTCAAACATCCATGAGCTCTAGTGCATCTAGAACTTGCATTATCTCTTTTTATTTTATCTCTCTCCCTCCATTCCATGGCTCTTAAGCCTTGATCTGTGGGTCGCTCATTCACAACAAATTTCATTGTAACTTCTCCTCTCTCAGTAGAGGTGCTATCACTAAATTCTAACAAATTCCTTTCACATTCAAAGCTAGAACTAGAATAGATATCATGTTCAGAAGTAGGATGGGGATTAGACTTACATGATTTTGCATCCTTTAATTTTACACAATTCCCATGAGTATTCATGGGAAATTCTCCTTCCAGTTTCTACTCTGGATGATTCTTCATGTGGCCACAAGTTCCTCGCATTTGTTCTTGAATCTTCTTCACATCCGTCAACCTTTTCAATTTCTTTCTTTTCTTCTTCTTTACTTATTTGATATTGTATACATCTAAATTTAATCACTCCCATATGATTAAATTTACTCCCTTTTCATCTATCATATTAAATATTAATTTATTAAATTACTATTACACCTTTTGTCTCATATCTGTAAAGTATTTAATTTAATAACTAAATGTTTTATCTTTCACCTTCTTCCTCTCTAAATTAAATAAATACACCAATTTATTTAATGTAGTCATTTTTGACCCTTTTGATTTAAAATCAATTTAAAATTCTTCATTCTCTCTCGCCTTGTCACATCCTCCATGATCTTGCTCTAATTTGAATTAATTTAATTAATTCATGATTATGATGTATATCCTCTTAATCAAAGATTAATGTCACATCCTCCTACATTTGCCACTTGCCTCTAATCTTCCATTAATTATTTTAATCAAATATTTGCACAACCTTAACCAAGGTCATTAACCATATTTAGCACCACCTGTTTAGTCAACCTTTGCATTTATCTCTTTTTAGCACTGATCTTATTTCCCATGTGAATTTTTAATTCACATTTATTTATCCTAGATTCTCCCCTTCCCTATATGAATTTTTAATTCACATTCTATCTTCTAAGGCTTCTAGAACCTTGGACTTGTCACATCACCCACATGTGACCAAGTCCCACATTTTTGGAGCTCACCTTTTATCCTTTAGACTCTCCTAAGAATGTGAATTTTTAATTCACATTTATATCTCCAACCACCTCTTTTTTTCCCATGGAGATTTTTGAGGAATTCCAAAATTCCTCAAATGTCCCTTTCATTCTCACTTGGGGACAAGAAATCCCTTTTTGAGGAAATCTTCTCACTATCCAAGGTACTTGGAAGGTACTTGTCTTTCCTCCACCTCATGTACCTTTTGGCCACCTCAGTTACACCTCATCTCCTCTTAGCCACTTCACCATCCACATGTCAAGATGTGAGGGCTTGTGAGTTCTCAACCCACCATAGCCCTTCATCTTGACCTTGTTGGATGAATCTCAACCGTTGAATTCTCTAGAGAATTCAAATTCTCCTATAAATACCCCCTCCTTAAGGATATTTTCAACACTTTTTCATTGGAGCAACCTTATGCTGTCAATTTGCATTCTCAAGCATTTACTATCATTTAACCATCCACTTTGATCATCTTGCATATTCAATCTTTCATCTAGTTACATCAAAAGCCATCTAAGGAGCACACAAATTCATCTAAATCAAGGGCCAACCAAGGAGTCTTCAACAACAAGGAAGGTATAATCGATTTGCATTTTATTTCATCCATTTTTCTTGTTTTATCACTCTTTAGGCTAATCATTGAAGTGTTCTTAGTATTTTTCCACTTGCATTTTTAGTTATTTTGCACATTAGAATGGGGTAAAATTCTGAGGTACACATTTCTGGCACGCCCGGTGGGACCCACAAATAGGTTCTTGCATTTAACCTTCATTTTTGTTAAGTATTTTACAGAAAAAGGTCGCAGAAAGGCAGAAGCGCCCTCTGTTTTACCACAGAAGTGCGGAAGAACCCTCTATTTTACCGTAGAAAGGCTGAAGCGCCCTCTGTTTTACCACAGAAAGGTGAAAGCGCCCTCTATTTTACCGCAAAAATGCGGAAGCGCCTTCTATTTTATTGCAGAAAGGTGGAAGCACCCTCTTTTTTACCGCAGAAAGGTGGAAGCGCCCCCTTGTCTGCTGTAGAAAGGCAATCATGCCCTATATCTAAAAAATTGATTTTGGCTAATAGTTTGCTGCAGTTAGGCATATACGTCATTTTGCTTCGAAGATCTTTTCTAACACTTTCTTGCAGTAGGGCATACAACTTTTCTTTCTCAAAAATCTAATAAAATTTCCTGCAGAGGGGCAGATACGCCCTTTTATTTTTGAAAGGATCTTTTCCTTTAACATTTTGCTATAAAAAGGCGGAAGCGCCCTCTGTTTTACCGCAAAAAGGTGGAAGTGCCCCCTCTTTTACCGTAGAAAGGCGGAAGCGCCCCTGTTTTACTGCAAAAAGGTGGAAGCGCCCCTATTTTGCTGCAGAAAGGTGGAAGCACCCCTGTTTTACCATAGAAAGGTGGCTACGCCCCAAAACAACACAGTTTGGAAGCATATTATGGCATAATCGACCAAGAATGAAGGATAAGATAGCTAACATTTGCTTGCAGGGCCATCTGGTTGATCAAATTTTTAAAAAATTATTCTTGTTGTTTGAACATAGCCTAATTAGGGAGAAGTAACCTTTATTGCTTGTTGTGCTTGTCTATTATTGTGTCACCCAAGGGGGCATTAATTTGTTTTTACTTTCCCCTTACACTTCATGTGAGCCTGGGGAGTAGTTGGAAACGGTTAGTGTCTTCTTTCTAGTGGGACCTACTTGGGGATTTCATCACCCCAAGGGACGATTCCAACCACGCGTACCAGCAGGGTATATAAAGGAGGGAGAACGAAAGTTGTACCCCAATCTAGTCACGTCGTAATTGGTAGAGCGTCAAAGCTAGGGTGATACCTAGATAGACGTGAAGAGTTGGTCCGAGCCTTTTAGTATCTTACTGGGGTTCCCGACTTACACTTGTGATGGGCTGGTGTTCACGGTTGTGCCTCATGTACTAAGAGTATATCAGGGACTCCCTAGAAGCCTTGTGCATCCTAGATTAATACCTTTCCTGGCCATACCCTTAACATTAATCATAGGATTGTGCTTGCTTGAAGTGTTCTCTTGTGAAAAACCCATGAAATCTTTGATACATTGGCCTTATTTTATTATTTTGAGTCATTTCCATAGCCATTGCCATCAAAACCAAGCTTTGTCTTACTGCAGAAAGGTGGAAGCACCCCTGTTTTACTGCAGAAAAGTGGAAGTGCCCCTGATTTAAAGCAAAAAGGTGGAAGCGCCCCTGATTTACTGTAGAAAGGTGGAAGCACCCCTGATTTACTACAGAAAGGCGGAAGCATCCCCTGATTTACTGTAGAAAGGCGAAAACGCCCCTGATTTACTGCAGAGGGGCGGATTGGCCCTCCTGAACACCTGAAATCGCCCCATTTGGATCTGTTTAGCCTCTAAACCATCATTTAATCATTCCCAACCATTATCTCATCATCCTAAGCCTCTGTTTCGTCCTTCTAAGTATCCCAAAACCTCCATTTGATTAGTTTAAACCTCCATCTTATCATTCCAAATATTTGTTTAAACATTCTTTATCCCCACTCATTCTCCACAATTATCTTCAATCCACCCATTCTAATTTCCTCCTATTCCATTCAAAAGTCCATACCATCACCTAGAGAACATCATAATTTTACCATTTACATCACCAAACACCACTCATAACCAAACTGCCTTAACCTTGTATTACAAAGTGGTTACCCAAATTGACCATAGCATTTGAATTTGATTATTAGTCTTTAACTTTGACCCCAATCAATTTTCTTCCATCTTGAGGTGAATTCGGTGTTGTAAGTTATCATCCTCGGCCCAATCAATCCATTCCTATCTTAAGGTGGATTCGGTGTTGTAATCATCCTCTTAATCAATCAAAGCTCTAGGTCACTAAGGGTAACTTCCTTTGATCAAACTTAAGGTCTCTCTCACATCTTTCATCATCCAATCATACCCATCCAATAATCCAAATATATCAAAACTAATTATTTGATCAAATTGTCCAATCAATCAAATCACATCCAATGCTATCCTATTGATCTTATCCAATTCAATCAAAATCCAATTTAGCCAATCAAAATCCGATCCAATCCAATATATCTAAACAAAATCTAATCAAAATCCAAATCCCATCTCATCCAACTACAATCAAATCATTTGTCAAAAACATTTTTATAATCCACTCATAGCACATTTGCATGCCTGTTCAGACCCGATCACAGGCAAAGAAAATGGCCGACCAACAAGCCCAAAATGCCCAATCAAACCACCCTCAAGATCCCAACAACACAATGAACATCTCATCAGATCCTAACAATGGTACTAACATCCCTCACGATCCTCAAAATGGTACTTCATCGCACTCCAACACCGAAAATCAGAACAACTCACCACACAATGAAGAGAGTATGGCTAATCAACCTAAACTCATGCTTGAGGAACATTTTAGTAATCCCGCCAATGTGCAAATGACTGACCGTCTACTTGAAAAACATGGGGAAGAAATTTTGGCCCATCTATTTGAGAAGGGTGTCAAGCCCCCCTTGGGTGTTGACTTGTCCAAATATAGGAGTCCCCCATCTAATGTACTCCAAGATTCACAAAATGCACTAGAAGGTTCGTACTTCCCCAATGTTCCTCCAGTTGAGGGTTGGCATCAACCTGAATTTGGCAATGTTGTTCTTTATCATGTTAACCATCCCCCACATGCTTCAACCTTAGTCATGGGAGGTCCTCAAGTTCCTGATCCCAATAATCCTTTTTCCTATGGTATGCCACAAAATGTTCCATAACCCGCACCATTAACACTAACAGCACCCCCTCTTTCAAATCAACCTACAGTCAACACTGGGGGCACCCCCTTTACCACATCGCTTCCACCTCCTGGGACCACAAATCTACCATCATCTTCATATACATATCAATAGCTTCACCAATCCAACATTCTGCCTCAATTACCTCCACAAGGCACACCCCAACTAAACATTCCGGGTGGTACCCAACAACCCCCTTTACAAAATGCTTCTATGCTACCTCAACCATCTCATCAGCAACCACCTACACATAATGCTTTGGTCTCTTCACAACAACCACCCTACCAACCACAAGGCAATCCATCTCGACCTATCGCTCAGACCATATCCCCCTTTCTCGCATCCATTTTGCGTCCACAAACTCAACCACAACACAACATCCCATCTCGGCCCATACAACAATTGACATCACAACAACAACCCCCTCAACACTACTACTATCACAATCAGCAACAATTTCACCAAACAATGCCCTATGTGACCTCCCAACAATCACAACAGTACCTTCAACACCAACAAACCAATACACAACATCCCATCCAAGCTTCTCAATAGCTTACCCCACACTTTTATTAAACAAATCCATACTATACTCCACAACAACAGCCCCTATATCAACAAAATCCCCTGTCTTACCAGCAAGGCATATCATCATCCAACCATCCAAATTCATATTTCAACAATTTGACACCCTCTCAGCAGGATCCTTTATCATCCTATCATCAATATCCCCCCAACCTACCACTGGCCAACTCAGATCTGTTGGAAATCAAAGCCGCTTTGAAAGACCTTCAATTTGGGGCTACCAAACAATCATTGAAATTTGAAGACATATGCCCATATCCATTTGATCCCTCCATCTCATTAATCCTGTTTCCTAAACATTTTGAGATACCAAAGTTTGACAAATACAAGGGAAACAAAGACCCTAAAGCTCACTTGCAGAAGTTTTACTCCCACTGTCAAGAAGTTATGTACAATGACAACTATCTCTTGCGCCTGTTCCCACGAAGCCTGGCAAGCCATGCCTTGGATTAGTTCATGACTCTCGAAAAAGGGTCCATAAAAACTTTTGTAGACCTATTAGAAAAATTTGTATCCTACTTCTCTTTCAATTTGGAGGACATGGACACCTTAGATCTCCTCAAAGAGAAACAACGTGAGGGGGAAACCTTTACTAGCTACCTACAACGGTGGCATGCTTTAGCAAGTCGAATGAAGACCCCTCTAAAAGAAAAAGACATGGTCACTCTTTTCATGGAAAACTCTCATCCTGACATGGCCCATAATTTTAGGTTACATTGCACATCACCACCTTCATGGAGATAGTAGAAAAGGGACCCATCCTTGAACATGCCCTTATTGCCAAATGACACATCAAAATACATAGTCATGATAAAGAGAGGTCATTTGGTGATAAACCATGATTCTGGAACAAGAAGAAGAATGCGGTGAATGATGGCGTGACAGACACTAAACATGTCCAAGTGGCTAATGCATCCCAAAAACAACAACCGTCTATACCTAACGCCATCTTTGTGCCACAGGGGACACCTCGCCCTCCTCAACAGTTGAACCAGAACAATCAAGGGAACACCAAACGTCAATATTCTCAATTAGGAGAACCTCTAAGTGTTGTCTTTAATAAGTTGTTACAAATCAACTATCCCATCACGTACCCTATCACCAAGCCATTTGATGAGTCCAAACCCAAGCCCATGTGGTTTAAGGAAAATGAGTATTGTGAGTTCCATAAAATCAAAGGACACTCTTTAAACAAGTGTCAAGGTCTGAAAAACTACATCCAAGATCTCATTGATCGAGGTGATATCAAGGTTGACCCCAGTCAAGCTTCGTCATCCAATGCTCAATTACAGATATATCAAAACACCTTTCCAAATCATAATCAAGGCCCAAGCACATCTAACAGTAATCCCCAAGGAAAAAGCACAAATAATGTGAGCTACAAGAAGGTGCCCTTCAATTACAAGGGTGTTATTCATTACATTGAGTAGGTGGAACCCTGTGTATCCATGATACATGTTAAAGCCAAAGACCCTCAATGTGTTGTTACTACACGACGAGCCCGCATCATTGTCCCTGCAGCCTCTGCACCTGCCCAATCAACTCCTATAAGCTCTCAAAACAACATCCTTGATCACTTAAGAAAGACCCCTACTCATATATCCATTTTGCATTTGCTTAAGTCTTCCCCGGTACATCAAGAAATCCTCAATAGAGCCCTACAGGAAACCCATGTGCCAAATGACATCAACCCCACACAATTCCAAGCTTTGGTGGGACACTTGGCTTTATATCATCAACTGCATTTCAGCCAAAATGATATGCCAGACATCGATGTCAATCATAATCACCCCTTACATATCAAAGTTGTGGTTTCTCACCATAAAATAAAAAGGGTCTTGGTAGATAATGGCTCTGCCCTCAATTTGTGTACTTTGAAATTCATAAAATAGGTGGGGTATACTCAAGCAAATTTAAGTAACCAGATCATCACAATCAAAGCCTATGATAATGCAGAAAGAAATTCAAAGGGAATTATCAGTCTTCCTACCCAAGTGGGACCTGTGCTTCAATATACTACCTGTCATGTCCTTGATCTGGACTTACCATATAATCTCCTCCTTGGCCACCCGTGGCTCCATGCTATGCAATTCATCCCCTCCACGTACCATCAGTGCCTAAAATTCCCCATCAATGGACAAGAAGTCACCATCTACGCTGACCCCCAACCATTTGAATATTGCCGCGCTTTAGAAGCGTCATTTCCCCATTTAGATTATTGTCCTGGTGTTGAAATGGGGACATCCCGATCATCATCCACAAATCCACCCTCCATCGCGATAACCACTCCATCCTCCACCACTGATCCTACGGTCACCAAAGTCCAGATCATTGACAAAGGGTGTGGTGAATACGAAATGCATACGGCTCTCAATGTAGTAACCATGCCACCGTCACCACACGAGTATGGTCAACCTTTGCATGTTACACAAAAGGAAGAAAAAACTATCGCCTTTAGTGGTAAAAACATCCCTACCACCACTTTTAGATCCCCAAGTGTGAAGATAGATGCACCAGAAGAGGACATAAGCCAATGGGTCTACTGAGAAGAACCCCAGCTGGACCCTCCTCTAAAGGAATATTTTTAGGAAGCATATCCATGGTCAACTAAGTTTGCAGAAAAATATAACTACCAAGGCAGGGGCCTAGGTAAAGAAGAACAAGGGCGGTTGCAACCTATTGATACACCAAAGCTATCAAAAAACATAGGCATTGGGTATGACAGAAAATAGAAAAGCCTTGCAACATCATCTAATACTTCCAATAGTATCGTCGTGGACGATGGCTCACTGGAAGACATAACCAAGGAGGAATCCATCATACATGCGTACAATGACGTTGATCACACTGACTTATCATCCATGTTCGAATTCCTATCCGTCTGCACCATTAGCCTATCTCTTTGTCACCCTGAGCTTATTGATTAGGACCTACGTAAACCACACCTGTCAATATGTCTGTATATACACATGTCAACCTTATGGGAATGGGGGAGGATGAACACTCCAGTCGCAAAAAAAAAGAATAAGAAAAGTAAAAAGCGGTCATCTAGTGAAAACCTCCCTGAGGCACTTCCTGACCTTGAAAAAGTAAAAATAAAGGACGCACCCGATGGTGAAAACCTTGAAGAGGCACCCAAAGATGGGGATGTTCATCTTCCCCTTGTAGGAACTCAATTATCCACCCGATCATCCATTCTAATTGAAGAGACTCAAGAAGTTAATCTGGGTACTGCTGAAAATCCTAAAATCGCCTATGTGGCTAAGTCACTCTCAGAGCAAGAGTATCCAGTCATCATGCAGCTACTCCGAGAGAGAATCATCAACTTTGCTTGGTCATATTCAGACATGCCAGGCTTAGACCCTACCTTAGTGGTTCATCATCTAGACGTTCGCCCAAATGCCAAGCCTTTCAAACAAAAACTCCAGAAAATGAACCCGCAGGTAGCATTGTTAGTCAAAAAAGAATTGGAAAAGTTACTAGAGGTAGGTTTTATTAGACCAATTGACTACTCTGAGTGGATCTCCAATATAGTACCGGTTGCCAAACCAAATGGAGATATTCGGATCTGCACGGACTTTAGGGACCTTAACAAGGCCTGCCCAAAAGATGACTTCCCTCTACCTAACATTGACATGTTGGTCGATCTCACAGCTAGACATGAGATGCTCTCCCTTATGGATGGCTTCTTTGGTTATAATCAAATTTGAATCGCACCTAAGGACCAACGCAAGACCGCCTTCACAACACCTTGGGGCACTTTCTGTTACAATGTTATGCCCTTTGGTCTAAAAAATGTGGGGGCAACATATCAGAGAGCAATGACAGTCATCTTCCATGACTTCATCCATATCATCATGGAGGATTATGTTGATGACTTGCTAGGAAAATCAAAAACATGAGCAGAACATCCTGCTATCCTGAAGTAGATCTTTAAATGGTTAGAACATTACAAGTTACGGGTAAATCCAAAAAAGTGCATCTTTGGGGTTACATCAGGAAAATTGTTGGGTTTTATAGTCTCCTGAAGGGGTATTGAAGTTGATCCCGCCAAGGTAAACGCTATTCTGGACATGCCACCTCCATGCAATCTGAAGCAGTTAAGAAGTCTCTAGGGGAATATGCAGTCCATCCGTTGGTTCATAGCCCAGCTAGTAGATAAATGTCAGCCATTCACCCATCTTTTGAAGAAAGATTCCACCTTTCGATGGACCCAGTAGTGTCAGATGGGTTTCGATAAAATTAAGGAATATTTAGCTCATCCACTAATCTTGATGTCGCCTATTCCAGGAAAACCCCTCCTTTACATCTCTGCTACTTTAGTCGCGCTGGGGGAATTATTGGCACAACATGATGAGTCGTTCAAAGAGAGGGCAATCTACTACATCAGTCGAACATTGGTTGGCTATGAGTTAAATTACTCCCCCATGGAAAAAGCTTGCCTTGCACTAGTCTTCAGCACACAGAAACTTTGTCATTACATGCTCAGCCATCCAATCAAATTAATCGCTAAAATTGATCCCTTGAAGTATTTGTTATCTAGAACCACTCTAACTGGCCGCATGGCCAAATGGGTCATGCTCCTAAGTGAATTTGACATAGATTATGTAGAGCGAAAAGCCATAAAAGGACAACTCATAGCTGATCAATTGGCTGAGGAACCATTAGTAGATGCCTACTTGCTAGACACTGAATTCCCATACGAAGAAATCTACATAGTCACAAAAGCACTAGCTTCGATGCTATATTTTGATGGCTCGTGCACTCATAGTGGATCTAGAGTAGGAATTTTATTAATTACCCCTCAAGGTGACTACATCCCAAAATCATTCAGGATAGCATTCCCATGTACCAACAACATCGCAGAGTACGAAGCTCTCCTCACCGGCCTCATAACTGGAAAGCAGTGGCACATAACTCATTTGAAAGTCTTTGGTGATTCTTTGCTAGTCATTATGCAAGTTAATGATGAATTCCTCAAAAAAGATGATAAACTGTTACCCTATAAATGCATGGTGGATGATTTCAAGAAATACTTCACTTTTATACAGTTTGATCAAATTCCTCGGGTACAGAATAAAGTGGCAGATGCAATGGCCACTATTGGTTCCCTGATTGACATGCCTAAAGACTGAACAGAATGTGAGTTTCTTGTTGAACAACTTTTAATCCCTGCATATGATGTTCCTGAGACTGATATGGTGTGCGATATTGTAGGTCCCGCCTCCCCTTGGTATCAAGACATACACTTATCTCCATGATAATATCATAACCCCAAAACTTACACGCAACCAACGCAAATCCTTTATCCATCACTCTTCTCGATACATCATTGTTGGTGATACGCTTTATTGTCGTGGGTATGATGGAATCCTCCTTAGATGTCTGAATGAGACTGAGGCCTACGTGGCACTAACGGAAGTACATGGTGGTATTTGTGGAGCTCACTCAAATGGTATGGCTCTGGCCAAAAGAATCCTACGAGTTGGATATTATTGGCCTACATTGGAACATGATGCTTGTGAATTTGTGAAGAAGTGCCTTCCATGCCAACAACATGCAGATTTGATTCATGCCCCAGCACAAGATCTTCAGCCCCTCCTAGCACTGTGGCCCTTTTCTCAATGGGGTTTCAACTTGATTTGCAAGATTTACCCACCATCATCCAACGTCCATACATTCATAATCACCGCCACTGAATACTTCACTAAGTGGGTGGAAAAAATGCCACTCTCACAAATCACCGGTGTCCAAATCTCAAAATTTATCCTTTACCATATTCTGTACAGATATGGTATCCCATCCACCATCCTCTCTGATAATGGGAAACCCTTCAAAAACCAAGCCATGAAACACCTCTGTGACACCTTTTATATCTAGCATCGTTGGTCAATGCCTTATTACCCTCAAGGAAATAGTCGAGCAGAAGCAACTAACAAGACCCTTATCCACATCCTCAAGAAGGTTGTCAATAACACTGGATGAGATTGACACCTCCATATTCATCCTGCCTGCTGGGCATACCGTACATCCATCTGCACCCCGACAGGCGCCACCCCCTATTCTTTAGTATATGGTGCTGAAGCCATCTTGCCAATTGAAGTTGAGCTCCCATCACTGATGATTTCTTTGAAGAATCTTATTAGCGAAGAAGATGCTCGTGTTGCACAACTTGCATAGCAGGAATTACTGGATGAACGAAGAATAAAAGTCTATGATCACCTGCAAGCATACCAAAATCACCTCAAACATAATTACAATAAAAAGGTTCGTCCTAGACAATTCTAGGTTTGTGAGCTCGTTCTCAAAGAAAACCAACGCACTCAACCGGACTGTGATAAAAAGGGAAAATTTGAGGCTAACTAGTTAGGGCCTTATATCATAGTCGCCAAATATGGATCTGGGGCCTACAGATTGACTACTCTTGAAGGAGATCCCCTTGACAAACCCATCAATATCATCCATCTAAAGAATTTATATGCCTAAGTCCACTTGGTAACCCCACCAAAATCAGAAAATCAAAAAAATCAAAAAAGTAATAAAAAATCCAAAAAATAGTAAAGAAAAATAAATCTATCCTATGGTGAAAACCACCTCTTGGTGGCACCTTGGATAATGATGGATGGTGAAAACCTGGTAACATGTGTCATCCATAGAGGGCTTAATCATTATCTACCTGACATCCTAGTCATTTTATGCTTTCATCCGCAATATCGTCCTCACCTACCTCAGCCTAGGTCGCTTGGTATTTATTGATTAAGCATTAGATGACTCATCTAGCCTATCCCTCATTCTGAGCATTTTAATATCCCACTTTGAGTTTAAGTCATTCATTCCCTTTGTCGGTTAGTCTGTGTCACCATATAGGATCATCCATCATGTCGGTCTCCATCTAGATCTCATCCTTCCGCATCACTTTCATCCTTTGTTGAACTACGTTGCTCCTGCACTTTCACATAGGCAAGGCTGATCATTCGATCTGCCCCCGGGGCATTTTGGATCAACTTGTTTTGGTCCTCCATCACTTCACCTTCATCATCCTCTTTCCGCTTTATCCATGGTCTTTTCATCAAACTACGTTGCCCCTGCGCTTTCATGTAGGCAAGGTTGGTCATTTCATCGTCCCCCGGGGCATTTGTCTGTCGTGTTTTGTGTCCTCCATCATCGGTCACCATTGTCTTCTTTTCGCTTTATCCATGGTCTTTTTCCATGAACTATGAGGGCTCTGTGCTTTCACGTAGGCAAGGCTAATCTCTGATCGGCCCCCGAGCCCCTAGGTCTTTAGGTTGTGTCAGTCTCATGTCTTGTCTCCCTTGTGTCGTGTCGTTAAGCTATGCCCTTATCTAGCTGGTTCTTAACAAACAAGATCCACTTGTATCAACAAATCCAATCAGTTGAATATCCTAGACCATATCGATATTTTCGCTTAGTATCCATCATAGGTCTCAATAGGATGCATCCTTCCTAACAGACCTCATCAATCCCATCTATCTCCTTGATCCTATGGCAAAGGACATTTGAAATTGATTGCGATCTTTTGATGCTTTTGACTTTTGTTTATCATTTGAGCTCCCTATCATCACTTGTCAAGGCCACCATAATCCATCATATTATGGCATGTTTTGATTGGTCCACATAGGGGCATATCTTGATCTTTTGTTTGATTGTGTCTTCTTGGTTGTCCCACGTAGTACCCACCAAGATCCCCGAGGTCTTGTGTTATGTTGGGGCATCTTTTTGTGCTTGTGGTTATCTCAATACCTAGCCTGACCAAGGTCTTTCTTTGTGACTTTGGGGTGTTGGGATAGCCTTCTTGTCTATTGTGTTTGTTTCATGCATTAGACACTAATATGCCTTGGTTCCACATACCCTGGTATTGGGTGTCTTATGCTATAGCAAAAATCAGTGCTCCAAAGATGGCAAATTGTATTAGGATGGCATTTCATAATCATGACCATTGCATTACATTCATCCTATGATTTTGGTTGTGCAAATATTTATCTTCCATCCCCTATTCTTTTCAGGATTCTAAAAGGTTTTGACAGGTGCACACTCACACCATGTCCGCATACATCTTCCACTATCATCTAGGACCCTGTTGACACTTATCATGAAATAATTACATTTTAGATCCATACATTTGCACACTATCTTAGGTTCATCCATAATATCGCCACATGCAATATCAAGTGTTAAGTCCACCATCAATACCGTCATAATACATCCATTACATCCTGCATATTAGTCGCACATGCACATAACCATCATAAGCATATAAAATATAAGTATTTGTCACATCATCATAAGCATATCCACATCTATCTTAATCATATATATCATACAACATAGGCATTCATCATACATAAAAAAACAAAAATCACCATCCATTACATCCTGCATATTAGTCGCACATGCACATAACCATCATAAGCATATAAAACATAAGCATTTGTCGCGTCATCATAAGCATATCCACATCTATTTTAAACATATACATCATACAACATAGGCATCCATCATACATGAAAACAAAAATCACCATACATTACATCCTGCATCACACACATTAGTTGGCATGCATAAAGCCCCTCAAAAACCATCATACATAAAAATATATATATAAAAACATCCATACATATAACATCCACAAAAGTCATCATAGATAACTACCATCATATGACCATCCACATATGCATCAACACAATCATCTATAGATCTCAAATCCATCACACATAAAACATGAGGTCAATAAGAGCTATCGTATATATAAATATACCACAAGTCCACAGTAAATCTCATAGTCAAGACTAACATATAATAATGTCATCAATGTCATCACAATCTATGACCATTGTATACAAAAATCATCTAATCAAAACACCAGTACAAGGTCCTGCAAATATCCATTGCAACTCTACACTATCCATCTACCCTGCACCTGTCAAAAACATAGTATCCTGTCATCTACCAAATGAACTCCCCACATCTGATCTTTGTGGAGAATCAGGTACTGCTCCCTTGCCTGGTGAAACCCCTGGTGAATCACTGTAACCTCGGGTCCATGTCCCCAATGACTGAAACGACGTTGGCCTTTGAGGTGTCTATCAGGTGTAACAGAATGTCTGTTGTGCTAGATCAGGAACCACATGATAATATGCAGCCATCCAAAATCCTGCCTCTCTCATGTTCTCCTCTCACTCCGCAACCTGGACCCGAGTGGAATTCCACTCCTAATGATACCTGTCTTGGTCCCTAGTAATGACTCTCCTCTCCTGCTCCCATGCCTCTTGACCCAACTAGCTCTGCACTAGCTCTGCCTGTAATTGGCCCCTCATCTCCTCTGCAGCTGCTGCCTATGCCACCGCTACATCTCTCTCTCTCTCCACAACCTGTATATCTGCTCCTGGCATTCCACCATCACCCTAACCTGCTGATGCATGAGCCATCGCGACATCCCTCTCCGCCTGTAGAGTCTGTATCCGTATCTCTGCTACATCTCTCTCCCTCTGAGCTGCTTGTGCCCGAGTCACTACTGTATCCCTATCCCTTTGAAGAGCCTGTGCTCTCAGTTCTGCTGAATCCCGCTCTCTCCAGAGAGTCGATACCTCTGCTACTGCCTCCTCTCTCCTCCTCTACAGTGACTGTATCTCCACCTCTACCAATGCTCTCTCATTCTGAATGTGTGCCTGTGCCGCATCCCTCTCCACCTCCATCGCATGCGCCTGTGCCTATGCTACATCCCTCTTAGCCTGCATAATCCGTGCCTACTCCCTGACCTCATTCTCCCTCTCCTGCATCAGCCCCATCTCTCCAACTGTCTGCTCAAGGCACTGTACTCTATCCTGAAGCTCATCTCAATCTCGCTAGAGATCTCCCGACTGCTAGCCAATATATCTTGTCCCCTGATCTTCCCCCTAATCCATCCTCCCCCCTGGCCCCCCCTGGCCTATAAAACCACGACCTCCACCTGCAATCTGTCGTGATCCCATGTTACACTGGTCAACTCACCCTGCATCCTTTGTAGCTCTGATTGTGCCCTGTCTCTCTCCCTCACCGCTCCCCCTAGCTTGAAAACAATGGCATCATAATCTCTCAGTGCCTCTCACTGTACTCTAGCTAGCTCGGCCTCAAGAGCCCTCACTCTCCGCTCCGCAATCTATAATCTTGCCTCTGCTCCTCTCGCCTGTACAGTGGGATCCTTTGGTACCACATAAGGAACCAATGCTAATGACTTTGCCTCCATAACATCCCCCTCTGCCACATCCCTGTCTACGTCCATCGCATCATCCTCCCCACCTGCTTGCTCCGTCTCAACCTCCCCACTCACTTGCTCCATCTTATCATCCTTGGCCCCTACTCCTGTCACCCCTCATAGTCCTCCACAATATGGCAAACCCGAAATCGTCCCACTTGTCCCTATCTCTCCACCACGAACCGACGTCGTATTGACCTCCTCTCCTCCTCTGGCGTTGGTGTAACATCCTCATCCTCTCTATCCTCCTACTCTTGTCGAGCCTCGTGACTCTCCGCAATAGGCTGAACCCGCAACCGTCGTGGCTGACCATGTTTTCCTACCACAAACTGTCTCCTCCCATCCTCTAATGCCTTCCTCGCACCTACCACCTCCACATCCTCCACATCCTCCACATCCTCCTCATCCTCCCCATCCTCCACATCCCTCACCTCCTCCACCCTCTGCCCCCCTGGGCTCTCTGTGGCTGTCCCCTCCCCTGCACTCTCTCCCGCTGATGACCATCTCTCCAACCTCACCTCTGATGTCTCCTCCTCCTCCTCCCTGGTCTACCCACCTGCTCTATCTCATCAGGCTCGTCCTGTCCCCCTTGATCTACCACTGCCACAGCCTCTTGTCGCTGCTGCACCCCCGCTCTCCTCTCTCTCCATAGTCTCTACTCATCCTCTAGTCTGACACCCACTACCCTCAAAATAGGTTGAACAGGAGTAATCCTCTCCCATAACCTATTCTAGAACCACCTCCGATATCACTCGGTCACAACTGACACCTACTCTCCTCCAACTCTCCCTGGATAAGGCACATGTCCTGATGCTCTAGCTATACCTGGTGCTATGCAGCCTTCCCATGGTATCTCTCTACTATACCGCCAGAACATGATAGGCACTGTTAGAATATCCTGTATCACTCCAAACTGCCTCAACACTCTGTCTGGTCGATGCGACTCTACTATGTACAGGAAAGTCTCAATATTAAAACACCTGCTCAGAAAGTAACCCTCATGTCTCCTCATATCAGTCCATCCCCTAAACTGACGCAACCTATATGGCCGCCACTCTATATCCCTTGGATGTAGATCATCAAAGGCTCTCCTCCACCCCTTCATATCTTCTTGCATCTCATAGCGTAGAACCCAACCTCTCACCTCCCCATACTCCAACACCACGGGCTTGCGATCATCAATTGTCCCCGCCCTCACCACTCTTGGCCTCATCACTACAATATGCTCCCATGCCCAAATCTACAGCAACATCATATGTGTCAGGCTCGATATCCTCCGGTAATAGATCCCGTGCATATCTCTGTATAGATGAGTAAATACACATGACCCCCATGAAAACGACCCCCCTCACTACTTGACAATGTGTCGAATCACCTCCATATACCGAAAGCTACATGTACGTCTACTCCGATCTGGCAACAATATCCCACTAATTAGACCGCATAGGAACAACAGTAAGGCTAGCACCCCCACTAACAAACATTGGTCCAAATCCAACGGACCCTTCACCAGGGGCAACTCCTCGCGTCTAAACAATACTCTAATGGTCTCTTATAACTCTGCCCCTATAGACACCACCTCACTCACTAACCATCTGGCTATCGGCAGCCTCAGGATGTGCCACACATCCTTCAAAGTAACAGTCATCTCTCTTGTAGGGAGATGAAACGTAGATGTCTCTGAGCTCCATCTCTCTATCAACGTTGTCAGTATCACCTAATGGACTCTAACTATTGGAAACTGAATACAGTGTCCTAAACCCCCATGATCCAAGGCTGTTTGATCCTCCTCGTTCATTGATGTTATCGTCACTACCATCACCTCTGATCGTCGCTCATGTGTCCGTATCCACTCCAAACTCTACACACACGAAAATCTTCTCATTATTTCCTTTATTTTTTGCATTTTCGTCTTTTTTTTTTCCTCCTTTTTCCCTTTCTTTTCCCTCTTCCTTTTTCCTCTCCCCAGGTAGCGCCTTGGCGAGATTCTGACCTGGTGGAATGCTTGTTAGGCGGCTCCCGGCTCGCCTCCCTGGCAGCTCGCCCTCGGTGTCTCCACCAGGTTGCTCTGCCCGGGGCTCCACCGGGTTGCCTCACACCGGTTCCGCCCACCTCGGCGGCTCCCCCATGGTGGATCGCCAGCCGGACGGCCCAGGCGAATCCACTCACGGCCGGGGCAGCTCCGCTCTTGGACATGGCGGCAACGCCCAGGGCCGAGGCGGCGGCGCCCTGGAGCAGGGTGGCTACGCCCTGCCCCAGTTTTTCTTCCCCCCATTTTTTTCTTAACCTTTTTGCCTTTTTTTCTAAAATCTAATCCCGACCCATTTTCTTGATTTTGCTAACAAACAAAACTCATGTTTTCAATTTTTCAAAGTCTATCGAAAAATATGTTAAAAATGTGTAAATTCAATATATGGGTTTTGTTACCACTCACATGCTGTGGGACTATATGATGTGGGACCGCGTGCTCGTTGTATAATACATGCATCTCGTCTGCCCGGTGCACAATCTATGTATCGTTGTCTGTCAGCATCGTCCCTCCTCGGTCGCTTTCTCTTCTCTACTCTCCTTCTTTCAACTGCTATAGTAAAAATGACTAAGGTAATTTTTGAAATTACCTTTTTAACCCTCTTCTTCTCAAAAGGTATTTTTTACCCTTTATTTATCTTTTTCTTCCTCCAACTAATTCCTAACTTCCCAAGGCTGCCATTTGCAAACCGTGCGTATGATCACATCCATTCAAAAACCAAAATTGCTTGATTTTTTGGGCTCTGTCCAATGGTGCCTTTCTTTTCTTCTTATCAAGACATCGTCTGGGGACCCCTTTTTCCTCCCCCAACCGCCCTCTCGAGGGGGCATACCCTACTACCATTCCTCCATTCCTTTAGCATAGTCATTGGGGCATCATCAACCTTTTCCATGCTAGGGGCATCACCATCTATCATTCCCTCCCTTATTTGCATTTTATTTTTCTTCGAAACATTGTTATTCTAACAATATTTTGAAGAGGGGCAAAATGTAGACATCTAAATTTAATCACTCCCATATGATTAAATTTACTCCCTTTTTGTCTATCATATTAAATATTAATTTATTAAATTAATATTACACCTTTTGTCTCATATCTGTAAATTATTTAATTTAATAACTAAATGCTTTATCTTTCACCTTCTTCCTCTCTAAATTAAATAAATACACCAATTTATTTAATTTAGTCATTTTTGACCCTTTTGATTAAAAAACAATTTAAAATTCTTCATTCTCTCTCTCCTTGTCACATCCTCCATGATCTTGCTCTAATCTGAATTAATTTAATTAATTCATGATTATGATGTGTATCCTCTTAATCAAAAATTAATGTCACATCCTCCTACATTTTCCACTTGCCTCTAATCTTCCATTAATTATTCTAATCAAATATTTGCACAACCTTAACCAAGGTCATTAGCCATATTTAGCACCACCTGTTTAGTTAACCTTTGCATTTATCTCTTTTTAGCATTGACCCTCTTTCCCATGTGAATTTTTAATTCACATTTATTTATCCTAGATTCTCCCCTTCCCTATATGAATTTTTAATTCACATTCTATCTTCTAAGGCTTCTAGAACCTTGGACTTGTCACATCACCCACATGTGACCAAGTCCCACCTTTTTGGAGCTCACCTTTTATCCTTTAGACTCTCCTAAGAATGTGAATTTTTAATTCACATTTATATCTCCAACCACCTCTCCTTTTCCCATGGAGATTTTTGAGGAATTCCAAAATTCCTCAAATGTCCCTTTCATTCTCACTTGGGGACAAGAAATCCCTTTTTGAGGAAATATTCTCACTCTCCAAGGTACTTGGAAGGTACTTGTCTTTCCTCCACCTCATGTACCTTTTGGCCACCTCACTTACACCTCATCTCTTCTTAGCCACTTCACCATCCACATATCAAGATGTGAGGGCTTGTGAGTTCTCAACCCACCATAGCCCTTCATCTTGACCTTTTTGGATGAATCTCAACTGTTGAATTCTCTAAAGAATTCAAATTCTCCTATAAATACCCCCTCCTTAAGGGCATTTTCAACACTTTTTCATTGGAGCAACCTTATGCTGTCAATTTGCATTCTCAAACATTCACTATCATTTAACCATCCACTTTGATCATCTTGCATATTCAATCTTTCATCTAGTTACATCAAAAGCCATCTAAGAAGCACACAAATTCATCTAAATCAAGGGCCAACCAAGGAGTCTTCAACAACAAGGAAGGTATAATCGATTTGCATTTTATTTCGTCTATTTTTCTTGTTTTATCACTCTTTAGGCTAATAATTGAAGTGTTCTTAGTATTTTTCCACTTGCATTTTTAGTTATTTTGCACATTAGAATGGGGTAAAATTTTGAGGTACACAGATATCTTTAAACATTAGCATGCACTAGTGTAGAGACTTCAAATTTGCCACCCAAATTCATTGTGAAAAATTTGTAGCAATTGTGTTACAATTTATGCAAATTTCACAAGATCCTCAAAAACTCAAATGAAATTTGACAAATGTTAAATGATTTTGACTGAACTTTGAACACAAGCCTTTCAATATACAAAATGGATGGAAACCTTAATATGAACTTTGGTAAGACAGTAGGCCAAGGCTCAAATAATAGTTAGAAAAAGCTTCAAATAAATTGACTCTATAGGTAAACATCACCATATATTATAGTGATATTTGATAAGACACTCTAGAGAACTAATATTTACTAAACTTATATTTCCCCAGTAGAGTCACCAATCTATTGGTGGTTTTTAAAGAACCAATCAAATCTCACCAAATATTTATAAGTTTACCACTCAATTTTTGAATATCTGAGAGATAGTTGTCCAATTAACAAGATGAAGCAATAATGCTTCCTCTCCTGCACTTCGGGCTCTACAAGACCCAAAAGGGTAATCCCATAATGTATATCTTATGACTCTCCTAAAAAATTAACTTATACATTGTATAACAAAGAAGATGTATCCCATCAAAGGCTAAATAAATGAAATCTTTCAAGAAATTGGCACTTCTTTTAAAGAATTAAACACCTAAAGCTGATAATACAATACAATACCAACCATAAAAAAAGGTAGATCAATTTAAATATTATTTATAAATGATGTTCTCAAATTGGATAACCAAAACCATGGGAATTGTATATAAGACTTAAGGGGTGTTGTCATAATAGTGGTTTACAATTCCTGAGAGGAACGAATTTTAGCTGAAATCACATATTTTTAGAAAATATAATGATTTAAGCCTTAAAAAGTTCCATTTTAAGGATTCCAATTGAAGAGGGTTTGATCAAATCACCTTAGATCAAAACCCCTTGGATAGCTTGCTAGTTTTAAACCATACCTATAAATGCATCTCCTTTACACCTATCAAAATGCTAATAAAAATCACTTTTGATTTAGATTTTGGGGATCAAATGAATTCATTTAAAATTTATTTCAAATGATTATGGTAAGCACAAGCTATCCAATGAATATAATTTTAATATGTTTTGGTTTTGTTATGTATTTGTTTTTAAGTTTTATTAAACATAGGTTTTTCATCAAAAATACATTTTTTGTTCTTCACATGTGGAAAAATAGAATATTATCAATTTTTTTTTTGCAAAATATGAGTGCACTAGATATTGAAGTCCTTGATCCAACAAAAAATTAAATTAAATTTTGACATATACAAAAAAAGTTACGTTATATGACTGTGTCTGAATTATAATTCGTTTGACTTTGAAACTTGATTAAGGAAAAAATATTCAATAAAAAACTATCTAACCAAGTGGAAGCACTAGATATCAGAGTTACAAATCTAAATTTGAAAGAATTAGAATTTTATCCTTCATGGAAAAAAGTTATATGTTATACGTGCATCACTTTTTAAAAATGTTGTTTTCTAAAAAATCTATTTTCGGGAGATGGAAAAAGAAGTGCAATTTGATTCCAAAAATTTTGAAAAAATATTTTTAGAATCTACAGACAAAATTTGATGAGACTCTAGTTTGCACCATCTTCAAATTCCTCACAGTTTAGCCGCTATAGGTGCCCGAATGTGAAAATTTAGTTAAAAATAATAATTTCAGTGTCCAGTTTGGCCAAAAATTGTAAACCACTATTATGGGATCACCTTAAGGTAAGTGGCATATTTGTGGGCTAGGAATCAAAGAAAATTGAATTGCAAGGTAAGTTTAATTCTAAACATCCATGGCCTACTTGAGATTTCTTTGAAATTCACAAATTAATAATCAGATTCTACGACTACTTATCAGATCCAATTAACCTACATACAAATTTATGATTTGATCAAAGCGTTTTAACTAACCCATTGAACTAAAGCTAAAATCAAAATGTACATCAAAGCATAATGACAATGAAGATTAATGAAATGATCCTTGATCATAGTTTTCATTAATAATTTAGATACAGAGTAAAATTGGAGAGATGATAGACTCTGAAAACTTGCATTATCATTTAGATATGCTTAGGAGCCATACAATTGAAAAAATTCACTAACTAGACTCAAAGCTTAAGACAAAGACTTTAAACATGTTCTCTTTGTGTTTACAATTTGCATAATTCGGATCCAAAATTCAACAAGAAACCTGTACTAATCGCCTAGAATTCCCTTTTATGAGAACAAGGGAGAAAAACATCCTAATTGGACTGCTACGACACATATTCCCTTTGCATTTATACCTACACTTTCAATTGGAGGGAATACACATGATACAAATATTATTTCTACTTGTTACGAGAAGCAAACCTACCTTCCAAAAGGCACATGTTGAAAAGAATAATCTTCAAACTATTGTAGCACATTCATTCCATCAAGAAAAATGACAAAATTTATAAAGATAGAAAAGGAAAACCAATATCTAAGTCAGCATCCACATCATTAGCAATCAACATTTACCTATGGTACCCTTAGTTAGGAGACACATATTTTTTACGCATTATAATCTCAAAGGCTAGACGTATACTATACTTGACCAAGTATATATGCTCTATTTTGATACTCATAGATCCAATTCATCAATAAATATCCTTTTCCACTTTTCATACTCTACATCAGATGGCCAATTGAAATAAGTGATTTCATCCATCTTTTTTCTATATGGAGAGTACTTTTTCATTTCTAAATTGGCCTCCTTGTCAAAATCTTCTAAAAATCTGATGATGAGAGACAATTTCTCCAAAGCATCTTTTAATATGTCAATTTCAACCTTCTCAAAAATAAATTTTGATTGAGAAGCAATTCCAGTATCTACCTAATGCTCCCACATTTGTAGGGACTTTACCTCATCATGGGTATGTTGAATATTAGGCAACAATGTTAATTTTTCCTCATCATATTTGGCCTTCAATTCTCTTAATTTAAGTTCTAATGGGGCTGAATATCCTTGAAAATTTTGTTCCTTAATCTTACTAAAAAATTTATAATTTGGAACCACCCTTGGATATCTATCTTCCTATTGCTAAGCCCCTTTCCATGAGTATCAAGTTCTCAACCCTAGGAATCTATTTACATAGGATTCGTGTTCCCAATTCTTTATCCCTCTAAGATAACCTTATTTCCCATAGCATCAAGAAATAATTTGCATGAAGACTATTCAATTTTCCTTGAATCTTGTTATTCAGATGCTTCAAAATAGTGTGAACAATCTTTGAATTGTTCTCATACATTGTGTCCCACATTTGTTCAAGCAATGTGTTGTACACCTCAACTTGTTGAAGTAGTTGTTGCTTCGTGGGCTCACTAGATGGAGCTGCACTTGATGTGCTTGGATCCTCTACTACAAGCAGCTCTTGATCCATATTGTAAGGAACAATTGAAAATGATTGCTTAGGTGGGAAAGGATGTGACTGAGGATGATTCATGGGAGAAATGGGAGCATTATGGCTTCTGCTAGCTAGCCCTTGAGACCTCAATATTTCCACTTGTTTCCACAATGCTAGCTCTATTTCAAGTTCAAAAACCCTCTATTTACTCTTATTATATTCATCAATAAGCTCATTGTGCTTACTTCTATGAATATCCCTATCTTTAGTGAGGCTTTCAATTGTTTCTTTTATAAAATTAGCAACATTTATGGTCATGTAAACTTCTTCTAATGCTAGATTATCTGCCACTCTTTTTATAATCAGTTTCCCATTGAAGTCAGTCAGTTCTGCAACTCTAGGATTTCTAGAACTAAGAGATAATGACCATATTTCCAAAGAATCCCATTCTTAACTAAATGTAGACCCTGAAGTGCCAATTTGGCTTCTTCTTTAGTTTGGAATAGAGGCTTCTCATCCCTCCTTATAATATCAAGAGCAATTGTATTAGCTATATCCCATTCAGGCAATATTAAAACACCACTATTTTGCACAAGTTCCCTTCCTCCCCCAATTGAGATATTTTGAAATCGTTTCCTCATTTCCTTCCTTACATTGGCTTGAATATTGCTCTTAGGTAATTCAGGATGCAAGCTTCTCTTAAGGACAACCTTCTCTACATACTTTGAAGCTTTGGCTCTCCATACAAAATCCCTAAATGTTGTTGTTTCAACAAATGAATTATCATCCATGAATTCTCTACAAGCCTTCTATCTTATGTCATCCATATTACTTACGCCACTTAATTCTACCTTTCCCAATCTTAGGCTACTTGCTCTAGAACTTGATCCAACCTCCCTTGGAGGAGAGGGCATCCTCTATTGCATATCTTCAGGTGTTATCAGAATGGATTCTTCTTTAGTTTCGAATAGAGGCTTCTCATCCCTCCTTATAGTATAAAGTACAATTGCATCAACTATATCCCATTCAAGCAATAGTAAAAAACCACTCTTTTGAACAAGTGCCCTTCCTTCCTCAACTGAGATATTTTGAAGTTGTTTCCTCACTTACTTCCTTACATTATCTTGGATACTGCTCTTAGGTAATTTAGGATGCAAGCTTCTCTCAACGACAACCTTCTCTGCATACTCTGAAGCTTTGGCTCTCCATACAAAATCATTGAATGTTGTTGTTTCAACAAATGAATCATCCTCCATGAATTCTTTGCAAGCCTCCTATCTTATTTCATCCATATTACTTAAGCCACTTAATTCTACCTTTTCCAATCTTAGGTTGCTTTCTCTAGAACTTGATACAACCTCCCTTGAAGGAGAGGGCATCCCCTATTGAATATCTTCAGGTGTTATCAAAATGTCATCTTCATGAATATCAAGGTAATCAACAACCCTAATCTTTTCAACCCTTTGTCTTTTAATTGGTGGTTGCTCTAAGGTAGGGGAACCTCTAGGAGGAGAATCAACATCAATTATAACAGGTGGGGGTTGCCTAGGAGGAAATGAAACTAATCTAGTTGGAGAAGTTTCCCTTAAGTCCTCTGATGCAACAGGGCTTGGCATAGTCGACTCCTTCTTTACTATCTCCTTCTTTCTAGAATAAATCAAATTTTCTTGGGTGGCTGGTAAGAAGTCCTTTCCTCCTCCTATATAGATGGTCCTTCTTCTATTGCCAAAGCTTTTCCCTTCTCTATAATTATTTTTATCTAATCTTAGCACACCAACAACATTTTTATAGTTTTCCAAAACATAACTTACCCTATTCCATTCCCCTCGAATGTTGGGAAGAGGATCTTAGTCAGGATCTAGCTTCCTCATATTTGCTACCATCTTGTTGACAACTAGGTACATAGCTTTCCTTTCTTCGTGCACTTGTAAATCAAGGATATTTCTGATGACATCCTTAGGGTAATAGAAATTATGAACAAATACACCCAAATTAGTTCTTTCTTTTACTACAACAATGAAACCCTCAAGGTCATGGTTTCAAGGGTGTGTTGTCATCAGTCTATAGGGTTTAAGGATCTTATTGAAATCCATTCAGCCTCTCTTAACCATAACAAAATCTATAAATGTTGTGTACTCAAGGAAGAATAAACCCTTCTTTTTATTCTCTAGCAAGTGACACATTTGAGATCCTCCCAATTGGCTCATGACTTCCATAAATCCAATCCTGAGAGAAAAATATCTTGGTAGCACAAAAGGATAAATGCTTTTCCCATATACTTTGAATATATTTCTATCTAGATATGGGATGATGTCTCCCCAATTATGAGTTATATTCAATTCTGGCCTTCTCTCCATAGACCTCAAAAATTCATGAATTTTTTGTTGGATCCTTGGTAGATCAAAAACCAAGAATATCCTTAACTTGGAGGAAAAACAAATTGTGGAAAACCACATAATCAAATTTGTGGTCATCCTTATCTAGAATTTGGGTCCAACATTGGACCAGTAGCTCAAGATCATCCTCCTTCTTCTTCAATGAAATATCCTCACTAAAGTTCCTTTCTTCCTGGTATAAAAACATATGCATCAAAATGGAGTACCACTAGATTTTGACCCAATGCTTCACTTCTTTAAGAGAAATCAGGCCCTTATGGATATTCTTCTCCAAATAGGTAGCAATTTCATTGAACACATTGAATTTTGTGTGCTAAATGTTTGCTGCCATTTACATGTATTATTTTGGTATGGTATCAGGTGCATCAAAGCCAATGATTTTATACAAGGAGCAAATAGTTTTCCTAAAATAATTGGAAAAGTACCTCAGAGGAAAAGGTCCTTCTCATCTCTGCCAATGTTTATATGTTTTCTATTCTTTCCATGTCATGTTGAAGCACTGTGCATCAACAACATTTTGGTCCTAAACAAAACCCTTGTATTCTCATACTCCTTCCTAAAAGCATCAAGGCCAATAGGGATCATATCTTCATTCCATTCATACAATTTTAATATCTATGCAATCTCTTCCCTGGTGATCTTGACCATCTCAACACCATTACATGCCCTAACTATTCTTGACACGGGGTCATACCTTGTTGCAATATCCTTAAGTAGGTCTATATTCATGTACACATTTAGGACCACTAGTTTCCCCATGTCTAATCTCCAAGTATTATAGGTGGGAACTCCACAATTCCTAAAAAATTTCCACCCACTAATAGGTAGTTCAACATCCTTGATACAATGTTGTTTATCCAACAACCTTTCATAAATCCTAGGGCCATAGTATATTACTACTCCTTGATTCCTCTTGTTGGTCGACTAGGGTTTGAGTTGATCAACATTGTCTTCAAAAATTGGCCTAGTTGGGGTTTTAGAATGAGACCTTTGTCTTCTAGGAGCCATGGATAACTAGGAAGGTTCACAATGAACCAAGTAATTTTGACACAGAAAGGTTCAAAACATAATTCTTTCAATTAAAATCCTAGGGTGTAATTAGAAGATGTAGAATTGGAAAAGTTCAACAGAAAACTATAATATATCCACACTCTTAACACAATAAAGCAATTAAAATATGCAATCCCATCCATTTGGAAGAAAAAAATTCAACACTTTCCCTAATTTAGGATTGTTTAAACAAAGTATAGGAAACAACTTTAATTGTACTCACGACTTTTTGTATTTGCGAGAACTCTAATTTGTTCATGTTGCTACTTGAAAATTTTTGATCAATCGCCCAATTGCTCTGCATTCACTTGCAATCTTTCAATTGTGTGAGAAAATCAATTTTATGCGCATTTATGACCCAATTATGATAACTTCTAATGTCCCATATGTCATTACTGCTCACTTGCATGAAGCAAAATGGCTCTAACATCCATGTGTTTGATTTTAAATAGCAGTCATCAATCTTCTTCTAAGATGAAATGTCGAATGACTTAGATTGAGTCAAGGTGGTTTGAATTCTTGTCACCATCATTCACCAACTCATTAGCCAATGATAAAATGTTGATTGGAAGCCACATCACTCCTTCCCATGGGCAACACTTCCTTTCCCAATAAAATGAAACAATGCACGTGTTGCTCAATCACGAACCTCACACATCTCTAGCAAACATTATTTTAATGATGCAAGGTGTGCGGTGGATAGTTGAGATTTAAACTTGTGATTTCATGTGGACCACCAATCTCAAAACCATTGAGTGTCAAGGATATTGAAAAAAAACTAGGCCCCACCATGGAAAGGACACACATCAAGCAATCACGGGCCTCAAACCATCTTTGATAACCATTCTTTAAACCCTACGAGGTGTGCAATCAACGACCAAGATTTGATCCTTAAATTCAATGGGAAATATTTTTTCCATGCTAATAAACTTAGTTTTAATGGGGCCAAGACTAGGCCAATAGGATTAGGACCCTTAGGGTGAATACTTAGCCTAAAACCAATTCAACATAAAATAATTCCCCCCAACATAGGAAAAAATTAGAACCATGACACAACATTGGGCAACCGTCAGACCTAGGTGAAATGGCTAGTAAAGGCATGTCTCTGATGGCTTAGTTATGACTGAAGTGATTGGCAACTGGGTGAAAAAGGTCAATAGAGGATTAAAATTCCCAAGGTTTAAAACTTAATAAAATTGAGAGAAAGGTTATAGATCTAAAACCCTAAACTCTACCCTTGGGCATGGATGTAACTAACCATTATAGGGTATAGAACAAGCTCAAATTTTCAAAAAAATTAGGAGCTCTACCATGTTTCATGGTTGAGGTGCATATGTTTCCTTAAGGCCAACCTAATTGATTGTTTTGTGTCAAGGATGGTATAAATAGAAAGTGATTTATTGTATGAATTAAGAGCATAGTGGGTATGATGTGAAATATGTGAAATTTAACAAGTGTGGTTATCTGAGTGTGAGATTTAATTCCTATGACTCCTAGATGTAGTGAGCAGATGGTGTACACATTTTTCGTCTATTGAATGATTTTTTTGTGCTTCAATGGAATTATATCTTCCGCATAAGAGATGCATTGTTAGCAATTAAAATTAGTAGTGAGACAACCCTTCTTCTATCTTCTTTCTTCTAGATAGTGAGTCCTTTAATGGTAATGATCCCTTCTTTCTTTTGGGTAGTGAGACCTCCAGTTGTGAGCCTATTGTATTTAATGTTGTTATTGCTTTATATTGTGAGATAATCATAATCATGGTTTTCCCTTCTTGGTTTTTCCACGTAAATTTGGTGCTCTTATGTGTTTTGATGTGCTTTGATTACAATTTCATGTGTTTACATTCTACTAATGCATGATAAGGGTTTAATGGTTATTAATGGTTTAAGGGCTAATAAAGATCTAAATTTTAATGAGGTTTTTTGATGTTTTAATGTACAATTGATTCATCCCACCTCTTAGTTGTCTTATGCATCTAAAAATTGGTATGAAAGCAAGGTTCCTTGTAAGAAGCTTAATCGCTTGAGGTAGATTTGAATGCCACACAAGAAGGATGCTCCCTTGTTTGATGGGATGAATTATACATTCTAGAAAACTAGGATGGAAGGTTTCCTTATTTCCCTAGGGTTTGGAGTTTGGAAGTCAAGTGAAGATGGATATACCATGCCCACTAATGGTCCAACAATTGATGATGAGATCAAGGCATATGAGAACAATGCCAAAGAAAGGAATGGTGTTTTGATTAGTCTTGTTGATTCAAAACCTATGAAGGTTATGAGCTATAAATTTACTAAAGAAATCTAGAAGAATATGGAAAGTTTCTATGAAGGATATGATAATGTCAAGAAAGCAAGGATGCAAAATTTGAAGACCAAGTTTGAAACCCTAAGGATATTAGAGGATGAAGATATTGTAGGCTACATGCATAGAGTGGATGAAGTTGTCAATTTCATCAATAGCCTTGGTGGAAAATTTCTAGAAGATGAGGTGGTAAATAAGGTATTAAGAACTCTCCTAAATCTTATAGTCATAAAGTTTTTACTATTAAGGAAGTTTAGGATTTAGATCATTATTATAGAGATCAGTTTCTTGGTTCTTTAACTACTTTTGAATTGAGAGATTTTGGTCCAAATGATTCAAGAAAAGAGACTACTTTTAAAGTTAGAAAAAAAATAAGGATGATGGATTAGATCTAGGTGATCTTGATGAGATAGAAGAAAATTTTGTTAGGAGATTTAAAAAGGGGACTCAAAAATGTAGAGTTAAGTTACCTTTCAAATGTTTTAATTATGAAAAGATAGGTCATTATGCTTCAAGATGTCCAGCCAAAGTTTTAAATAAAAAATATAAGGATAATAAAGGTAAATATATCAAGAGAAGTTATTATGTTAAAGAAGATGCTAGCATATCTGATGATGAATCTGACTACCCAAATGATGAAAATGATGAATGCTTATTCATGGCTCTAAATTTTGGAAATAACTCTACTTAATATGAAAGATATATGAAGGAAATTTCTCTGAAAATAGGTCATAACATCAAAGTAACTATAGTGACTACTTTTCATGCTAGAGAGGCAAACAATCATTGGATAATCAACAGTGGATGTTCAAATCATATGACATGTTATAAGAGTAAGTTTGTTAAAATTAAGAAGTTTGAAGGAAGTCTTGTTAAGTTTGGTGCTAATACATCTACTAAGATATGTGGAAAAGGTTCAATTAGTTTTGATGGAAAGCATAATACAAATTATTTTCTTCAGGTCAAGGATCTTCAACATAATCTTTTTAGTGTAGGAAAAATGTGTAGCAAAGGATATATTCTTGTATTTTACGATGGTGGTTGTGAAATTAGAAAAGGAAGCTCTAGAAATCTAGTTGTTGTAGGAATAAGGATAGATGGGAATGTTTATCAGCTCAAAGGTGCTAGTGGTAGGTGCTTTATAACTTAAATCAATGAAATTTGGCTATGGTATGGAAGAATGTGTCACATCAATTTTGATAGTCTAGTGAGGATCAGCTCTACTCAAGTTATGAGAGATCTACCAAGAATTACAAATCCTATCAATGTAATTTGCATGCAATATTATGTTGGGAAGCAAATAAGAAAGAGTTTCAATATCAAATAATATTCTACTATAGGACCTTTGGAGTTGGTGCATACATATCTATGTGGACCTGCAAGAATAAGAAGCTTTCAAGGTGACAAGTATTTCATATTGTTAATTGATGATTGGGTATGTGAAGGATCATGATGGGCCAAAAAGTGGTGATATGATGGGTATGTGTAGGGTATGTGGCTAACGATTTTTTTTTAACCCAAAATTGATGAAACAAAAAGGGTTTTTAAAGGATATTTTCAGCTTTCCACCAATATAAATTATGCTTTACTTTGAATTTAATAAATTATTGTTATTCATTTTCTATTTAAATTATGACTAAAGTCCTGATTGATAGGCTGGTTGAAAACATTTATAGATTTCAAACAGTATCACATTTTTTGAATTGGAAACATGTGTCACATTCTATGCTTCACATACTATACTATTAAAAAGAAAAAAATGAATTTCATGAAGTTTTGACCAAGTTAAGGTGGTCAAACATACAAGTTTTTATATTTTTTAAAAGTTGTAATAAAAAAATCATAATCAATTATTTACTTGGAAAAAATTACAAAAAAATATGCATCACATTAGTACATGAGTCCTCTATTTATATATAAAATCTTATAAAAAATTATCATTTTATTATGGTTAGGTGGTATAGACACCCACTTCTTATTTTTTCCTTGAAATTTAAGTACTGCATTGAAATTTCAAATTTTCACCAAATAGATTTTTTTTTCTTTAAATAAACCTAGTAGTTTAGAAACTATATTCAATTGTCTACAGATTCTATTCTTACATATTTTTGAAATAACATAGATAACTTATTCAAATTTTTACGTCAAGTTTCCTAACTCTAATTTTTTTGAATTTTTTCCATGATGATCCTGCACATACCTGATTACTCTAGAATGACTTGGGTAACTTTTCTTAGAGAGAAATCAGAAGCTATAGACAACTTTAGAGCATTTAAGACATGGTTGAGAATCAAATGGATATGAAAATCAAGTGCTTAAGGTTTGTTAGAGGTGGATAATTCACCTACAATGATTTTAACATTTTGGTGAAGATCATAGGATAAATAGGCATTTGTTAGCTCCTATAACTCCTTGACAAAATGGAGTGGTGGAAAGAAAGAATATGATAGTTCAAGAAGCAACAAGGAAAATGATGAAGGAAGAAAACCTATTAGATTTCTGTTGGAGAGAAGCTATTCATACTATAGTATACATACTCAATAGATTATAAGCAATACTAAATAGTTCAAAGACTCCCTATGAACTATGGTATGGAATAAATTCTACTATCATATATTTCAAAGTGTTTGGAAGAAAATTTTATATCAGGAGAGATGAAGAAAACTTGGAAAAGTTTGATGTAAGGTAAGATGAAGTAATCTTCCTTGGATATTATACAAGGATTACTAGTGCTACAACAAGAGGTTGAAGAAGATAGTTGAAAGTGAAAGTGTAAAAGTAGATGAAGAACCACAAAAAATCTCAATACTAATAAAAGGATATGAATTTGATGGGTCTTCTTGCAGAGAAGAAGGAAAAGAAGAAGAAAAAGAAAAGGAGATGGACGCTAAAGAGGAAGAAGCTCTAGAAAGGATTCATAAGAATCCTAAGTATGTGCAAACGAATCATTCTGAAGATTATATTATATGAGATAAGAGCAGAGGCATGTTGACAAGAAGAAAAGTTGCTATGAAATAAGAAAAGTTAAATCTATGTCTACTTTCCAAAGTAAAACCTAACATGGCATGTAAGCAGGAAAATTGGACCAAAGATATGGAAGAATAATTGATGTAGAAGGAGAAGAATCAAACTTGGAAATTAGTCCCAAGACAAGCAAATAAGAATGTAATAAGAAATACATGGGTATTCCAGAACAAGTTGAATGAGAATGGAGAAATTATTAGAAATAAGGCTAGACTTGTGTGTAAGGGCTACTCACAAGTGGAAGCAACATATTTTGAGGAGATGTTTTCTTTGATGGAAAGAATGGAGGCCATTAGGATGTTTTTGGCCTTTATAGCACATAGTAATTTCATGGTTTATCATATGGATGCAAAGTTTTATTTCATGAATCGTGAGTTGGAAGAAAAGGTATACATTGAACAATTAGAAGGATTTTAGTTATTTGATGATCCTAACATGGTTTGAAGATTGAAGAAGAAATTTTATGGACTCAAGAAAGATTCTGGTATGTAAGATTGGATAGATACTTCTTGCAATAGGGATTTAATAAAAGAGTGATGAAGAGGTGTGGAAACTTGACTTCAGTCATCTTACCTTGGAGTGAATCAAAAAATTTGAGCTTATAGACATTTCCGAGGACATGCAAGAAGAAGATGATATTTTGGATCCTACATATGAGGAAAACAAAAAAAATTATACTCCTCTTTCACCAATACAATGGTCACAAAAGGAAATGATTTCAATAAGAGAAAGGTTCCAATCTACTCTCATAAACACTAATGTTTGTCTGAAAAAAAGAAATTAAGTTGACATTCTTCAACATAGGATTATAGGAGTATACTGAAGGACCTTCCAATAAAAGGAAGAATAAAGGACAAATAATAAAGATGATGCTCCTAGTACTAGCAAGGTGCCTAAATTTGTCCTAAAAATGAAAGGAGATAAAAATAAATAAAAAGAGGGGACATTAACTCAGGTGGAAGATCAGGAAGAAGAAATTATAGTTGAAGAATCACCTAAGTCTCCTATAAATTCTCAACTAGTTTCAATACATGAAGAATCTCCTTCCTCTTCTCTTATGGATTCTATGGTAGAAATTCCTACTTCTCCTATTTTTTAAAGTATAAAATCTTTACATGTTTCTCTACTATTCTTGCTACTCATGTTGTGTTATTACAATCTATTCATTCATCACTCACTAATGAATCATTATTTGAAATCCCTCATGGAAACATTGAGAATGTTTTGGGCCCTCTTTCTTCCTTTCCTAGTTTATCTGATGTGTCATTGCCAATGCTTGAAAAATTCACCCAAATGGACTTTGATAAGTTCATGTCAACATCTGCACCTCAAGTTTCAAGTGTGGAAATCCCTACTGTAGTCTTGACCCCAACTCTGCCAATTTTGACTACCACTATCATAGGGCCAACCCTGTCCTCACAAACTTTGGTGATGGGAATAAAAGGAGGTTCTTCCACTCTTCCTCTTCGGTTGACATCAAAAACATTGAGGAGGAAGAAACAATTCATCTACCTAGACAACTTATATTTTGGCTAGCTTGTTCTAGTTAATCCTAAGACTTATAAGAATGCCAAAACTCTTTCAAGGGTGTTGATTAACAAAATAGGAAACAAGTATGCAAAATTAGCACAACCACCATCAACCAAAATTGTTGAAGAAGTCCAAGGTTTTGACTATGTGATCACAAGAATTGAACTTGGAAACCAAACACATGAAAGTGTCAAGGAGGACTTGCAAGCAACAATGGATTCATTGATCAAGAGATATGACAAGGATAAAGTAATAAAAGATCAACTCAAGCTCAAGTTGGAACATCTTAGTTATGTGTTGTTGAAGATAAGCCAATATTTAGAATCCATTGAACCTATTACTACATGTGTGGATGATGATGTAATTCAAAGGGCTGAAAGGATTGGTGCACAAGGATGAGTTGTTAGTGCATGGATAGACAAACTAACTACACAAGGGACTCAACTTTTGGAGTCTTCCATTAAGTTGATTAACAATATGAATGGTGTTAAGTTAGAATTGAATTAAACTCTTGACATGTTATCTTAGAATTTGCAGCTGGTGGAGAAATATCTTGATGCTTGGATGAAGTTGAAAGATTTCAAGCTAGAATTGTTTTTTTCTGAAAATGGGTTTATCCCCATAAGGAATATGTTTATTGAATACCAGGAGGCAATGAAACATAAGAGAGAGGTCATCAATGAATTGATAAAATATCTACAAGAAGCTCAAGAGACAATCATTGATAATGGGTTATACATCATCATCAACATAGGTTAGCTTCCATGCTAGATACTTGATGAAAATTAGAAAACTCTTCTAATGGGTGTAGTAGTCCAAGAATTCACTTCACTAATTCATACTAAGATTGAATCGAGAGCTTTTTCATTAGTTTCCATTGATAAATTAGTGGATTTCCAAGTGATTTTAGAAAAATTGAAAATGACATTGGATAAGCACAGAAAAGGACGTGTCAGCATAGAAGACTCCATCACATGAGTTCTAGCTATCTCCAGTTATACAACAGGGCCAAATGACACTAAATTTTAGTCCGCTTTAAAAAGATATGAAGATTTTTTGGAGAAAAATGTAGAAGAGAATGTTCTTGTAGATACTTAGTTTTCTTTTCAAAGTTTTCCCCTATGTAGTTTGTAATCTATAAATGACATTTTACATATTTTTTGTAATATGTAATTACATTTAAAAACAACATAGTCCTAAATCAAATTGGACTCTATTTGTGAATAAGTCAAAGTAGTTGTAGATTTCATATTTTTTCTCTTAGCTTCACTCTATAAATATGAGGGGGCTCTTTGTAATTTTTATCTTTTAGCTATTGAAGTGAAACACTACCGAATTGAGGAGTGCATTGAAACTTTGTGTTCCAAGTGTAAATCAAATTCAATCAATAAAAAGATGTAGGCTGGGATCCAATATTTGTCTTGAATCAAGCTTGTGGTGCATTAAAATTGATCTTACATATTTTCTATTGCATTCTCTTGTATATGATTGAATCATGGTGTGGAATCAAGTGTTCTAGAAGGTACTCTAAATCTAATTTTGTAGTCTTTGAGTTTTGTTATCATATTTGTATGTTGTGTTTATGTTTGTTATTGGGAAATAACTTGAAGACTTTGGGTACGAGTTATTATCTATGATTATTTGATCCTATTGTGGCATATAGTGAAGAATTTGGGCTACATCATATACCATAATTTTTATTTTCAAATTGACATAATAAGAAACAAAAGACTTTCTGATTTTGTGTGCTTTATTAATATTAACATTTTCTAGTATCATTCTAGTTACTCTTTCATTTAACTCAAATAGATATAAGATATTATTGGTCCAACTCTAGTAATTTGTGGTTCATTACATACTGTAAGCATCATGGGACTATTATTATTGTAAGTTTGTAAGAGAACATTTATTTTTAAATAAGAGAATAGGATGATATGGAAACACCCCATGGATGGTTTTAGTGTAAACAAACTTAGTTAATTACTGGTTGATTATAGTTAGCATTAAGAAGGGAGCCTCCCCTTTATGAGGAGAGATTTAATCTCATCATATTGTGGCTAATATAACCATTTTGTCATCCATTAGTTGATAACAAAATATTCACCCAACAACTTTTTGGTGACTCTTTTGGGGATTCAAACATGTAACCATGAGCCTCATGCCTTTGGTTGAAGTATAGTAGTTCATTATTGATTTTAATTATTTATGTTATTGTTGATCTACATTTCTTTCCAAGTTTTCATTCTAACAGAACAAAGTTATGCATGTGGTAGAAGGGATCAAGGACATATTGATCTTATGTTTAAATTTTTGGAAAAAAATAACTTATCTTTTTCCTATACCAATGAGGTCACCTATTCAACGTACAAGTTTTTTTTTTCACACCAATGTAAGATCTCCTATACCAAGTGAAGCTTCTAGTGCTCATAGGGAATTTTCTATCTCACCACTTCAAAGGTTTTTTATTCCTCCATTCAACCCAGGTAGAATGACTGCTCAAGGTCCTTGGGGAAATGCTTTTGGAATGTTGAATTTAGTGCCACCATCACATGAACTTCCTTTTGGTTCAAGAAATAAATTTTCTAAGTTCTAATAGGATGGAAAACAACACCCAAATGAGTATATTGCCACATTTTACATTACATGTAGAGTTCTTGGAGTAGAACATGAAGATGTGTCTATAAGGTTATTTATTGAAACACTCCAAGGAGTGGTTGATGATTGGTTTTATCATCTTTTAGCTAGAATTATTACTAGTTCAAGGGCGACACTTTGAACCAAATTGGAAGAGAGGTTTAAACCGGAAAAAGATGCTCATGCTTTGGTGGCCCTACTCACTAAAATGAAAAAGGAACCAAAAAAGACCATACGTGAGTTTGTGGCTAAGTTTAATAAGTTGAAAAATAGAATTATAGTTGTTTCTCAACCCATTACTGAAAACTTGAGGTGTTTCTTTATCAACACTCAATTAATTGAGGTGAGTTCTCTCTTATGAAGAGCAGCCCCAATTGATCTTACAGTTTCTCAAATTTTGGCTACCGAAGTAGAGGATGATCTAATTCTCATGAGAAAAATAAGAAAAGGTCCAAATAGGTCTAAAGGACACTCCTCTTTTACCTCACCTTCTAATAACACCACAAATCCTATGGTTCAAAAGCTAGCTAATGAATTGTTGGATATTAAGAAGCATATGTCTCAAAGTTTGTATATACCCTCCTACAAGGACATTCCAAGGAGGACATACCCAAATGCTTCTAACTATTCCAATAATGCTGCAAGGAATCAAAACTAGAAAAGACTTCCCCCACTACAAGGAATACTCATGTTGGAGGCACCACCTATAAATGCAATAGTGGGTTTTAATGAATTTGAACAAGATGATCTTCCACAATCAGAATATGTCTCGAAATATAGTGACAATCTCTTCATGGAGGAGGAAGTAGAGATAGCTGACAACTCTAACATCAGTCTTCTAAAATATGAGGAATAGGTTGAGCAAGAAGAAGAGACTTATAGTGAATCTTGTGTTGATTTCACTCACTCTCATAATTATCTAAATAATCAATAGGAGATCTATGGAACTAAGTCAAAGTATTACTCATGTCTGGTGATCATGATTGCTATGAGGGGAACCCCTTTACTAGTTCAACCAAAGGACATAGCAAGAAATAAACAAGTATTGTAGTGTAGGAAAATGCATACCCTTGCATTTTTAAACTTTTTTGGGCCCACCTTGCTTTGTTTATCCCTATTTATGTCTTAATTGGTCCTATTTTACATCCACAAGCTCAATGAATTATATCTTTTTCTGGCTTATCTCGACAATCATTAGTGAATAAATGATAATTTAATGATTATGGTTGTGTGTCCCTAATTTTTCAGTCAAGACTAAGATGCCACCTAGGGCATCTTTGTCCTCCAAAGGTCTTGGGACCCTAATTTAAAAAGTGACTTTAAGTGGCCCATTTTTGGAGTCTATGCCCTAGGTTTCATGCCTTAAGGCTAAGATGCCACCTAGGCTGTCTTAGTCCCCCTTGAGGTATTTTCGAGATTCAATTTCAAATTCTGGAAAGATTTAGCCTCCTTTAATTAATGAATTCATTTGTCAGCTTGGTGTGGTGTAAATTCAGGATATTAAGCATGAATAAGTATAAATATAAGGTTCATCCTCTCATTTTCATACCAATCAAGATATCTAAGCACTATAATGGTGCAGGGGCACCATAACAATTTCGCTCAAATGATGTCATTAGGTGTCTAGGTTGGTTTTTTGTGTATTTTTTCACTTGGTTGATGTAATAAGATAAAATTAAGACCATTTTGATATGTTTTTGTAGTTGTCAAAATGTTGCAAAAGTTGTAAATTTTGTACTTTGCAAAATTTGCATTGTGAAGAATATAAACAGTCATATTTTTGAATGGAAGTTGTAGAGCATTGGAATTCAATTGGAACTTGTTTAAAAAGCCTCACAAACATTGAGGTAAGGTTGTTGAAGAATTTGGAGGAAAAAAAGAAGAAGAAAATACTCTATTTTATGGTGAATTTCTGTGTTTTCTATAGGTTTCTAATTCTATATAGCCCCATACAGTTGTGTCATGATCCGAAACTCATGTAAATAGTTGGAACATTGAATCACCTATAATTTGGTTTTGATTTCATTGAATTTCATTTTGATTGAAGGAATTTTGAAGGATTTCTTTGAGGACCACTTGTAAACCCTAGTTCCAAGGGTTTGAAGACAAGAAATGTGAATAACAACCCATTCCACCATTGAATCTTAACCAAAATCAGTGGAATGGAGGCTTTTGGTTTGTTTTTAGTTTTTTTTGTTGTCTTTTGGATCAGGGGATGGAATTTGGAGTGTTTTTCTCTAAGCCCTAGCCTAACATCTTCATGTGTTAGGCTTAAGTAGAGTAGTGACAGTGTAGAACACCAATTTGTAAGTGTTGGTTGATGATAAAATATATTGAATTGGACCCTATGTGACATGTGAAGACTACCAGTGTGAATTTTTTATTTTGGAGTTTGTTTTTCTCATAGTTGCTTTGGAAAAGAGGCCTAATTTGGCCTTGTTTTAGTGTTGGAGACCTAATTTGGAGAACTTGGTCCAAAATAATCCTAGTCACAAATTAAACATGTTAAAATTGAGCCTAATGGGTGTCTAAAAATGTGTTGGTCCTGTGGTGAAATGGCTTTCTCTAAAATACATACTTGAAGACATAAGTTTGGAGACCTAGAAGTGAACACAAGTGAGTTTGTGCAAACCTCCATTGTTGGGGTCTTGAGAGGAGAAAAGGTAATTGAATTGTGTTGTATTATGTTGTGTGAACCTATTCCACCCTTGCTCTATATCAGGTGGTATCAAAGCATAGGTTCTAATTGAAAGTGGGAAAGTGAATGAGAATTGGCATAAGAAAGATGCCTGCAAAGAATAATCTAATGGCCAAAGAGGTTAAAGAAATGAAAGAATAGATTCTCTATATGGAGACTCAAGAAGCAGTGCTAGAGAAGAATCAGAGAAGAGGAATGGTTAGTAGTGACCAAAGTGATAAGGAGGATGAGGGTGAGAGTGAAAAACCTCTAGTAGGAATCCATGATGATGAGGAATTGGACCTTGAAGAAATGAGAATGGTCAGGATTGTAAAGGATGTCAAGGGGGATAATACTCCCAATGTGAAAGTTGAAGTGCCTATGTATGGTGATAAGATGGATAGTGAAGAAGTTTTCACTTTGATAGATGCTTTGGATAATTTCTTTGAATTTGAAGAGGTACAAGATGATGAGAAGGTGAAATTTGCAAAAACCAAATTAAAGGGACCAATCCTAACATAGTGGAACTATGTCCAAGAAGAAAGAGTCAAGAAGGGAAAGAAAAAGATAAATTCACTAGAGCAAATGGTAGCCAAAGTGAAAGCACACTTCCTACCTATAGTTTATCAAAAAAAAACCTTCAAAAAGTTTCAAAATTTGAAACAAAAAGAGTTAGATGTGATCGCCTATACTCAGGAATTCCATAAACTAAGTGTAAGGGTAGGACATAGTGAAGATGAGGTAGAAAAGGTGGCAAGATATTTGAATGGCCTTAGGCTCAATATCCAAGATGAGATTGGTCTCAATACTCCTAGGAAATTTGAGTATTGATTTCAACTAGCTATCAAGGTAGAGGAAAGAATAAAAAGAAGACAAGAGTAGCAAGGAAGAGGTAACTTTGGTGCAAGAGGGCAGTCACAAAAGCAACAAGGTGAATCAAGCAGCCATCGAGAACAAATTGGTGAGTCAAGTGGTAGAGGTAACTTCAGAGGAAGGATATTTTATGGTAGAGGAAGGTTTGGTGGACAAGGGAGAGGATCCAATACCTTCTTAGGTAGATGCTACAATTGTAATCAATTTGGACACCTAGCTTGGAAGTGCCCAAAAAAACAAGCATCAAGTTCACATGGTGGTGAGCAAAGGACTCAAATTATGGATGAAGAGGATGCTAAAAGTGTTAATTCACCATCTCATCATGCTTCCCCTAAGGTGGGTGAGTCATTGATGATGAAGAGAACACTTATTAAGATTCCTACAATGAAAGAACCTCCATAAAGGAAATCCTTGTTCAAGGCCACATGCAAGTCACATGGAAAGGTATGAAAAGTAGTTTTAGATCCAGGTTCTACTGATAAATTGGTGTCCTTATAAATGGTTGAAAAATTGAATATGAAAATAATTCCTCACCCCACACCATACAAAGTTTCATGGCTAAACAAAGGTCAACAAGTCTTAGTAAATGAGCAGACATGGGTAGAGTTTAATATTGGGGGTTATAAAGACAAAATCGTTTGTGACATCATCTCCATGGATGTTTGTCACTTGCTACTAGGAAGGATCTGGCAATATGATAGAAAGGCCAAGCATGATGGACATAAGAATGTTTACGTGATAGATAAAGATGGTACCTCATTTAATTTGACACCCCTACAAGATGAAGAGTTTGATAAACAGGTTGGGTCTAGTGTTATGGTAGTGGGAAAGAAATAGTTTTTGAAAACTTTGAGGGATGAGGGAGGTTAGGGATTTTCCTTAGCTATCAGACCTAAATCCAATTTTTTTTTAGCATCAAAGAAGGTGGAAGACATACCTAGTGAATTTTAATCCTTATTAGGTAAATACAAAGACATTGCAGTTGATGAATTTCCAAGTTCTTTGCCTCCAATGAGAGATGTCAGTCATCATATAGATCTAATCCCTAGTTCCAATTTTCCAAACAAGGCTACATATAAGATAACCCCAAAAAAAAGAATAAATAAGGAGACAAGTTCAAGAATTGTTGGATAAAGGCCTAATTAGGGAAAGTTTGAGCCCTTATGCTATCCCTACAGTTTTAGCACCTAAAAAGGATTCAAATTGGAGGATGCGTATGGACTCTAGGGAAATAAACAAAATAACCATCAGATATAGGTTTTCAATACCTAGAATGGAAGATCTAATGGATTGCTTGGGAGGTGCATACTATTTCTCAAAGATTCACTTGAAAAGTGGGTATCATCAGATTAGGATAAGGGAAGGTGGTGAATGGAAAACTTCATTTAACACTAATGAAGGCCTATATGAATGGATGGTTATGTCCTTTGGACTGTCAAATCCTTTGAGTACCTTTATGACACTTATGAATGAAGTGTTGAAACCTTTTATTGGAAAATTTGTTGTTGTGTGCCTAGATGACATACTTGTGTTTAGAAAAACAAAGGAAGACCACTTGTAGCACATTGATATTGCAGAGGTTACATGAGGAGAAATTGATGATGAATCTCAAAAATTGTGAATTTATGAAAGAAGAACTAACATATCTTGGTTTTGTGATGTCTAAGGGTTCATTGAAGATGGATCCAACCAAGGTAGAGGCAATTCTCAGTTGGCCAACTACAAAGTCAGTAGGAGAGGTAAGAAGCTTTCATGGGATTGCAAGTTTCTATAGAAAATTCATCAAGAATTTTAGTCACATATGCTCACCCATCATAGAAACCATTAAGGGAGATAAAAGAAAGAGATTTTAGTGGACTAATGAGGCAGAAAGTAGCTTTGAATATCTAAAACACAGAGTGGTAGAATAATCAATACTTTCTTTACCTAATTTCAACAAGGTTTTCACCATAGAATGTGATGCAAGTGGTTTTGCAATAGGTACAGTGTTAATCCAAGAAGGCAGACCGGTGGCTTTCTTCAATGAAAAGCCTAATGAAGCTAAAATGAGGTATTCATCATATGATCTAGATTTGTATGCAATGGTGCAGAAACTTAAGAAGTGGAGGCACTACCTTTTGCCAAAAGAATTCATAGTGTTCACCGATAACCATGCCTTACAATTTTTGAATAGTTAAGATAAGTTGAATCACAAACATGCAAAGTGGGTTGAATATTTGCAGAGCTATACATTCAAAATAAAACACAAGAAAGGCCAATCCAACAAGGTCGTTGATGCTCTAAGCTGGAGGTCAATGCTGGTACATGAAATACAACTTCAGAGTGTGGGAATAGATGCATTGAAGGGCATGTATGTTGAAGATGATGACTTCAAGGAGGTATTCTTTGTTTGTAATTAGTTTAAAGATACTTTCCATGATGACTATTCTAACTTTTTGTTGCAAGATGGCTTGTTGTTTAAAGGAACTTAGTTATGTATACCAAGGTGCTTAGTTAGAACAAATTTGATAAAGGAGAAACATTATGGAAGTCTTGGAAGGAATTTTGGGGTTAAAAAAATTGGATCAGGTAAGAAGGTTCTACTTTTGGCCAAAAATGCAGGTAGATGTCAGAAAGTCTATTGAAGGTTGCACAATCTTCCAAAGAGCCAAGGGTTCTACTTCTAATGCAAGACTTTATCAACCCTTTCCAATTCCTAACAGGCCATGGGAGAGTATAAGCATGGATTTTGTATTAGGACTTATGAGAACTCAAAGGGGTTATGATAGTGGTTTTTTTGTGGTTGATAGGTTTAGTAAGATGGATCACTTCATTCCATGCAAGTGTACAAATGATGCTTCTCATATTGCAGGGTTGTTCTTTAAAGAAAAAGTGAGGATTCATGGTCTTCCACTAACAATTGTTTTAGACAAGGACTCAAAGCTTACTGGTCACTTTTGGAGGACACTTTGGAGAAAGCTTGGAACCAATTTGACTTTTAGTACTGCCTACCATCCACAAATGGATGGGCAGAATGAAGTGGTCAATATATCACTTGGGAAACTCTTGAGATCTCTCACAAAAGAGCATGGGAAACAATGGGACTTAGTTCTTCCTCAAGTTGAATATGCCTACAATGATTCAGTCAATAGAAGCATAAGGAAAAGTCCTTTTGAAGTGGTATATGGTATGAAGCCAAGAGGTGTTTTTCAACTTATAGATTTGGTAGGGATGGAGAAGAGAAGTGTTGAAGGGGAAGCTTTTGCAGAAGCCATGAGAGAGACCCATCATCAAGTTAAAGAAAACTTGCAAAAAAGTGTTGAGAAGTACAAGACACAAGTTGATTTGAAGAGAATATATGTGAAATTTAAGGTGGGGGATTTGGTCCTTGCAAACTTGAATAAGGAAAGGTTTCCAAAATGAAAATATACCAATCTATTGATAAAGAAAATTGGGCCTTACAAAGTGGTCCATAAGTTTGGGGCCAATGAATATGAGATAGAACTCACTCCTGGAGTTGATATCTCCCCTATCTTTAATGTTGCTGACCTCTAACTTTTCAAGGGATTTGTGGATGTAGGTACAAGTGTTGATGTTGATGTTGTTGATGATGATTGGGTTAAAGACCTACCTCCTTCTGAACCATTAAATCTTGAAGCAATTTTAGACACAAAGGATATCAAAAGAAAAAGGCATAAAGTTTATAATGAATATCCAGTCAAGTGGCATGGTTTACCTCCTGAAGATGCAACATGGATTTATGAATATGATATTCAAAAGCATGGTACATCAGTACAAGATCTGATCTCAGGTGGAACCTGAAAATTTTTCCTCTCCAGGTGTATGGTGCAGGGGCACCGTAACAATTTTTCTCAAATGATGTCATTAGGTGTCTAGGTTGGCGTTTTGTGTTTTTTGTCACTTGGTTGATGTAATAAGGTCAAGTGAAGACCATTTTAAATGTATTTGTGTCATGTAGGGTTATTTTGATATGTTTTGTAGAAGTTGCCAAAATGTTGCAAAAGTCGCTTTATAACTTTGCAAAATTTGCATTATGAAGAATATGAACGGCCATATTTTTGAATGGAAGTTGTAGACCATTGGAATTTAGTTGGAACTTGTTTAAAAACAATCGAAAACATCAAGGAAAGGTTGTTGAATCATTTGGAGGACAAAACAATAAGAAAATACTCTATTTTATGGTGATTTTTTATGTTTTATGTAGGTTTCCATTTTTGTATGCCTCGTACAGTTGTGTTATGATATGAAACTCATGTAAATAGTTGGACCATTGAATCAACTAAAATTTTGTTTTTATTTCATTGAATTTCATTGTGATTAAAAGCAATTTGAAGGACTTATTTGAGGACTGCCTATAAACCCTAGTTCCAAGGGTTTGAAGACAAGAAATGTGAATAACAACCTATTCCACCATTGAATCTTGGTCAAACTTAGTGGAATGAAGGATTTTGGTTTTTTTTAATGGTTTCATTGTCTTTTGGATTAGGGGATGGTTAGTTTGGAGGGTTTTTGTCCAAGCCCTAGCCTAACATCTTCATGTGTTAGGCTTAGTTAGAGTAGTGATAGTGTAGAACAACAATTTGTAAGTGTTGGTTGATGATGAAATCTATTGAATTGGGCTTTATGTGACATGTGAAGACTACTCATGTGAATTTTTGATATTTGAAGTTTTATTTTCTCATAGTTGCTTTGGAAAAAAGGCCTAATTTAGCTTTTTTCAATGTTGCAGACCTAATTTGGAAAACATGGTCCAAAACAACCCTAGTCACAAATGAAACATGTTAAATTTGAGCCTAATGGGTGTCTAAAAAGGTGTTGTTTCTATGGAGAAATGACTTTATCTTAAATATATTCTTGAAGACAAAGGTTTGGAGACCTAGAAGTGAACATAAATGAGTTTTTGCAAACCTCCATTGTTGGGGTCTTGAGAGGAGAAAAGGTGATTGAATTATGTTGTATTATGTTGTGTGAACCTATTCCACCCCTACTCTACATCATATAAGCATTTGAGAATTTGGAGCCATCATTAAGATTCAAGCATCATATCAAGGAGAGTGTTGCATCATGTTTGTTATTGTGCTAACATTTGTGAAGTGGGGTTTTTGATTCAAGCAAGTGTTTCATTCAAGATCAACATCCTTCAAGAAAGAGTTAAGACCACATCCATTGCAACCATTTAAAGCATACTTGTAACACCCTATTATAAGGATTTGGTGATTTGTAATATTGCATATTGTTCATTCATCATTTCCCTTCATTATTCCATTTCATTTCAAGGTTTAATTACCAACAAGGGGTTTGACCAAGGCAAACCCCCATTTACTAACAATCAACAAGTTTTTCCTCTCTTACTTTTTTGTGTTTGTAGATTTAGGTTGAAGACTTGAAGATCATTTGAAGTGAAAAGTTGCAACATTTCAAAGTTGCATTGTAAAGTTTTCATCTTCAAGGAAACTCACCTACAGGCTAGATCCAGAAGTTTCAGAACCTGAGATCTAAGAGGAAGGAAGTCCAAACCTTGAGCCTCAAGACCACATTTATTCCAAAAATTCAAGACAAGACTAAGTTGCCACCTAGGTTGTCTTAGTCCTCCTGAAGTTATTTTATAGAAATTCTTCTAGATCCAATTTCAACACCTAGCTAGAGATTCCACATCTACCCTAAAAAATAGTAATAGGGCTAAGACACCAGTAAGGGCGTCTTAGTCCTCCATAGCACTTTTTGATTGTATTTTTGCATTTCTAGAATCCTTGTTTCATTTCTAGAATCCTTGTTGCATTTCCAGACTTCCCAAGTACACACATCATAACTTCTTTTTGCATAATTTCATCATTTTCATCCTTCATTTAGCTTGCATTACTAGGTTTTGCAGTGTTTTTTCCAAGATTTTTCTTGGTGGTGAACCCCTTTAAGCTAAAAGAACCCTCTCCTAGGTCTTCCTTATTGAGAATTGGCTCACCTTTAAGGTTGATAGTCAATCCAATTAGGGATCCTAGGACATCCTTGAGTTATAATTGGAGAAAAGTGGTGTTCTATGACCTAGGTTATAAAGAATCCATTTTTCTATTATTCATTTTGGTGAACCCGACCTTTTAGTGCATTCATTTTCTGATTTGGAGTCCATTAAAGTCCTAGATCTAAGTTGCATTCATTCTTGCATTGCATTTGCATTAGTGAAAGTGCATCTAGGGTTTCTAATATTTAGTGAAAGTGCATCTAGGGTTTCTCATATATTCATTAGTGAAAGTGCATATAGGCTGCATTTTTTCTTTCTTGCATCATCTTATCTCATTGAAAATTTGAAAACTGCATTTTCAATCATCCTAATTGCATTTAGGAACATTGTTATTGCATTCAAAATTGAAAAATTTACCTTCAACTTTGCATCCAATTGCTTGTCATTAGTTACTTTTTCTTTCATTCATTTTCCTAGTTTTCTATTTCTAAAAATGAGGTCCCTACGTAGGCAATCTGGGAACACTGTAAATAACTTAGAATTTTTTTTTTTTTTGGAAAATACCTCTAGTAGGACTAAACACCCTTACTGGTGTCTTAGTCCCTCTCAGGGTTTTTGGTTCAAAATCTTGTCTCTATTGTTTTCTTTTTGTTTCACTTTCTTGAACCTCAAAATTTCACGAGTGGGACCAAGATACCCTTACTAGCGTCTTATTCCCTATTGACTTTGAAGTTCTAGTTTTTAGGGTTTAAATCTAATTTTCTGTGCTTCTGTTTGCTACCATTGGTTATTTTTTTCAATGGGTTGACTTTCTGTTTCATGCATTTTACTAAATCTAGCTTAAAGTGCTTCATTTCATGAATTTCTCAATTCCAAACTTTCATTTACAACATTTCATCTTTCAAGTTGTTGCATAGTGTAATCAACAAATTACCTTGTTTCAAATCTAAAAATTGCATTTAAACATTTCACTTTAGGTCATAGAATTGTACTTTCTTTACTTTTCCATGATAACATGTTTTCTTTCAATAGATGTGGCTTTGTTATTGTTAAAAATGGATTGCATAAGTACAACATCCCCCTTATGAGTTCAATTTAGAGTACAACAATGAGGTCATTAAGAAACATGAAAACATCTTAGAGAAAAAGGAACAAACCATTGACATAATTCTTAATATTACATTGCCTATTGGTGAGAATGATATAATACAAGAAGATAAAAGCATAGACAATCATGAAAACCATAATTTTTCTTCTCTCGATGCCTTTCCTACTAGAGACGAAGGTATCTTGGTGAAAGAAGAAACAATCACTACAGATGATGAGAATTTTGATTACCTCTCTCCTCATCCCCCTTGGGAAGAAAATATGACACAAGAAGATGAGATCATTGCTACCACTTTACTTATCCAAAATCAATCTCTCAAAACCTCCCCTAATTGCAAGAAGGATTTAGAAAAAGAGGATACAATCATGAAAGATCATGAAAATAACATTTTTCAAAAGGACATGTGGATTGAAATTAATAACCTTGTCTCTCTCCTTTTTCCCCTAACATTTGGAAAGACCTATTCAAAAAAATCATTTAACTATTTGTAATCATAGTAGTCCTTCTCTTGATGCTTCCCTTATTTAGTGATGAAGTTACTTTACATGACATAATAATGGAGAGTGATGAACCTTTTTTTTTCCTCTCTCCTAAAAGCTCTCCTACTAGGGTAGAAGTTATGGCACAAGAGAATGATACCTTAGAGAAAAAGGATAAAGTCATGAACAATCATAACAATCAAATAGATTCTTATCAAAATATCCCCACTATTGATGAACAAGATAATTCAACCATTGGTAACATCCTTACATGTGATGGATTCATTTTATAAGGACCAACCCTTGAATTTCAAGAACATTTGGTTTGTAGTTCTCTTAAAAACTCTCCCCCTAGGGAGGATATCTTTGTGTAAGAGAGTGACAATAGCAGTAATGTGAATTCCTTGCATGAAGATGATAAAGTCACATTAGAATCCCCTTCAATAGTAAATCATGAAAAATATTCAAAGGTTATGCATGTTAGATATCCTTAGAAGTACTCTCCTAAGCCTAAACTTTCATTTATCCACCCTCTCACAAACCACAAGTTCAAAAAAAACTCATCCATATCCTTGAACCACCAAAGAATAATGTTTTGCAGCAACTGAGTTACAATACCGTTGCTCATACATACAACACTAGGAACAATCCACAATCAATACAAACACCTTCAATATCCCTCCCAATGCCTAATCTTATCTTGCCTAGTGCCCCTTGTTTGCCTCCACAAAGTGGAAAAGAGTATGATCTTGTTGAACAACTTAAGAATACTCCTACAAATATATCCCTATGGGACCTAATTTAGAATTCACCTAATTATCATACTATGCTCCAAACATAGTTGCAACAAGTTGTGGTTCCTTCTAGTGCAAAACTAAATGACATAGCAGCAATAATTCAAGGAATAAATGATAACATTATTTTCCACCAAAGTGAGCTCCCCCCTTTGGAGGTGCAAAAACAATGTGATGGTTTCATGATTATAGCTCAATACAATAGCACAGGGATAAAGTGAACCCTTGTTGACAATGGGTCATCCTTAAATGTATGTAGTGTAATCATTTTGGATAAGCTCGGTGTTAATAAATAAAAAATTCAACCTGATTCTTTATCTATTGAAGGATTTGATAGTGTGGGAAAATGACCACTTGGGGTGATTACATTACCTATTAAAGTTGAAAAAGTTACATTACAAACCCCAATCCATGTTATGCCTCATGATCTTTCCTATAATTTCCTTTTAGGTAGATTGTGGATTCATGCAATGAATGGGGTGCCTTCTACTCTTCAACATAAAATGAAGTATATCTACAACAAAGTGTACACACTCAAAATTGATTCTAAACCATACAATTGTTTGAACATTGAGAAAAACAAGGAAAATCCCTTGAAAACATTGACACCAACTATGCAAGTGAAACATGTGCAACAAAAAGACAAAGAAAAACACATTGATAAAATCACAAAGCTATTGGAAGATGATTGGGGTTCCTTAGACTTCAAACCAACATTCATGGGAGAATAAAAGATCATAAAAAAAGATTCAGACAAGGGAAATGAAAAAGAAATAATGTCAACACAAAATTCAGACAACCCTTCGAAAGCATCCACCTCAACCACTTTAGAACAAAAGAAAACAAATTAAACAACAAAATTTGATTAACTTAATCATGAGCAACCACCGAATCCTAAAGAAATGAAGAAGCTTTATGGAAAAGGTTATGAAATTATGAAACAACTTGGTTATAGTGGAAAAGGATGTGGTGCTAGAGAACAATGTATCCATGTCCCTATAGAGCCTAACAAACAAAAAACAACTTTGTGGTATTGGCTATTGTCCTTGGATAGAAATAAAAAATCCTTCACTCAATATCACAACTCTTACAAAACATCCTTATAATTCAACTTTAACATTAGTGCATTTTGAATTGGTAGATAGTAGTGGTCTTGATTATTATCCTTTGAAAGAAACTAAACAAATAGAGAAATATTTGCTTAATGTCAATGTCATCACACAAAACACTAACAATTTGAATTTGATAGATTTTACACCCTGTGGTAAAGGAGAGAATAAAATCCTGCATTATAAAGAGTCTTGTCTAGGTATGACATTTAATACTAAGCAGGAGATATATTTTTTTGCAAAATAATGAAACATACTCTATTTGTGATCAAGAAGCTATCTTGTTGAGACTCCTCAAGATCATTTGATATCCCTCCCTCCAAGAACATGAACTAAATTTTATTACAAGAATTCATTTTGTGCATATCATAGAGTTCATGGTCATTGTACTAATGAATGTAAAGCTTTGAGTAATAAAATCCAACATCTTAAGGAGTTTGGTGCTCTTCCTGTGGGGGCACCTAATTCCTCTAATTGATATTGATTTTCACTCTAGCATGTTTCTCGTCAATAATTTTAGCTCACCCTTATCCTCCACTAAGTGGGGTCAAGGGGTTAGTTAGCCTTCTCCTCATATGTCACTTGTCATTATCTCTTTTGGCTAGTTGAACACTTTTCATGTACATATAAGAGCAAGCTTGGGATGTGGATGACATGCCTTAAGTTGGCTCGCATGTGACATACTATCTTTTGGGGGAAACCCTCTTTTCCTCTTTCATGTTTGGCTACTTTAAAGTAATTGCTCACATAAATGGTGTTATCAACCACTTTAAAGTGGGGTTATACATTGACATTCATGTTTCATTGTACAATTTTATTTCTTCCTGTGATGCATTCCTTTTCTTGGTGGTGTCATTGGGTTTGATTTCCTCTAAGAGCATGATATTTCCTTGTCCTATCTTGGAAACATTAAGTAAAATTTTCCCCAAGATGAGACCTTGCACTTGTCATCTTTTGAAAGCATTAAGTACAATGTTCCCTAAGATGAGACCTTGAACTTGTCCTCTATTGGAAACATTAAGTACAATGTTCCCCAGAATGAGACCTTGTATTTATCCTCTCTTGGAGACATTAAGCATGATGTCCCCTAATATTAAGACCTCGCATGAAAAAAGTAATATCCCTTCAAACATCCCTCTCTCTTGTTGCATTTTTCCTTTTGTACCTTATTAAAGTCATGGAGGTATGACTTTGGTATGGTTCCTTGGGGCTCACCTAGTGAACACCTAGCTTCACTGGCCCTTGTGAATAGGCATTTTTCTTCCTTTTGTCCTTATCATAGTTATGGGGGTATGGCTTTGATATGGACCTCTTGGGGCCCACCTAGTGAACATCTAGCTTCACTAGCCCTTGTGAGCATGCACTTTGTTTGCATAATGGACAGTGCATTTCACTTGTAAACCTCTCTTGGAAAAACAGCCTAGACCCGGTCCATAGTACATTGGATAGCCAATCAAATCTTGATCCATTGCATTTTTTTCCTTTTAACTTGTTTTTTTGTCTTTGATGGTGTATGTTTGCAATTTGGTTACTGCTTCATATATCATTTGTATGCGTGTTTTTTGTGCCTATGTTGTTTTTCCATAAGATCTTAATATTGGGGGCTTGGCCACCCTCTTGGTTATTGTCATCCTATCTTACTAGCATTGGTACATTTTAACCCCTCTTAATTGAGTGGTTGGATACTTTAGTGTGCTTTTGAAGCAAGTTCATCCTCTCACTAAAGTGGGGGCTAAATGTAGTGTAGGAAAATGAATACCCTTGAATTTTCACACTTGTTTGGGCCCACCTTGCTTTGTTTATCCCTATTTTTGTCTTAATTGGTCCTATTTTGCATCCACAAGATTAATGAATTATATTGATTTTTGGCTAATCCTAACAATAATTAGTGGATAAATGATAATTTACTGATTCTAGCTATGTGTCCCTGATTTTTGGGTTAGGACTAAGATTCCACCTAGGGCCTCTTTGTCCTCCAAAGGTTTTGGGACCCTAATTTCAAAAGTTCCTTATAGTGGCCACATTTTGGATTCTATGCTTTGGGTTTCATGCCTCAAAACTAATATGCCACCTAGGGTGTCTCAGTTCACCTTGAGGTATTTTCAAGATTCAATATCAAATGTTGGTGGGATTTAGCCTCCTTTAATTAATGAATTTATCTGTCAGCTTGGTGTGGTGTAACTTTGGGATATTAAGCATGGATAAGTATAAATACAAGGTTCCTCCTCTCATTTTCACACCAAGAAAGATATCTAAGCACTCTAAGCATCCAAGCATTCAAGTATTTGAGAATTCAAGAGAAATTCATCAATAATTTGGATCCATCATCAAGATTCAAGCATCATATCAAGGAGATTATTGCATCATGTTTGTTATTGTGCTCACATTTATGATGTAGGGTTTATGATTCAAGCAAGAGTCAAGAAACACATCCATTGCAACCATTTCAAGCATATTTATAGCACCTTATTACAAGGGTTTGGTGAGTTGTAATATTGCATATTGTTCATTCATCATTTCCCTTCATTATTCTATTTCATTTCAAGGTTTAATTACCAACAAGGGGTTTGACCATGGAAAACCCCCATTTACTAACAATCAAAAAAAATTTCCTCTCTTGCTTGTTTGTGTTTGTAAATTTAGGTTGAAGACTTGAAGATCATTTGAAGTGCAAAGTTGCATTGTAAAGTTGTCATCTTCATGGAAACTCACCTATAGGCCAGAACTAGAAGTTTCAAAACCTGAGATTCGACAAGAAGGAAGTGCAGATCTTGAGCCTCAGGACCACATCCAAAGATTCTAGAAATTCAAGATGAGACTAAATCACCACCTAGGGCATCTTAGTCCTCCTAAAGTTATTTTACAAAAACTTTTCCAGATCCGATTCCAACATCTAAAGATTCCTCATCTACCCTAAAAAAAATAGTGGGACTAAGATAATAGTAAGGGAATCTTAGTCCTCCATAGCACTCTTTGACAGTATTTTTATATTTCCAGAATCCTTGTTGCATTTCCAGACTTCCCAAGTACACACATCATATCTTCTTGTTGCATAATTTCATCATTTGCATCGTTCATTTAGCTTGAATTACTAGGTTTTGTAGTGTCTTTTCCAATATTTTTCTTGGTGATGAATGCCTTTAAGCTGAAAGAACCCCCTCCAAGGTCTTCCTCGTTGATAATTGACTCATCTTTAGGGTTGATAGTCAATCCAATTAAGGATCATAGGACATTATTTGGTGGCCGCAAGAGAATAGGAGTGGGCATTTTGCATCCCATTTTTCCATTTTTCTCTACAATTCAAGTACACCAAATCCTTTTGCTTCTTCTTATGTATCTAAATGATTCAAGTACAACTCTTGTCATGCCCTTTGAGGTGGATCGCTGCCCTTGGTAGGAGAGATCACATCCCTTTATTTGAGATAACTCTGTCTATTTTATATCAAACTAATCTCTACTCATTTTAAAATACCACTAATCACTACCTTTATATCATCATTACTTCATATAATATTTATCATTTCCTTCTATGATTAGAATAGGTGCTATCCATAGTTGCTAGGAAGAATAAAATACAAATGTTTGAGGTTGAGTATCTCCAAGCTAACTTGGAACAATTCGATAGACTGACCAAGTTTGTCAAAAATAAAAGAGCTCATTCTGGTCAAGAATCTCTCCAAAATACACTTGTTGCTCCTAAACCAAGGCCCACACAAAGAAACCTTGTTACAACTCCTTCATTTGTTCTTGGGAAAATAAAACATTTCTATATTACCTTACTATTCAATTTTCATAAACTTAGTAATTGAATTAGTGATCTAGGTGCTTTTGATAATGTGATGCCAACCAAAGTACCTAATGCTTTGGGATTAAATTTGATAAATACTTTTGGTTGTTGACTTTTTATGGAAACCAAGAAAGTTCCCCTCATAGGAAAATCAAATATGCTCAATTTGCATTTTCTTATTTTCTTCATAAGAGGATAAAGATGATGGTTCTCATAGATGATGTCCCAACTTCATATGGAATATTGTTGGGATGAAATTTTTGCAAGGATGTTGGTGGTGAGATCAAAATGGATTGGTCTAAAGACAAAATACTTGTTAAAGATGTTATGCATAAACTTCTTCTAGAAAGGAAAGGTAAGTACACCATGACAAAATATAAGGATCTAAAAGCTCAAATTCTTTTTGAGTCCTTTGAAATGGGAACCTATTTATTGATGACTAATGAAGTTCCCAAGTCATCAAATGATGATTCAAGTGAAGTTAAAGTAACAAATGACTCATCCTCTTCAAGTGAAGAGATTCTATATTTTGAAATTGTCAAAATAGGAGGCTCAAGTGAAATTTGGACTTTTGAGTTTGATGGCAGTTCTTCTTCTACTAGATCTAGAGTAGGGATAGTTCTCATATCCATAGAAGGAAAGATCTTCCCCTTTTATTTCAAGTTGAAGTTTGACAACATTAACAATATTGTTGAATATGAGGCCTTGTTATTAATAATAGATGCACAAAAGAAAGGAATCAAGAATCTTCATGTGTAAGGCAATGTTGAATTGGTTGTATTTCAGGTGAGAAATCTATACGAGACAAAGAATGAAATGCTAATACATTACCACAATTGTGTTTGGGATTACGTAGAACATTTTTATGCTTTTTACATATCCATGGTTCCAAGAGAATATAATGACAAGGTAGATTCTTTAGTTGTATCAGCCACTCTCATGATTGCTCATAAGGATTTCCAAGGGAGTTAGTTTTTTGACCTAGTGTTCCTGAAAATTCTAGCCATTGGAAAATATTCAATGATGATAGTCAAATTATAGATTTCTAGAAAAGGAAAACAATTTCAATGATCTATATTTTGAAGGAAGTGAATCTACATGAGAATCAATCTTTGAAGTAGATCATAGAACTTGTGAGGATATCTTACAACTGAAAAGGAATAAAATTTCTAAAGGATTGGTCTACCTAGAGAATATTTTTGGTAATCATGATCCTTATATCAAATGGGAACAAAAATTTGGGTAAAAATCATCAACAAAGGTTGAAAAATTGATTTGGAAACAAAAGGTGATCTCAAAATGGTGAATATTGGGAAATATTGCTCATTGGAGGAAAGGAAAAAATTCATAACACTCTTGTAGTTGTACATTGACATGATAGAATATTCATATGATTACTTGAAGTATTTTCATATGAAATAAGTTCAACATGAGATTCCTCTCAAGTTAGGTTCTCTCCCTAATAAGCAAAAACAAAGGCAGTACAACCAAAAACTCTTAGGTACCATTCTTGCTAGAATTCACAAATTGTTGAATGCTAAAATCATTTTTGCTCTCCATCATTCAACATGTATAGGTAATATTATTCTAGTTAGGAAAAATAATGGATAAATTCACATTTGTGAGGATTTCTATAATCTAAATCAATCATCATTGAATGATGTAAGAAAATTTACAGTGCAAAAAATAGAGAAAAATAATAACTATTTTGACATAGTATTTATGTGGAAAACTTGGCAAAAATATACCAGGAAAAAACCATGGGAAAAGATCTTTCCTATTTTATTTATTAGGAAATTTGCAATTACAACATTTGGAGATGAAAATAAAATAACTAATGAGCTCAATTAAGTGATGCAAAACTTGAAATTCTAAAATAAATGATAGCACAAATAGTTTTAGTAAACTATAGGAAGATCTGAAAAGGGTAGACTAATGTGTACCTATCACCAAAAATGGGTGATGAGTGTCTTTCCAGGACAAGTTCACCCTAGGGTGAATGGGTCTCTGTATAGAGGTCCAAAATCTAATATCATAGTCCTCTAATCCTAGATCTTCATTCTTGATTCCCCTAGATTCCACTATTAGAAAGTTAGAAATAAAATTTGTAGGTGATTTTTCATGGCTTGACAACTTTGAAAACTTTGCAAAATTGCACTTTGACACACAAAGAGAGGGAAAAATGTTTTTTTTGGGTGAATAGGGGTTCACCTTAGTCAAACCCCAATTTGGTAATTAAACCTTGATGATAAATGATAATGACAAATGACAAGGATTGATGAATGAATAATCTATGTCACAACTCACCAAAACCTCAATGGTTACTCTTAGAGGATTGAATTCTAACACATCTCTCTAAGGATTGGATCTTTCTTTCTTGAATTGAATAATTGCTTCATTTGATGCTTGAATTCTTGCTTGAATGCTTGAAACCTACATCACAATGTTAGCTCCAAAACATAATATGAATACACATAAATTTAACATGATGATATGATATTGATTATTGCTATAGATGACAAATAAATATTCTCTTCAATACTCTTGACAATAATATTAGCTCATATGAAATTTGAATTATGGAACTTAGATTTTAATTCATAAAGTAACTATGTATTTATATATGTTTATTTATTTTCCTGAAAATTAGGTTCCATAAGCCAAAAATTTGAAACTTAATTTGAATCATTAAAATGTTGCCAAAAACATATTAAAAATTAGGCCTTGGCACTTAAGGAGGACCCATTCTATCTTGGCTGAATGGGTCTTGGGACCTAAATCCAGGATACACAATTTCCAAGGTGTTTAAAATAATGTTAGCACTTGTTTATGTTGGTTCCCCTTTTGGAAAACGAGAATAATAAGGCTTAGGAATGCATAATTTAGGAAATTATAAGCTTAATTAAGTCCAATTAATTAAGGGGATGTAAACATAGTGTAAAAATGTAAAGGATTATATTTTCCTACACTACATTTAGCTCCCACTTTAGTGAGAGTATTAGCCCTACGCTCAAACTCACACTAAAGTATACAAATAAGTCAAGAGAGGTATAATTGTCCAATTGTTATAAATATGAGATGAAAAGGATCAAGGAGGATAATCAAGCCCCTAGGATTAAATATCCCATGGTAAAACAACAAAGGAACAAAGAGACATATGAATACAGAAGCGGCACAACATAGAACATCATACAATGTCAAAATTAATGCAAATAAAAGATGAACTAGAAAGTTGCATCATGCCAAGTCCATAAAACAAGCTCACATGGCACCATAGGGAAGCAAGTTGTGTTATTCAAGGTGACCATAAAACATTCTCACAAGTGTAGACCAATATACACTCAATGAGCATAAACAAGTGACAAACACACAAGGTCTAGTGTAGTCTAATATACACTAGGTGTGTATCCACAAAACAAGTGGTGATGGAAAAGTCATGCTACATCTATAGGATCTCATATGTATCAACCATACCAAAATTTATACTGCATGATATCTTTGATAAGGCACCACATACGACAATCATAGGGCTAGCAAGCTATGTTATGCTAGACACTCATGAAACAAAGGCACCACCAAGAGCATTGTGTTATGCTTGGTGGTCAAATTTTTTGGTTTATGATAGTCAAAGGGGGTTTCCTTAGTTCATGAAAGGTATCACTTTAGGGAACATCATGCTTAATATCACCATCAAGAGAGGACTAGCCGAGAGATAAAATATTCACACCCTAGGGAATGCAAGCCATAGCATTACCATTAAGAGGAATGTAATATGCCATGAAAGGTCACGATCTTGAAGGAAATCAATCCCAATGTAACCAACAAGAAGACACATCACGTGAAATAAGAATACCATACTTTGAATAATAGGTCATGACATCAAGCAAGAATCAAGTGGGAGGCATAAATTACTCAACACCATGTTGTGAGCAATTACTTTAAAGTAGAATATGACAAAAGCCAATAGATGAAAAAGACATGAGAGCTTATTTTGAAATCCCTATTCCAATGATATGTTTCCAAATAAAGCTACATCATGAAAAGGAGGTTGTCCCCCATATGCGATCATAAGATAACACATAAGGGATCTGTGGATCTGGGGTCAGTGTATGTATTTTCTATAGTGATATAATCATGCATACACTCATCATCATTCCCAAAATAACTCATGGAAAAATGAGCACAAAGGAAGAATAACACATAAAGAGAGAAGACAAATGAGAAGCCTTTTGGGCCAACATGGAAGAGACTTAAATATCTCAATGCCTTACGTCATCCCCAAAAGGAAAGCACAAGACATGAAAAAATACAATGGTTATGAAAGATAAAAGAATGAAGATATAAATAGAATAATGTCACGAAAGATTCACTTCCTTTGTATCCTTGCACTAATGGAGTGAAAAGGGTCATCCAAAGTAGGCTTACAAACATAAAGACATGCCAAGAAACGCAATACACATGATCACATTACACACATGTAATCACACAAAGAACATAAAAAGGAAATAAATATAGTATGAAATATGTGATCCAACCTAGAGAAAGTAGTCTACATCCCAATATTGTTCATCATATACAAAAGGTGGATGACTAGCCAAAGGGGAAACAATGAGTGCCAAACTTGGAAAGGCTATCTAACCCTTTTCCCCCCAAATGTGTGACAAGGATGAGATGAGAAATGTTATGAGAATGTGCTCCTTGCAATGTACAAATGATTTTTGTTAAACATAATACATGTAATAGTGAGTATACTATGATTTTATAAATATCACACAAAAAGAAATGGAGTGCATGCATGCTAAGGAACTATATCAATGATATCAAATTCATCAAGGATCCTCTTCAAAGTACAACACTCATTATTAGTATGGAAAAATTTCTATGATATTGAGAATAAAATATGTTTGTACTTTTTCAATTATGATCTTATTTAATAGGTCGTAATGTTATGTGTACTTGGTTAAGGAGTGTGTGTAAGGCTCTTTCATTTGTAGACATTGGATAAGGAAATTTCAGCTTCTTAATTTGTAGGTCTTGGGTTTCTTACTTGATTGGCCAACATGTTGAGGTGGAGGTGGAGGATCTAAGGTTACTTGATCATGCTCGTGATGCCTTAATTAGTGTTGTGAAACAGTCTTGTGAAAGAGAATATCTTTCCCATTAGGAGTGGTAGGGGGAGGAGGAGATCATTGATATCCTAGTCCCTTACTATCTTCTAATGATTTTTGTTCTAGCCATTGATGGATTCCATGTTCATTAGTTATGTCACATCATTTTTTGCTTAAGATTTTGAAGCCTTGAACATAACTCTCTTTTAAGTTGATAGGTGTATTAGTAACTCGATGAGCATAGGATAGATGAGTATCACTATTGTCATTGTTAACAAGTTCTTTCATGGTTGATGGTTGAGGCTTGTTTTTTGTTACAGTTTTAGAATGCAAAAGGTTGAAAATATCAAGTGTTGGTTGTTGCATGGATGGATAAAATGATGCATTGTTCTCAAGGTTGTGTAGGGATTCTTGTATGAATTATTGCATGCTATCTTCATCAATGCCTAAGATGTCCACCTCATGGGGACATTAATTATAAATTGAAGGTTCATGAGTGTTATCAATTGCATTAGGATCATCTCCAAATATAACAAATTGAAACATAAACCAAGGATCTTAAGGTCATCCATATATTACCAAAACACATCTCCATAATAAAATTTAATGCAGAGTTTCAAATCTGAAATGATAATTGATTGATTTAAAATGTAAGAAACTAAAAATGATGTCTTTTGAATGAAAATTTAATGTTTGAACAAAGAACATGTTTTGACCAATTAAATTTAATGCAAACAATTTCAAAAAATTATAACTCCAGAAACTGAAACTAAGATCTAAAAAACAACAATATGTGAAGAAGATAGAGACAGATTAATATCCAAAAATTTGGAAAATGACCTGTACAAAGACATATTTTACCTAGGGAAAATGGGTCCTTGCACAGGGGTTTGAAAAATTAAAATATGGGTTTCTAAGTTGATGTTTAAGGTCTCTGATTTAGGTTTTAAATAAACACTTTCAGGTACAGATTTCAAGAAAGTTATGATGAAATGCAAGTGCAATTTGATGCCAAAAACAATCAAAATGAAAAATTTCTAGATGCAATTTTGTTTGAATTTTCTGATATAAATGAATGAAAAACACTAATATGCAAACTATTATGTAAAATGAATGCAATATGTCTACAAATTTTTTATTTTTTTTATAGTTTTAAACAATGCAAAATGTAATTTTAAAACCCTAAATGAAATGCAAACTAATGTAATTTTGAAAATACGAAATGAGTGTAATGAAAACTAATGCAAAATCCTAGATCTAGGGTTTGAAGGATCTCCAAATCAAAAAGCTTATAGTGTAAGAATTTTGGGTTCACCAAAATCAAACAAAGAAAAATATAGGTGTGGGGGTGGAAATATGTGGGGATCCAAAGGAAAGTGATGCTCTTGTCTTAATTCTAATCTCATTAGGAAAAGAAATATCCCAAAGGTAGTATTGACTTTCAACCTTTAGGTGAGTCAACCATATTAAAGGATCTATTGTTTCCTTCATGAAAATGAATGACAAATATGACTAAAATACACTTTTGGGAAATGAAAATAAAATACCTAATGAACTAAATTATTTGATGAAAAACTTGAAATGCTGAAATAAAGGATAGCACAAACAAAAATAGTAAACTACATAAAAATATAAAAAGGGTAGAATGATGTGTACATGTCACCAAAAATAGGTGTTGAGTGTCTTTCCAAGATAGATTCACCCTAGGGTGAATGGGCCTCTATACAAGGGTCCAAAATATTATTTCGTAGTCCTTTGATCCTGGATCTGCACTCCTGATTCCTCTAGATTCCACTATCAAAAAATAGAAATAAAATTTGTAGGTGATTTTTCATGGTTTGAAAACTTTGATGACTTCACAAAATTGCACTTTTGATCCAATTTCAATCCTTCTTCACCTACAAATCTGCACACACAAAGAGAGGGAATAATGTTTGTTTTTGGGTGAATAAGGGTTTGCCTTGGTCAAACCCTAGTTTGGTAATTAAACCTTGATCATAAAATATAATGAAAAATGACAAGGATTGATGAAGGGAAAATTTTATTTCACAACTCAACAAACCCTCAATGGCTTCCCGTATAGGACTAAAGTCTAACACATATCTCTAAGGATTGGATCTTTCTTGAATTGACCTAAATAATTGATTGATTTGATGCTTGAATTCTTGTTTGAATGCTTGAAACCTATTGTCATTTTTATGCCACCCTTTGATGACCCATTATTGATATGTGATCTGAGAGATCCTACATGGGTCATCTTGCATTTTTGTTCCTTGAAGGTTTCCTAAAATTTGCTGCCCCAAAATTTCAAGTTTTTGGGCTATCACTTACCTTCTTCCTTGCATGCCTTCTTCATTTCTCCATCGCTCCTTCCTTTCTAGGAGCTATTTTCTTCTACATCTTTTGGGTTTTGGCCTTCAGCCTTACTCGTTACCATTTACTGCTACCTTCATCAACCATTGCTTGATAGTCTGACACTCGATCCCTGAAGGTCTGATGTTATCACTTGCACTTCCTCATCTTCGACCTTCTCCTTCCATCTTTTCTTCTCACCAATTCCTTGAACCCAAAATTCAGCTAATTTTTAAGTTTTGGGCTTCAAGAGTCGGGTTTCTCCCTTACCTCTTACCCATTCTTGCAATAAGTGGTAGACCTTCAGTTTGACTTCTAACCTCTGATGGTTCAAGGTATAATTTTTGAAATCTCACTTTGGACTTCATGGTGTCCTCCCTTCTCCCTTCTCACTTCTTTCTTTTCTTCTAAAATTTGACTAAGTATCAATTTTTTAGGTTTTGGCCTTTGGCCTTCCCCTATACTTCTTACCCTTCTTAGGTAAGAGGTATCTCATCTCCCTTACCTTCAGCTCTTGGGGGTAAGGCTTCTTGAGATTTCTTCCTCATAGGATGACAACTTGTTCCCTGCTATACCGCAGGCTCCTTGCCACTTCCTTGTGGGATGGCAGGTTGTTCCATGATATATTGTAAGCTCCTTCATTCTTACCACTACACTGCAAAATTTAAATGTTTAGCCCATTGTACTGTTTAGGCTTACTCTTAACAATCTATTCTAGCTTACCACTCTACCGCTTTTCTTGACCTACTTCATCATGGGGTGGTGGGTTGTTCCCTGCTATATAACACTATTCCTCTTTCCTTGGCACGATATTATAGTTTATGGTGTAATGGAGCTCTTTCATCTGATCATTGGTCATGTTTTAATGTTTCATTAGGGATATTTATGCATGTGAAAAATTATGCATTGAGATGTTCTAATCTCAGCCATCTACTACTAAAGAGGGATACACATTATGACTGCTAGCCAAGTGGTTAAAAGGATGCATGTTAGTGGTCTTCGGGTTGATCTAGGCTATTGTCCACTAGCCCATGACCGTAGATCTAAAATGTGCAAATCTTAAAGGGCTGGTGGGAAGGTGACATGTGTCATGGTGAGGCCTGATTCTTTGATTTCTAGTGTGTGAGATGAAGATCAATGACTGTTTTAAACTTGCTCGATGTTAAATATGAGCCCTTCATCTTTTATCTAATTGTCCACATTCAAACTTCAACAACTAATTGATCATGTTTGCAGAAAATTTGCAAAATTTATTATTCAACAACATTCTCAGCTACCATATCAAATCTTTGACTTGGATCAATTTTTTTATGCCTTTTCAACACTTCTTTTTATTTCTAGATAGTTCCATTACTCCTTGATGTGTTGCAGAGGCCTTTTTCTTCTACTAGGGTATGTTGGTTCATATTTTTTTTATGGAATTTACTGGTGCCCATCCCTACATTCATGAGAGCCATCATTCTGGGGCTTGCTCAAAATGTTAGAGCCTTTATGGCTTGACAGTTGCTATGTTATGGGTGTAATTCAGATCTTTTCTAGACCCAATTGACGTTTATCTTTTTGTAACCCTAGTTAAGTTAGGGTTAGGGATTTAAATTCAACCCTTAGTTATGCCTAAACTATAAAGGGAACACTTGTATTCATTTCAAGGGTTCTTCCTCTAGCTTCTATAGGGTTTTTCTATTGTAGACATTGCAATTTTTGCATTCTATCATTGTAAAGATTGTTTCTAAGCTATTATGTTATTAAAGTTTAGCTATTATCATTGTTGTCTCTTACATGTTCGAGTAAAATCCTTTCACCTTCTTGTATGGGTATGCGATTAGTTGATTTATTGATGTACTACACTATTTAGAAATAGGAAGAAACACATTCTATCTTGGTTCATCACCTTCCTTTCATTTTCATGTTCTCCTTCTATCGCTTTTCCTTTTTGACTTGTTGGATTAGGGTATTAATAGATTTCATGTGTTGGGTTAGACCAACATATTTTCACTTAGAAGAGGAAGTTGGACTTCTATGGAGATTCAACCTCATTTGTACAGGGTCCTACACCTTGAGGTTGTTTCCATTGTGTCATTAGAACAATGAAATCTTGTTTAGTAGGGTGCAGTTTTATGTGACAATAGTTTCTGGCATGCCCAGTGGGACAAGCTTCTCTCCATTGAAGGATTTGGTGTTTTCTTCAATGCATCTTTCCTTTGGAGGAAAATCTTCAAACACCATGGTGACTCTATTTCAAATCAACTGGTTCAAGCAGCCTAGTTCCATTTCATGCCATTGAATAAGTGGTGCCTTCTTCAATGTTTTAGACTTTGGAGGAATTCTTCAAGCACTTGGTGACTATGCAACTCTTTGGGTGACTCTTTGGTATGTACCAAAAATCTATGGATGGACAATTCTTTACCTTTATTTTGTAAATTTCAAGGTGTTTCCATGCTTTAAAATGTCATATTTTAATGGAAAACTCATGTATACTCTACCATTTCATGATAATGCTAGCTTTGCACCTCCTAATAAGCCATGTCAGGCTGGTTATGCCTCCCATTTAATTCCAAAGAACCTCACTATTGTGGGTTCTCAACCTTCTCAAAATGCATACCACCCACCCCACGCTACTGATTTTTCTTGGATGCTTACACATTCATATCAACCCCAAGATACTCATCACTTTGAAAATCATCCTTGTTTCTCTCTTAGTCAACCCGAAAATTTTGATAATTTAATTGTAGGTCAAATCATAAGAATTTTTCTTGATTTCAATAGATGACTTGAGGAGATTTGTAGACAATAAGAGCTTGACCAATAGTAGGAGGAGTGGGCTATTCAAGCCTATCAGGGGAAACAAGAAGGTTATTTCCCATGCTATGATTAGTTTGTTCATGAATCTCATTATCCATAGTAGCAAAATAATGAAGCTCAATGGAGGTATGAGCAATAGCTGGAGGCACAAAGAAGGAAACAAGAAGAGTGTACAACAAATGATGTTTTTTCTAGGAAAGAAAAAATTAGACTTTCCCTTGCTCTAGCACAACTTCCCAAGACTTAGACAACCCCTTGTGTGCCTAGTTTCAAACAAGTATCTCCACCATTTCCAAAGTGGATTGCTAAGGAGGAGGTAAGAAAACATAAATTCCCAAGTTTCAAGAAACCTAGCAAGCCTCTTGAAACTTCTATTATCCCTCCTTTTATTCTAGAACAACCCATTGTGTAAGAGGTTTGTAAGAAAATAAAATTAGTTTGAAGAATCCCAATCAGCTCCTTCAAACTCCTATTCAACCTCTTGTTCCATCAAGTAGATCCCTAGTTATGAAACTTGTCCATTTCATAGCCCACATCCTCTAAGCATGTATGTTGAGGAAAATTTTGATTAATCATGCATAGTCCAACCCATCAAAATTTATTTCGATTGGATCATCTTTTCACCTTTTAAAAAATTTATAAAAAACTTGATTTTAAGACTTAGTCATTTTCTTTCACATGTAGTGTCATCGAATTTCAATGCAACTACATATTTTTTATTGACCATCTCAAAATGTAGTTGCAAAGAATTTCTCAGCAACAACACTCTTGCACCTACAAGTATTGGTCATTAATGCCTGATTTGATGTTGGTTTATAATTGTTTTGATATTTTTTATTTTCATTTTACCTTGTTTTCTTGATCAACTGCACGCCCTTTGCTTCTTGTTCGATCTTGACATTGATCGTGCTTAACTCCCACAAATATCTAATCAGATTTTTCATACCTCATTAGGGTTTTTAGTTATGTCATGTTTCTCTTTGTTTGCACCACTTGGTTTCGAGCATTGTTGAGGTTTTAATGTTTTTTTTTAGTTTAGGGTTTTTTTTTACCTTTTGAGATCATCTGCCATGATGAGATAATTTTTTTCTCATCACTAGTTCTCAACTTGACACCCTTACCAAAGGGTGTTATTTGGAGACTATGTGAACTACCATTGTTACATTTGCAAAACATCCCCATCCTCACTGAACATGTGTTGTTCAAAGGCTTTTCTCTAGACAATATCATCCTACACAAACCCTTCAAGTCGTTCGAGGAAATTTCATTGAACAATACACTGATGTACCATATTTGAAACATGTCATGTAGAGAAAATTCTTCAAATGACATCATATTTGGATGAAAAACCTAACACATGTAGGTTAGGGAATTTTACCTGAATGGCACTTATCACCACCCCAATATATTTTTCATGTACTTTAAGGAAAATTTTCCAAATTGCATACCTTTTACACACACATGTGTAAGTCAGAGAATTTTCCCCAACTTGCACCAAACAGACATACCCTCATGAAAGTTAGAGAAAATTCTCTAATTTACACCAAGCCTATCCTTAACACATGCAGGTTGGAGAAAATTCTCCAACTCACACTTGTTTGACCTACCCAAAATGTTCATATAATTTTATCCGAACTACATATTTTGCTCTACCTTCATGGAAAGGTGGAGAATTTTCCTCCTTTACACTCAAATAATAAATTCCTATGTATATTAGAGAATTTTCTCTGAACAACACATCAAGAAACTTCAAATATGTAGAAGAAAAACTTTTTTCCATAGTTGCATGACACTTGAAATTTTTCCTAACACTAAATAATTTTGAAAATCATTTTTGCAATTTCTTTACAAATGACTGATCGTTCTCTTAAGAAAAAGAACATGAAGTACAAGTATCAAGGTTTTCCTAATGACTTGAATGGAGTCCAATGTTGACAACATCATAGAAATGAAGATTGGACATGTGGATATATCAAAATTCCTAAAAAGAGTAAACAAGTAGTGTGTCCTTAATAGTAACATTCATTTGGTTTCCTCTTTTCCTATATTGGCTCATAATCCTAAATTTGTGTTAGCAATAGCTACAAATTTCAATAAGAAGAGTAAGAATATCACAGATGTTGATGGAAAGGTAGTCATAAGGTTATATGAAGAATTCTTTGACAAGATTTTCATGTGTCCTGATATTGATGACTATTTTGATCTCACCATGGAGGCATCACAATATTACTATGCCAAGAGTTATGATAAGTGCAAGAAGATCATCAACACTGGGTGGCTCAAAAATTCCAATCATACAATTGAAAAATGGCTAAAGAACATTTACCCGAAATGATTTCATTAAGGAGGTTAGTGATTTGATAACTCTTCTCAATAGATTTAGAGGACTTTCAACATCTAACACTTTTTAGGAATGGATGTATCAATATATGTCATAAGGAAAGGTAGTTAGAAGATCTTCTAGAGAAAAGAAATTAGTGATGCAATTTTTGAACAACTTTCCAAAGTGTCAAACTCTTTGACATTTTATATGACTTAATATCTAGTGTATGATGCTTCCTCCATGAGGCATTTTCCGAGCTTGTCTTTAGAAGGTGATAGAAGAAATATTATTGTGTATGAATTTTGTACATAGCTAACTTTGAAACAAAGAATCAATCATCTCAAAAGACTAAATGATGCTTTCTTCTATTCTTACATCTACACATTCGATAAGGAACTTGAGAAGTAAAGGGTTTCAGATGAAGCTTGGGAACTAGTAAGAATGTTTGGATGTATTTTCTTACAATTTCCCACTTTCTCATACATCAAGGTTGGTTGATTTTATGGATATACATACATGCTATAGAGATATCCAAGTGATAAAATTGTATTGATGGAGTTATGTACTAAGCAAGTAGAATCACATAAGGCTGGTTTCAAATTTACACTAACCATTGGTAGTATTCCATAACTACAACTCCATAAGCCAAAGCCATGGAAACTATGTTGCAATGGATAACCATGAAAGAGCATAAAATAAGGAATGACTTTCACTACAGGTGTACAAAAGATAATCTTAGAAGAAGCTACACTCATGTTCACAAGGTTGACGAAATGTGGGTTAAATGTAGGACTAATGAAGATGTGAGGAAGCTAGACTTCAGTCAACTTACCTTGGAGAAAATCAGAAACTTTGAACTTGTAGAAATTCCTAAGGACATGCAAGAAGAAGATGATATTTTGGATCCTATATATGAGGAAAACAAGATTGTTGACTTTCCTCTTCCACTAATCCAATGGTCACAAAAGGAAATGATTTCAATAAGAGAAAGGATCCAACCTACTCTTGTAAATGCCAATGTTTTCCTATAGAAAAAATGAATTAAGTTGAAATTATTCAACATAGGATCAAAGGAGGAGTATACTGAAGGGAATTATGATAAAAGGGAAGAATTAAGGACAAATAATAAATATGATGCTCCTAGTACCATCAAGGTGCCTAAATTCATCTTCAAAATAATAGGAGATAAAAGTAAAGAAAAAGAGGGGAAATCAACTTAGGTGGAAGAACAAGAAGAAGAAATTATAGCTAAATAATCACCTGAGTCTCTTGTCAATTCTCAACTAGAGTCAATACAAGAAGAATCTCCATCCTCTTCTCCTATGGATTCTATGGTAAAAATTCCTACTTCTCCTATTGTTTCAAGTGTATAGTATTTATGTGATGTCTCTACTATTCATGTTACTTCTACTATGTCTGTAAAATCTATTCATTCATCACCTACTAGTGAGTCAATATTTAAAATCCCTCATGGAAACATTGATAATTTTTTTGGCCTTCTTCCTTCCTTTACTAGTTTATCCTATGTGTCCTCAACAATACTTGACACATTCACCCAAATGAACTTTGATAAGTTCATGTCTACATCTGCACCTCAAGTGTGAAGTGTGGAAATTCCTACTGTAGTCTTGACCCAAACTCCACCAATTTTGACTACCACTATCATAGGGGCAACCCCATTCTCATAAACTTTGGTGATGAGAATAGGAGGTTCTTCCACTCTTCCTTCTTGGTTGACATCATTTACACCAAATAGGAAGAAACAAGCCATCTCTATAGATGACATTGATTTTTCCCAACTATCATAGAGCCAACCCCATTCTCATAAAGTTTGGTGACACAAATAGAAGGAGGTTCTTCCACTCTTCCTCCTTGGTTGACATCATTGGCACCAAAGAGGAAGAAATGAGTTTTCTCTACAAATGACATTGATTTTTCCCAACTTGTTCCAGTTAAGCCAGAATACTTCTAAGAAGGCCAAACCTCTTTTGAGGGTGTTGATTGACAAAACAAGAAACAAGTTTGCAGAAGTACCACAAACACCATAAAAAAAAATTGTTGAAGAAGTCCAAGGTTCTGAAAATGTGATCACAAGAATTGAATTTGGAAATAAAACACATGAAAGTTCCAAGGAGGACCTACAAGAAACAATGGATTCATTGATCGAGAGATATGGCAAGGATAAAGTGATAAATATCAACTCAAGCTCAATATGGTGTATCTTACTTTGTTTTGTTGAAGATAAGAAAATATTCAGAATCTGTTGAACTTATCAATACATGTTTAGATGATGATGCAATTCAAAGGGTCGAAATGAATTGGTGGAAAAGGATGAGCTATTATTGCATGGATAGATAGGCTAACTACACAAGGGACTCAAATTTTAAAGTCTTACATTGAGTTGATTAACAATATGAATGATGATAAGTTAGAATTAATTTAAACTCTTGATGTGTTATCTCAAAAATTTTATCTGATAGAGAAATATCTTGATCTTGGAAAAAGTTGAAAGATTTCAAGCTAGAAGTGTTGGTTGAAAATGGGGTTATGCCTATAAGGAAGATGCACATTCAATATTAGGAGGCAATGAAACATAAGAGAGAGGTCATCAATGATTTGATAAAAGATATGGAAGAAGATCATGAGACAAGCATTGATAAGGGGTTAGACATCACCATCAAGATAGGGGATCTTCTATACCAAATACTTTATGACAATCAAAAAACTCTTCTCGTGGATGTAGTAGTCCACGAATTCACTCCACTAATTCATATTGAGATTGAATCAAGATATTTTTCATTATCTTCCATTGATAAATTAGTGGATTTCAAAGTGATTCTAGATGAATTAAAAATTATATTGAATAAGCACAAAAAAGCACATGTTATCATAGAGGACTCCATCACATGAGTTCTAGCTATCTCCAGTTATACATCAAGGCCAAATGACACTGAATTTTAGGCCGCTTTAAAAAGATATGAAGATTTTTTGGAGAAAAATGTAGAGGAGAATGTTCTTGTAGATAGTTTATTTTTCAAAGTTTTCCTTTATGTAGTTTGTAATTTGTAAATGACATTTTACAAGTCTTTTTTGTAATATGCAATTACATGGAAAAAAATATAGTCCCAAATAAAATTGGACTTTGTTTGTGAATAAGTCAAAGTAGTTGTATATTTTCTATTTTTTCTCTTGGCTTCTCTCTATAAATATGAAGGGGCTCATTTGTAATTTTTATCTTTTAGCTATTAAAGTGAAACATTTTTGAATTGAGGATTACATTGGAACTTTTTTTTGAAAGTGTAAATCAAATTCAATCAATAAAAAGAAGTAGGTTAGCATCTAATATTTGTCTTGGATCAAGCTTGTGCCACATTAGGATTGTTCTTATGTCTTTTATATTATATTCTCTTGTATATGATTGAATTGTGGGATGGAATCAAGTGTTCTAGAAGGTACTCTAAATCTTATTTTGTTGTCTTTGAGCTACATTATCATCTTTGGAAATTGTGTTTATGTTTGTGATTGGGAAATAACTTGAAGACTTTGGGATGTGAGTTATTATCTATGATTATTTTATCCTATTGTGGCATACGGTGAAGAATTTGGGCTACATCATATACCATAATTTTCCTTTCAAATTGACATAAGAAGCAACAAAAGACTGTGATTTTATGGGTTTTCTTGCTATTAACACTTTTTGGTATCATTATAGTTAATATTTTATTTAACTAAATTGGATATTGGATATTATTGCTCCAGCTAGTAATTTGTGATTCATTACATATTGTAAGCATCATGGGATTATTATTATTGTAATTTTGTAAGATACCATCTATTCTAAAATAAGAGAATATGATGATATGGAAACACCTAATGGATAGTTTTAGTGTAAATAAATTTAGTTAATTAATGGTTGATTATAGTTAGCAATAAGAAGGGAGCCTCCCCTTTTTGAGAGGAGATATTTAAGCTCATCATACTATGGTTGATATAGCCATTTTTTCATCAATTAGTTAATAACAAAATATTCACCCAACACAATACTCCTTGTTTTAACCCTTTATTTTCATCCTTATGCATACCTAACTCTAAATAATTAAGTTTTGGAAGGGTTATGGAATGGAAGGGAAGGAGTAGAACCTTTGATAGAAAGTAAATATTTAATAAAGAGATTATTTCATAACAAACTATATAATAAGGTAATAGAAAGATAATAAATTAAAGAAAAAAATTAATCCTGGAAGAGTTGTCAGAAGTTAATAAATGGTTTAGCCCTAATTTGCTACCTTTGGCTAACTATAATGATCCTATTGGAAAAAGGGGGGAAGTAGACAAGATAGAAATTGAGGAAGCCTATTTAGAAGATTAAAATAGTGAAAAATTAGTAGTCGAAATAGGTAACTTTCCTAATATGGAATTTTGAGATATGTTTGAAGTCTCTAATCCTGAGGAATTTTTGATTAGCTATGAGAATGAATCTCAAAAGGATTAAGGCTTTGATCCTTTAGAAAAGGGATGGATTAGAATAAAAAGGAAGATAAATCAAATAAGTAGAAATAAGAATGAATGAGCTTTAAAGATTAGAAAAGGAATAAAAATCACTAAATTCTTTGAGAGATTTAAGAATTCTAAAATTGACACTAAACTATAATGCAAATGGAAATTAACTATACAAGTTGAAATATAAGGGGGTTGAAATCCTTTGAAAGTAAATGTGTGGTTAGAAGATATTTAAATAAAATATATAATAAATATGTGTTTTTGGCAAGAGCTAAAATCTATCAAATTCAATTTAGAAGCCAATTTTAGGTTTATCTTAAAAAATGAAAAATAATTCCATACTACTCGTGTTAGAGGTAGAGGGGGGGTTTCCATAATGATTTCAAAAAAATGGGCATCATATGCAACTGAGCATGGTACCTCTCCATGTAATAGGGTATTATGGATTGTGATTTAAAAATCAAATAACTGACCAACCTATGTTCCAAATGATATTTGGGAGAGAGTTGAATTTTGGAAATGAATTTATGGACTTCTAGACATCCCTTGGATTATGGGAGGTGATTTTAATATGATTGAAAATAGGGAAGACAAATTGGGAGGAAGTGAAATGGAGTGGAAAGGTAATGAAAAATAATTTTGGTACAAAATGGAGAAAAATATTAGCATTTTTTATCCTCTTGAAGGTGACAAGAAAGGAAATCAACATATTTAGTTTACCTAGTGTAACTACCAAAAAGGAAATTGAAGAATTTACTACAGATTGGATAGGTTTTATGCCAATAAGGACTTTTATAGCTTTGATCAAATATGTGATGGATCTAGATTCAAGGTTACACCTTATTCATTATTTGATCATCATCTTATCTCTTCCAAGATCCAATTATCTAAGGAGAAAAGTTAGGTCAGTGAAAGGAAAAGTAAATTTATACTAATTACTAATTTTCTAAAAGAAAAAGATTGTAATGAAGCAATATTTACCCTTGGAGAAATTAACAAATGGATGTTAAAGGAGAAATCTACCATTGAAAGATGGGACTAAAATGTTAAAAATTGGGAAACTATTTTTTGAACTATTGGAAAAAAGAGCATTAGTCAATAAGAAATTAGAAAATAACCTAGAGGATGGTTTGGTCAAATTGGAGAAGGAAATTCAAATGGACACCAAAAACTTAGGATTGACCAAGGAGTTAATCATAGTAAAAAAATATTGAGGACCTTGTAAGCTAGGAAGATTCAAGGTTGGAAAATATGAGCTAAAATGAACTAGCTAAACAATGGGGATAAGGGCACCAAATATTTCCTTAGGTACATTAAAGATAAGATTTCCATAGATCAAGTGGATAATATTTGGGATGTGTTAGGTCTAAAAAATGCAGGTTGTAAATCCTAAGAGGATGGCATGCTCTATGATCAAACTTACAACATTTTTGAACTAGTGAGCAAAGTTAACCTATGTGGTTAATGACTCCCTACAGTTCAGGCTCTTCTAAACCTAGGTGGGTGAACCTTGATGACGAATGAAAATTTAAGCAAGCTATGAGAATTATTTGGTTTTAGGGATCTACCGACAATGACATGAAATGTGGAATAGATGAAGGCTTGTTAGCTACTCCTACTCCTAGTACTGAAATTTGAAATGTGAAGGTATGAATGATATTTTTGAGGTTTCTATAATGGAATGTGTAATGAACAATTCCTAATATTATTGGGTTAATGGATGTAAGAGGTGGATGTTATACTAATTAATTGTTGGATACAGTTTGAATTGTTTGGCACTTGTGATTGTTTACACCTTGTGTAATCATGCAAGGATGTAACCACCACACTCTTCTTATCGATCCAAATGATTCTTTTTCAAGTTATTGTGATTAATTAATAGGAAACTTTAATCCTTTTGAAGGAACTAGTTAACCGAATCACGCAAAAGTAGAAAGTGTGCCTTAACAAATCAAATATGATTTTGATTTGAATAACAAGATAGAATCAAACTAGAGACAATATGATAATTTTATCAATTATAGGGATCTTCTTATCAATCCAAATAATACTTCCAGATTAATGTGATTAACTAAAAGTATTTTAATTCTTTGAGAAACCAATTAATTAAACCATGCAAGGAAAAAAAATTTTCCCTAACAAATTGACCTTGAGTCACCAATTTAAATAACTAGAAAGAACTAAACTGGAGAAAACCACATAATCAAATATTAACAATGATCAATTGACACTAGAATTCGGCCACAACATTAAATCTTCTCCTCCATTATATTTACTTCAAAAATGATACATTATATAGCAAAAGTATTTTTATGTTGCAAAATATGTATGCTAGTATGGTTTCTATTCTACTAATAATCCTATTCTAATATCTTTTTCATATGGCCTTGGTTTCACTTTATATGTGCAAGAAGCTACAAGATTCAAGCCTTTTATAAAAATTTAGATCATTTCATAACTAAACACTGATAACTAGATTAAGCATAAACATCAAAAGTGATAAGTTCACAAATAATCCATGATGCACCATGATCTATTAATCTCCACTAGGTACCCATGATCATTGAAGATCTACCCAAGGTCCATACTCCATGATAATGCATTAGTTATTGTGAGACTTCAATAACCTACTCCTTACTTGGCTCATGTGATAAACAAATTAACCTTTGATAAATGTTCAATGTATTCCATTTTTGCATAAGTGTCAGCATTACTAATGATGTCTTTCATGGCATACTTGAGATAAAAAAAATTCCCCAGTTGTATATGTGCTTTCTCTATCACCCCTTCATCATTAATTTCATCTAGAGCCATTGGTAAATATTGAGAAATTTCATCCTTCCACACATCCTGATCTTTCAACTCCCCTTCATTGAAGACGTTTGGTAAAGCCATGCTCAAAGGCTGGTTGAAATAATCTTATTCTTGTGTTAATATGTTATGGAAATGATCATACATTTTCATCAATTCTTAGTGATCCTGAAATATTTATTCACCACCACCCCCTTTAGCTTTCATTTGTTCCTCTATCTCTTTCATCCTATTGTGTAACCTACCATGTTCTTCGTGGGCTATGAATGTCTTGTTGTGGATAATCCAAACCTTATCAATATGTTTAAAGATCTTGTCAAATCGCTTGCATATCAACTCTGAAGCCATTTCAAATTTATTGGTCTTTAATTCTTTTCTAAAATCTTCATTTTTCTTCTAAGATATTTCATGCTTTCATTAATAGTATGTGGTTTTAGACATAGCCTCAAGTACTTTTATTTCACAGTTTATTAATGGAGAATAGAGACTAGAAGAGGAAGGAAACTTATCTTTGTAATTAATTACCTTCTACTTCAATATCTCATTCTCGACAACAAGCCATTTATTATGTATTACCAATTTCTTGACCTGAGCCTTGGTGAAATTAGCAATTCTAACATCTAGTTCTATTGTCTCAATAGGATCTGTATCCCCTACTCTTTGCACTAAAAGATGCCCAAAAACTTGATTAGGGTTGTCAATAAGTGAGGGCCTTTTCCCTAGCAGGTAAAGGGCCCAAATCTATAGAATAGCATTATATAGATTGCACCTTGAGCCAATATAGATCTTGTCACTAGCCTCATCTATTAGCTGCAAGGTTTTATTCTCCCTCCTAAAACTTTCAAAGACTATGATTGAGCTAATATCCCATCCAAGGAGGAGCATAGCCCTAGCTTCCTATAGCAACTCTCTTTCTCTTTTAGAGGTGATGCCTTCTATATATTTATCCACTTCTTCTAGTAATTCTTTCAAGGCACTGGCTTCCTACTCAGGGCTAATTTATTTTACTCTTTCTCTTATAATTTTCCCCTTGTATTCATAGATGAATGATTTGAAATTTGGGATTTGAAAAAATGCATCATTTGATATGAAATCTTGGCTTCCCTGATGTCTAATCTCATCAAAGAGCTTATCTGAGGCCTCAAATTAGATTATACTTCTTTCCAATGGTAGTTCATATTGGGGAATGGTAGGGGCAGTAATTTGTGTAACCTCATCCTCTTCTTCAATGTCATCTTCAACTATAATAAGAGTGTCAATTGAGAAGATAACATTAGGAGTGGGTTGTGGTGATGAATGACTCAAAGGCATTATGTTTTCAGCTTGTTTTCTAGAACAAGCATCTCTCCTTTTCTCAAAAGCTATGAGGGGTACATCTTTAGTTAATTCTTCTTCATGTAGGATCAACTGCTTGACTCTTTTGATATGATCTTGTATTTCATGAAAGGCATCTATGTATAATGGGTCATGGTCTTTCCTCCATGCTTCTACCATCACTATACAATTTTATGTAGCCTTTCTCATTGTTTCCTAAGTTTCATCGTAGTTCTTGATCACATCATCTACAAAAAACACATCCTCATATCTTCTTAACTTTTGTGTCATCTTAGCATTATGAATGAAATGTTCATGGTCAAAACTTTCCCTCTTATTTCCTAGTGGCATGCCATAGTAGTCTATTTTTCTACCAATTGAATCATATCCCTTGTTAGAAATGGTAGTGAAATCACCAAAACACAAAGTTGAAGGAATGAGAGATTGGTTGCCATAGCTCTAAAGGTGCACATAATATGAATAAGATAACTTATTTAATATTTCTAAATATGCAACTCTATCTAGAACTGTTTTAGGAAAAAGAAAGGGAGCTACCTCAAATATTTATACTCTTATCACAGTGTAGTCCTCATACGCATACCAATCTCCCTAGTTATGTTTCACCTTCCATTTTTGGTTCTTCTCCTTAGTTCTAAGAAATCATTGTATTTTAGGGAATAAATGATAAACACAATGGTGCAAAAATAGTTTGTATAGTGGCTTCATGAAGTATTCTTCAAAGTACAAATAATGGGACCTCCCATATCTACTATCCCAAATTGAGGTCCACATTTGCAATGGTCTTATGTTCTCAAAATCATCCATCTTTGATTCTCAATTCTTCTCCCCACATCCCCATTGCTTGTCCCTCATACTAGATCATATGCACAAGCAAGGAGTATTGTCTGAAATTAATTAAATCATTGTTGTTTTTATAGCAGCAAATGAAGAGTTTATAACCTTGGTTAAGTAGTCTACATAGTCAAATGACCTAGTGTCTTTGCTTTAAATATCTATTTCTAGAACCATAGGAGCAATGGCCATCTCTGAAGGGACATCAATTCCCAATACCTATCTGGTCAAATAATAAGTATATTGATAGTATTCCTCAAATAAATCCACAAAGAATGAAGGTCTTTCATTGCTGATTTTTTTTTCTTGATTTCCTACATTGTAGGGTCTCCGCAAGGGTAATTTACACCTTTTATAACTTGTATCCATGGTACGGTATTCTTCTAAAAGATCCCTCATTCTTAATGGCCTTTTCTTAGAGGTATCCAATTGAAAAATATAGAAATATAATCTCTAGTGATGAGGATAAATTGTGATCCATTATGTGAATGAATTGACCTCATCTTAGGGTTATGCATTTTTCGTAAGACTTTGATTAACTCCACATTGAAAATAAAATTTGGTACTACCATCTTTCCTAAGTTCATATTTCATGGGTTTGACATAGGCCTATGCCTATATTTCTTTCTATAATTATATATGAATAATCTGTACCCTCATTGTGGTGTCCATACATTTCCTAAGTTCTTATGCTTATCTTCCAACTTCTCAACTAAGGGGTTTAGCTGGGCTACTTGTGTAGAATTTGGACTAGAACTAGGAAATTGCTAAATTAAATCCTGGTTTAATGTTCTCGTCTCAATTTTTTTATCTCTTTGCTTTTGGTTTTTTTGGCATTTCTTCCATGTTTTAACCCTAGCTCTTCTACAATTCAAAAAAAATTCAATAAAATATTTAGTTCAGTCTTGGATACTTACTTGAACCAGTGTCACCTTCTCCAACCTTCTTACTATTGCTCAACCTTTTGTCCTCAATTTTTAGCTCCAATTCATTGAGATTATGAGATCTTACAAGTGAGATATATTAAAGATTTGGCACACTTCCATCATCTTTAGTTCATAAATATCATTAATGTTAGTTATCTCTTTGAATGATTCACTAGTCATGTCAATCGAATGAGAAGTACTTTTCATTGTGTCAAAGAGACTTTAGTCATACTTTTGTTGATACCCTGTTCTCTCTTCAACATGCTTGTGTCATTGTTTCCTTTTTATAGTTTCAAAGAGACATCTAATTATTTATTTTGACATCACATTGTATTTTTTAAAAAATTATCTTAGGTTTCACCACTTTTTTACATTCTTTCCTTCCCTTTTATTAGAGTTTTAGAGAGACTTGTGACCATCTCCCTTAGATATTCCAATTTCCCTTTGCAAGTTATCTCCTCTTTGATTATTGGAGTTTCAAAGAGACTTTAATTCATGTTTCCCCGATGCGAGCCTCTCTATTCAATATTTATTACCTTCATTCTTGTTTTGGAGTTTCGAAGAGACATGCTATTAGTTCACTTCACTGTCATGTAGTATTCCCAAAAACATTCCCTCGGTGTTACTTTTTCATGTTCCTTTTCCACCATAAGAGTAATCAAAGGGACTTTCCTCAATGTATTCTTGATGTAAGCTTGTCTCTTCAATGTTTTACTTTTGGTTGTTTTTAAGAGCATTGAAGAGACTTTCACACTACTCAACATGATAATTTGCTATCTCTTCAAATAAAATTTATGTTTGTGCTTTCCTTGATTTTGTCAATTGTTCATTATTTATTTCATAATAATCATTTATGTCTGAAAGATGTTTTTCTATTTCCTAAATTCCAAAATAATTTAGCATCCCTAAAATATTGAAATTTCTCTATACTTTGATTTATCAGAGAGATAAGATAACTTTTCACTCTGAAATACCCAAGTATCTTCGAAATATTGCTTTTCGGGCTTTCAGAGAGACTTCAAGATATGTTACTTTGAATTTTAGTAGTCTCATCAATTTTTGTGTTGGCTTATTTTATCAACTTATCAAAGAGACTGTAGTGCAACCCTCCCCGAAATGGCATTGTTTCATCAAA